>JAWWMU010000107.1:5150620-5186441 GCA_035048155.1 Cinnycerthia olivascens
GTAACAAACCTGCTGCTTGAAGTTAGTGGATACATTAAGACCCATTTCAAAGACATTAACACCCATACCCTCACCCAAAGAATTGTTTGTAAAGACATTATCACACATCTTTCCTATCAAACATAATCACAGACTTCTATCTCAGTTTTCTGTCATTTGAAATTGCAGTGTTACTAGAGCTGTCCAGGAGAACAGTATTAACCAGACTCTCAGGAACACAGCTGCAAGTGGTTATCTTCATCTTGTTCTTAGAGAGCAGAAAATCTTACCCCAGTTAACCCAGTCCTGAAAGAAATTTAAAAGCCACAAATGCTGTTGGGGATTATATGCAGAAATTAGTGACTGTACCAAACAGCTGTTTCAGCATTCTTCTTGACTCCATTCAATTAAATGTACTGAATTGTATGGTGCACAGTATGGGCATGTAACTGGCATGCACTGGCAAGTACTCTTAAAATTATCCCAGTGTCTTACAGTAAAACCATTCCTTACCTTGAAATTTAGAGAAGATTGATGCATCTGAAGTGTACTTGTACTGGTTGGTTGGAGCAGCAGTTCTCATGCAGTCTTTCCGGGGCCTGGGAAGATGGATGAGTTAAGATAGAAGAATAGACATATTTCTTGTTTACTTGTTTGTACGCACACTGGCAGATATTTTTGATATGACATGAATTTAGTGTGACCATAGGTTCAGCTCCTTGCAGAGCAGATGTTTATCTAACTCTGCTAACCCGCACCAACCTCCGACAGCATGTGGCAGTCCCAGCAGACTGTGCTAATTAAGAGGTTCTGGAACAGCTTTTAGGCAAATCATGGCAGTTCAATAATGCCTGTGAATGTGCAGAGTGTCTGGACTGAAGACTTGCTTTACTGTGCTCTGAAGTCCTTTATATATGACTTTTTGCATCTTAAGATGGATTTTCAAAGATAAACACTAGAAGTGCACGCTTAGAGCTTTCCCTGAACTACGTTGACATTTTCTTCTTTACCCAAATTCTCCCTTCCTGTCCCTGTTCCTAGTGTGAATAAGCAAAAACTGTCAAATTTGTTGAAGTTTTGAAGTTCTCTTAGCTTGATACAACAATGGTGTGATGAATTAATGTTTGTATTTAGTTTGTGACTTACGCTTTTAAGAAGCAGTTGATAGCCTTTAGGAAGCTAATTTCCTTAACTAGAAATGTGTCATAGTTGTAGGACCCTCTATTTATGCATAAATGTAACTTTTCTCTAGCTGGATTTCTGAAAGCCAGGGGCAGAGGGAATAAGTGAAAAGTGGCTTCTGCTCTAAAATGAGAAAATTCTAGGTTGGATTTTGCTGTTATCAGTTTGTGTCTCATCAGCATCTAAATCCAAAGAACAGAATGGATGTAAATTTAATCACCTTGGTGGTTTCGTACAGGATAAGATGGTCCTGCCTTTTGTTTCCATTGTGTGGGGTACTTGTGTAAAGCAGGTGCTGCTGTACAGACTGAGTAGGTTGAGAAGAGAAGTGTAAAATGGTGAGGCTGGACTGCTTGCTGTTCATTGTCACTAAGTGTAATTTGCTGTTTTTCCAGTCTGTCAGTTTTGTCATGCATATATACCCCTGTTTTTTGTCTAGTCTACCCAGCTTCCTCTGAAGCAGCACTGGTATGCAATTCTGGCTGCAGTGGTGACTTACTTTATCTGTGGCTTCATAGAAAAGTGAAGCTTATGCTAATACACTAGATCTGTGTACCCTCACCCCCATGGAATCTACCTGGCATCTGTTTAATAGCTTTAATCTCCCAAAACTCTTGGACTAGGAAGGATGGAAATAAGTGGGAGCAGATTCTCTGTTCTGCTTTGTGCCCTCAGTAGCATACAGAGTTGGTTTTGGATATTGATGCCTGTTGCCCACTAAACATGGTGGTGGTGCATTAGTTGTGGTTGTCAGTTACAGAATTACAATAAGATGATTTGAGGCTTGTGCTATATAGATTTAACTTTTTTGTATGTGTTAGTTGACCATTGAGAATGAAACGTGTTAGTAGCATCTTAAGTTTTGGACATTGGGGTGGAAATCACTTGTTTATTTTTAAGGATTTTTGCATATAGAGGTCTGCAGTTCCACTCATGCAAATTTCTTACAAAGTGTTTTCTTTTTGCTTTCAGGATTTATGATAAAAGTGGAAACAAATTGCTTGTATAGGTGACAACATTTTATATGCAAAATGGAATTTTTCCCAAGTTCAGATGCTGATTGCTGAATTACATGATATCATGGTTTTCCATTTTAGCCTCATCTTTTTGGAAGATATTGTGTGTTGGCAAGGGCAGTAACTAATAAGAGACCACCTTCCGGTAGTACCATGCACTGCTTGACTAATTTTGTGGGACGAGCCATGGATCATCAAATGCAGCATTAACATGGCTGGGCTGATAGGTGTATGTGAATGCAGGGAGTTGTATTCCAGAACTGCCAGTAGCTTCTTATTCCCAATGCTGAAGGTTTCAAAAGTACTCAACTAGGGTGCTAGTGAGCTAGCTATACTTTTCTATGAACGTAAAACAAAACAGAAAAGCCTTTAAAAGTAAATAATAGCAAAGTGCAGTGTAAGTAGTTTTTTATTAGCATTTAGTGGAGTAATGATAGTACAGTATTCTCTGGGTTCTAGATGTACGCAGTACTAAATAGAAAGTTTTGTACTTTCTGGTATTCTTACACCCAGAGTCTGCCTCAGATGTCAGTCCTGTGCAGACCTGTGCAGTCCTTCTGTGTTTCTGCCTGCTCTCAGTGCCCAAGTGGGCCGAATCATGGTGGGGAAGGAGTTTTGGGGCATCAGTGCATGAGCTGCCATTCCTCCTTATCAGCCAATCTCTGAAGTGAGACTGAGTGAAGGGGAGGTGTCCATCTGCATGTCCTGTGGATAGAGTGGGATGAAAGGGTAGTGTTGGACTAGGTAGATGGTCCAGTATGTCAGAGCTATCTGAAAGGATGATGTTGCCAAGGTGGGGAATGGTCTGTTCTTCCAGGTAACAAGGTACAGGACAAGAGGAAATGGCCTCAAGTTGCACCTGAAGTTGAACATTTAGATTGGATACTAAGAAAAGCATGTTCCGCAAAAGGTTTATGCAGCCCTGGGACAGGCCTTTCCATGGCAGTGGTGGAACCAACATCCCTTCATGGAGTTGTAAGGCACTTGTGGTCATGTTTTAGCATTGGGCATAGCAGTTTTGAAGGATCTCTTAGACTTGATCTTAAAGATTTTTGCTAATCACGTGATGATTCTGAGATGTTTTGTAGTGAGATGAAGATGCTGATGCAGCCCTGATCACCTTCTGTAGTGAATGGAATCTGTCATTTTTTGGAAGAGCAAGGGAGATCATATTAGTTGAGGAACTGGCAGAGAAATAGGAGGACAGAGCCATAGAAATCCTCAGAACCTTTGTTCAAAGACTTTTTGAATATCTGTGGTAGTTGGTAATCTGTGATGCTTCCTGTTTTGTTCCTGGTACTGTGGAAGGTGTTAGGTGACTATCCATTTCTAATTCCAATAAAAATACTGTCATACTGGTTTATAGAGCATGCTTTGAAAGACATTCCTCCAATGCTATAGTTTTGTTAAAGGAACTACCATCACTTAGAGTAATTAGGTAAAGTGCTTTGGAATGAGCTCCTAAATAATGTGTATGTTTATGTTGAGCCTGAAACCTTATATTTTGAAAGTGAAACCAATTTTCAAAACTGTCATTTTCAAATTTTCAGTATATAGAAAATGTAACTGTAGTAATTGTTACGGAGTCCCTAAAGATATTTGTGCTTGGGATGTGAATTTTCAGGAAACTTGCTTGTAAGGGAAATATTTTGAATTAATTGTATTTTGTAGTATCTGTATGAAACTCTATGTCCACATGCAAGTCACAGAAGATTATTGCATTGAGTGTGTATCATTGAAGTGTGTAGAGGAAAATATTTCCTAACTGATGCTTAAAACATTTGGATCAAATGGAAGAGACTGAAATGTTCAGTGTGTGATCCTTGTTTGATCAGTGTAAATCTGATTTCAGAGATCTGCAGATGGATCAAGTCCAGAAGATGGAGATGGTAAGAGATTTTATTGTAAAATTAAAAGCCATGAGTGTGTCTTGCTGGAATGTTTTGCATTTTCTCTAATATTTTTTCTTCTACAGAATCTGATCGAGAGGATGGAAACTACTGTCCTCCTGTAAAACGTGAAAGAACTTCATCTTTGACTCAGTTTCCTCCTTCTCAGTCAGGTAAATGTTGCTACAGTATTGTATATGAGGGATGGTTTTTCCTTCCTACACATTCTTTTTCCAGTCATGTAAGCAGTCTTATTACTGTCTGCTGTGCTTTGGGTTAAGACCACAGCAACCATGTACTCATGTTAACAAATTTGGTGAAGCCCAAAGGAGTTGATAGATTTTTTTTTTTTAAATGTTTTCTATCTGTTAAGTTTATGTCTATTTGTAGTTTCAGCTATTACTCTTGTGCTGTTAAATTGCAGAATTAACCAGAAATCTTCCGTATTTGTTGTGATCAGGTTTCTTCTTTCCAAATTTGTATAAGTGCTACCTTATTCTTAGTTACTCTGCTGCCAGGGAAATTTTTCAATTCTCAGCTCATTTTTTAGTCCTTTTTCTTCTCCCATTCCTTTTAAAATGGGGAGGATATAGTGCATTTCTTAAACACCTGACATACGCAGGAGAGAATGACCACAGCCTGTGTGTGTGCGCAGTCAGGGCAGTTAAATCTCTAGGGTAAATTCATGCAGTTTTCTTGCACGGGAATGGTCTTGTTTGATATTTGTTCACTCACAAGAACAGTCTTGCTTTGTGCTGTCTCTCCTCACAGATCATATGAAGGTTTTAGCTTTGGTCAATGGTTATGTTAGTTAAGATATGTCAGTGTTTGAGACAGATTTTGAGACTGCTACTTTATTTCTACCATCTTAAGTTGCAATAAAGGAGATGAAAAACCTTGAAAGAGAGAACAGTAAAAAATATATTCCTCTCATATGCAGCACATTTTGGAGGTGTGCCTAAAAGGTGAAAGCTTAGTTGTTTTGCTTTTAATTTTAAAGAAATATATGGCTATGAGATCCAAAATGTAGTTGTTGATACTTTATGAGCACAGTATTCTAAATTTATGCACCAGTACTTGTCAGGGGAAGAAGCCCTTCTCTTTCACATCCCAGTTTTCTGGTGTGCTGCTCAGTGGGTCTCCAGATGCTGTTCTGTGATTTGAGTTACCAGCATTGCTGCTGTCTGCTTTCCAACCACTCTTAGTAAAGGAATGCACAAAAATAATGAATACAGGGGTTTGTAGATTTTCTGTTAGAATAACAGTATGTGTGGACCCAGGTTCCCCATAATCTCTAACACTTTCATTCCATGATGTTTTTGTTTTACAACATTAGAATCTCTATGCTAACATCTATTAAGAAGTGGAAGAAAACAATTTTCTCAACTGTTTCATGGTTAAATACTGGATGTTCCAGGAGTCCAGTATCCTTTCTCAAGCCCCTGCTTAGCTAATATATTTTGAGAGGCTGTGGTAATTTATTCACTGATGCCTCTGTTCTCTTCTGGTGTGTGTTGTTGTCAAGCAGTGACAACTTTGATTTGAATTGCAACTTCCATAAAGATTTCTTTAAATACTGTTGATGTTATTCAATGGCTTTGGTTTTCAGAAAATCTTTTACTAACCACCTTTCTATTTTTTTGTGGGGTTATATTTCTCTCAAGAATGGGGAAATTTTACTTATAGGAAAACTGTGTAATGTTTAAGATTAAGGCAGACAATAATAAAAAGAGAGAAGGTGGAATTAAAGGAAATATGAAAAAATATGTAAGAATTATAAAAGGTAAATGCCATGTCTTTTAGTACAATTGTTTTCAGAGATGAGCTTCGTTTCTCTTTTCAAAATACTTAAGCTTTTTCTACAGTCTTATAAAAGGTAAAATAGCCAATAAGTACTGTTACGCTTTTCTTCATGCAAAATTATCTGTCGGGGAAATCTGTCTCTTATGCTGATTGTCCTGTTTCGTAAACTGGGTTGTGATTTTTATATGACACCAAAAGTACTAGGACTGCTGGACAGGGTGTCAGCCAAACTCCCTATTCCTTGCTTCTTTAGGTCCCAGCAAAGGGTGGAAAAAAAACTGCTGTCCTTTGCCTGTTTTTTCTAACATTTTTTCCCTTTTGTTGACTGTTATGCCGCTGAGGTGACATCTGACAGTACTCTGATGTACTCTCCTCTATTTCTGTAGGAGTTTTGTCTTTGTGGGGTAGTTCAAACCTAAGTTGCCTCTTGGTGCAGGCAGTGTGGTCCATCAGCCCAGATGTTCTCTCCTGCTCTTTAGCAGGGATTATATACCTTTCTGCTCTCTTTCTGTAGGGGCCTCTTGAAATGATATTATACATTTTGCAGTCCTACTATGTATTCCAACATCATTTATAATTCCCAATTCAGATTGGGGATCCTGTATTTATACAGAATTCAGAAAAAATGAAATTTGTTCCTTCTCTGTTTCAGGAGACGCTGAGAGGATTTTATTGACAATGGCTTGTTTGTAACTTCAGCTGTAATACTGTTTTAGTTTAGAAGAAATAAAGCCAAAATAAAACAAATTACTAGAAAAGTAATTTTCGATTTGAAGTCTGGGGACAGGTTTATAATAAAGAACAACATACACAACTAATTTTTTTTCTTTTTCCTTGACTGCAGTAACAAAGAACAATGTCTTTATGCCATCAAGCTTCTGTGAACCCTCTACGGGCAATTCTGACTCAGAACCAGGTGAGCTTCCTCATTTTTCTACTTTTTTCTTGAATGGTTGTTAATTTGTTGTGATCCTAAGTACTCTGATACTTCAGAAGTAAGACTGTATATGTGAGAATTGAAGTAATGATGGTTCTGATCTTAAGAGCTGTTCTCTTGCTCACTTCGTTGTTCAACTTCACCCTTGCTGGAAGTAGTTAAAATGATACCAGAATTGTTTAATGTGTTGGGAGTTATTTTAGAATATTGCAGTATGACCCTTTCCTGCTAGCCTCACAATAAAACCTATGGGAAATTCTCATTTATCTACTTTGGAAAACTGTTCTTTTCTACTGGAAAGCAAAACAGCCATTAGGTATGGTCATGGTTGAGTTCAGCTATGACCTGTGAGCTCTATGTTGATAGAACTGCTGATTTTGTAAGTCTCCATAGTTCTGGTTTGGTTGTGTTGGTGTCACTGTAGTGCACATCAGTATCGTATGCTTATAATCAAGCACAGTGAGACTGTAAGATGCTGAGTTGTCTTATTCTGAGTACAGATATTAAGCCCCTAAAAAGGAAAAAAGTATAATTATTCTTTTCAAGTTCTTAGGAACTCGATTTTTAATAGCTGTAGATTTATAGTTTTGGGGTTTTTTTTTTGAGCTTTTGGTACTTAATTAAAAATCCATAACTGTAGTGAGTGTAAGCAAAGGAATTTCTTTTATCTTCGTACTACAAAAGCATGAATAAAAGCTTATTAGTACAAGAAACTAACACTAAGCAATTAAGTTTAACTTAATTTATGATAATTAGCAGTTAGATACTTTTTAGCAGCTGTCATGTTCAGTCATAATTTCGATTGTTCTTTCCATAGTTTGATTCTCACTTAGAACCTTTATTATCTATATTAAGTCCTTCACAGAAGGAGCCCCATTTCTCTGGTGAAGACAGTCTTTTTCCTGTTTCTTCTGAAAAAATTTTTGAACTTCTTGCTTGTGACACCATGTGTTTGTCTGTGATGTATATTTGCTGCGATGATCACTGGAAATTCAGGTTTCTTTCAGAAAAAGAGAATTTGTTCTTTGGAAATCTTCTAATAACTTTGCATATTTGTAGAACTTGTGTGTTGTTACAGTGGGGAAAACATGAGGAATTTTATGACCGAATAGATATTTCTAATACATTACAGCTTTATCCTTGTAATTCTGTATTTCCCTTCCAGAGGAAAAGAGCAGTGGATTCCGGCTGAAGCCACCAATACTTATCCATGGTCAGGCACCTAGTGCAGGTGAGTTCACTGTTTACTGCAACAGTACAAAGAAACCAGCTCAACTATTTTATTTAGTTAGTAATTTCATCAATTGAATATTGTAAATAGAAGGTGGCAGTACCTATGTGTCTGCAGAAAAAAATCTTGTCTTCTTTGGCATGGTTGTGCCTGTGTAATGCGTATGGACACATCCGTGTCTTGCATTGGATCAGCTGTGCATGTCTGAAGTGCATCTCCCAGCTGTCGCTGCTTAGCAAACTTCTCTTTGTGCTTGGAGTAATCCTACAGACTGTGAATTTGGTTCCTTTGGTAGCAAACTGTAAGAAAAAGGGTGTTCCAGATGTGCCTTCAGCAGGTTCCAGCTGTTAATGAGTGTTCAGTCTAGGACCAGGCCAGGGCAGCTGGAAGTGTCAGAGAGTGCCCACTTGTGCTCTCCCTGGCCTTTGGTGACTGTGGGTAACATTTCCTTGATCATGCCTATTCTGCAGTACAGGTTGGCTATGACTGAGTTTCCTGTTTGCTGATGTAGGCCCAGCCACTATCAGAAAGATGTTAGTATTACAGCTCCTTAGGAATTTGAGGGGGAAAAAACCCCCAAAACTATTTAGGTAATGAAAGCTATTATTGCATAACTATAAGGAAATTTCATTTCACTTGCAGGGAAGAGTGGTAAATTTAAGAAAGGAACAAGCTATTTTGAGCTTATGAACGTTTGAACTTAGGATAGCTTTATAATCTGATGTTATGCCCTTTGAATATGGGTGACCTGAAATGGAACTAATTGCTATGAATGAGTTCTGTTGTATTTTATTGGATCAAGAGTTCATCTTGACTTTTTTTAGTGAAGAAAACTGAACCTTCTGGGCTTGCCATAACCTTCTAGAGTTGATGTTACATTTGGGAGTTTTTTAATTAGGTTGTTTAACATCAATTAGCTTTCTGAATCATAGCAGAATTAGAGTTGTAGTGCTGTGCATCTCACTATAACAACCAAAGAGGCCAGGTTAACGCAAAAGGTTGTTAAATGACACAACTATTATTGTACCAATATATTTGATTGTATGGATTAAAAAAAAAATCTTTGAATAATATCTGGACATTACTTTATTGGAAGACAAAAAGAAGACTTAGAATGTGTAGTCGAATGAAATGTCAGTGCATAAATAGGATTACTGGTGTACTGTTCATTTCTCTTATGTATTGGCTTTTATTTCTAGATCAGTAGTAAACTTTTGTTCTGTGCTTTCCTGGGTAAGGTAGACAATATCTTTTAAAGTGTCTTTTTAGGCTAGGAAATAGTCTTCCCTGTTTTGGACGAACTCTATTTTGGGGCTGAATGAGGAGGGATAGAAAAAAGTGAGTAGAAGCTTTTCTAGTGTCTGTTTTTTAATTGTATGTTCTGTTGGAAGCAGTTAGAGAAGATTAGATGAAGCTGGATTTTCCAACTTTAAAGCTTTATACTTCTTGAAAAAACTTTGCACTTGCAGGTCTCCCTAGCCAGAAACCGAAGGAACAGCAGCGAAGTGTGCTCCGTCCAGCAGTATTACAGGCACCACAGCCAAAAGCTTTCTCACAGATGGGTAAATAATGCTTTTGCATTCTAAATATAGTGGAGAGAGAACAAAAATATTGAATTTGTTTAGTGTGGAGGTTTAGTTTTACTCAACACCCACCTTGGTTTTTCTAGTTTTCCCCTTTCAGAAAAGAAACATGTTAAATGGTAAGTGTATCTGTATTACATGAAGGCTAACATAGTGGAACCTCCAGGTCTTGTGTAGGATGACTGTCTGGTGTTGCCAGGCCTCTAACTTTGGTGTAGTTCATGCTTGAGTTTTGGAATAAAAAGACTTTTCAGAATATGGTATAGCAATCAATGTCAAATAACAGCATTGACCAATGTGTAATAAGCTACTACTGGTAATTGATCTACAGCAAAGTACCTAAATCAGTGAGAGGTGCCTCTGGGCTTGGGGACCATTTTGAAGTTGGGACTTCGATGTACAATTTTAATTCTGAACACAGAATTTTAATTCTTAAGTTTGGTCATTCATATAATGTTTATTGTATTAAGGAATTTGATATAGCTGGTGGAAATAGACATGATTGAAGTGTGGACGTTAATGCAAAAAACTGTTTAAAGTGTCCCTGTCTCCTAAACCTCATGTTTCCCCAGCCCGATGCCATTTGTTATGTGGAAGGTTAGTCGAACAGAAACAGGCGTAACTTCAGTTAATGCAGAATCTGGCATAGAACCAAACATTTCTAGCTTGATTCCTTGATATGCCTCCTGACACAGATTGGACTCTACAGAGGACTTAGTATTGGGGTAAAAAATTTCAGTGGAAGCTCAATATATGAGCAGGTAGATAAGTCTGGAGACAAGCCCTGCTGGCTGTGAACAGTATTAGTTTGGAGTATTAGCTTGGAGCAGGATGGTTACTTGAAGTTTTGAATTCCTTACAACGTTTGTATAGATTAATTTACTGACTTGCTTTTCTGCTTTTGGCATTTTGATTCTGCTAAGAATTGCTGAATTGTGGTCCTCATGTCTCTTGCAAAATACTATGGGAACTTTTTAGTTTATGTTGCAATGTTTAATGGACTTAGACGAGAAAATTGCATGCAATTCGCATAAGAAAACTTTTATGACAGTCTAAATGTCTAGAGAGCTTGTGTATTTTTTTTAAATTTCTATGTTGCAGTTCTCAGCAGTGGCACCAATGGTGTAAATATCCCTCCAGATTCTGCAGCTGCATCAGAATCACCAAGTGATGCAACACTGAAAAGTTCAGATTCTGAAGACAAGGTGAGTGAAGGAGACTCAAGGTGACAGATGTAAATATTCTCTGAACAGAGTAAAAAGCCAGTAGCAGCATGTGAATTCCCTACAGGAAGTTGACAGTGCAGGTAATGAGGGGCTGAAAAGCTTCACCTAGAGCAAAAGACATCTAAGTGCATTGGAAGTTGTTTATTTGCTATCATTAAAGAAAGGTAATAAAATATTTACTTCCAGTTCTGTGTCCAGTACTTTCCTTCCCTGCAAGTATTGAACTAACCATTAGTGTCTGAAGGTCTTGAACTGAGAGCATGAGGAGGATGTTTGGGGATTTTGAGTGTGGTTGGGGTTTTTTGTAGCTTCATTAGGCAGTTGTTTGCTTTTTGTTGCTGTATTGAGCATAGAAATAGTATTGATAAGACGAGTATGGAACACTTCACTTGAAACTCAAGTCTTAATCTTGAGTATGCAAGCAGAAACGCAGTGTGAATGGCTCTTTAAAGTTTAGTGAAAAGCTATTGCCACAACTAAGTGTCGATAAATAAGTTGAATGCATATACCAGTATGAAAACTGTGGGACATGCTTGTAATCCAGCTGTGTGTGTCACTAGGGACACCTTCTATCTGCTTTTAACATCCAAAAGTCCTCTTAAGTTTTTTAATCAACTGACCTTGGAGAAAGTTTCTGGTAGAGGAAAGCTCTTAAATCTGGTCGCTAAGGGTTTCTGGAAGCTCAGTATAAATGGTATAAAGCTTCATAGCTGAACATTGCAATTTTACCAAGGATTCTGGTGAGATACTCTATTGTCTAGGCATTTGTAGTCAATTTTGTCTCCCTGAAGCTTTCTAGCACAGCCAAAAGTCATTTGAGTTCATGCAGTAGTTGTGTTAAATGGTGGAGTCCCTTCAGAATATTAGATGGCTTGGTGGAATAAAAGATTATTCTTCTGAAATTGTTTCATATGGGTAATTATATGTGCAGATCTGTGGCATAACATAAACATATGCTTGCTTCCTTGTGAGGGCAAGCGTATGTTATTTGCAGTATTACATGATCTGCCTTTGTTAGAGCAGATCTGAGTCACGATCTTATTTTACTGTCAGAAAAGATCTTTCTTTGAGGTTTCTGTCTTGTGCTTATACAAAGTAGCAGAGTGGGAATGTTCTCAGTCTGGTGGTTGTCATAACCTGAGCAGCTCTGTGGGAACTTATCTTGTCTCTGTCTTGAAAATCCCTAGGAAACTATAGGAGCCCTAAGCAGCATTGTCCTCAGATGGTTACAAGCTGCAGCCTTTGATCCAACCTTCCTCAACTGATAGGAGAGTCTGGTTCCTGAAAGTCATCAGGTGTGCAAGGAAACTTGACAGCAAGGAAACCCCAGCCTTTTTGGTACTGGGGAGATGCTGATCCTTATCCAGAAGAAAGAGGACCTGTTAAGGAAAAATCATTAGCCTAGGATTTCCTTGTGTTCAACAGAATGCCCCTTTACCCTATGTATCATTCAGTGGTGAAGGACTACTCCCAGTGATCAACGCTGGCCCATTTCTAATTTCAAGCAGAAAAACAATGTCTTTGAAATGTCAGAATTAGAATCTGAAGGCAAATGATACAGCTAGGTTATGCAAAGATTGTCCCTTAAACATAAAATAGGATTTGTGAAACTTTGGAAACACTAACCTAGCGTTGTTTTCCTGCTACTTTTTTTGACCTGTGTGACATGTGGAGGAAATGCCATGGCTGTCACATGGAGGCAGCAAGACCTTGCATGAGAAACTAACAGAAGGAATTGTAAATCCATTGTTCAGATGGTTCTGTAGCCTCATTGGGATCGTGGATACAGGAGGTTCACTTGGGCAACTGGAGTACCGCATTAGATACCTAAGGGCTTTTTAGGAAATAAAGCGGGAAAGACAGACAGGGATGGGTTCCACCATGCTAAAGAAGCTGTTTGAATGCAGAGGCTTTGTTTTTGGAAGGCACTGAATTGGTCAAGGCTTCATAGATTAAGATCAGAGGGGAAGCCAACAAGAGGAAGATTAAAGTGAACCTTCACCAGGGTTGGACTGATCCAGTAGAGAAAGTCACTAATGCTCTTGACGAACTAGAAGCTTCACAATTACAGGCCTTGGTTCTCAAGGAGAAGTTTAGTACTTGGACACCTGATGAAATGGCATCATGTCATGGTAGAAATCCTTCAGAATGCTCCTGAATATTTTTAGAAATACATTGATGAGAGTATTTGCATATTTGCATATGCTGGGTAAGTTAACATGGGAGGTATTTAGCTGTACCTGGTATTTACAGCAAAGAACTGTCTAGAAATGCAAAGGTTGAGAGTAGCTGTCATTGCAGCATCAATGAGATGGAGTTTGAGATCCTGAGGGAGCTAATAAGTAGCAGAATAAAGATCCAGACTTCAGGTTGCTCGTTCAGCTGATTGGTAGGATTCTGAAGGACGGTAGAGCTCATTACCTCCATGGACATCTCAGAGAATGAATAATTTATCCCAAAGTGCATGAAATTGTGCAAGTGTGGCAGGAGGCCAGTATGTATGGGCTGAGAGCTCCTTAAATCCAGAAAGAGAATGTGCATATAACTCATGAAAGTAGTCTAGATAACCAAGAAGTATACAGAAGGACTGCCTGATTGTGTGTGGGAACTCGGAAAGCCTAAATTCAGCTGGAGTTGGAAATTACACGGAATAAAAAGGTGCAAGCAAGGCTTCCACTGGTATTGACAGCAAAAGTAAAATGAAGGAAAATTGTAGGCCTTCTGCAAAATGTTGAAGGGAACTTAGTGGTGAAAAAAAATACTCAATGCCTTTGTCTTGTTTTCTACTGAAGAAGTCTGCTGTCAGGTTTACCAAGTCCCTTTTTTAGGGGATATTTGAGGAAGTGAATTATTACAATAAATTTGCTTAAGGACTGTTTTAGACAGTTGACATACACAGGTCCATGGGACCAGACAGAGGATATATCCATGGGTGCAGAGGGAGAGTCATGGGGTTAACCCCAGCTGGCAGCTAAGTACCATGGAGCCACTTGCTCACTCCCTCCACTCAGGTGCAATGGGGAGAAGAATCAGGAAGAAAGTAAAGCTAGTGGATTGAGATAAGAACAGTTATTTAAGTCTTGAAACAGAGTAAAGTATAATAATTATATCTGTAATGAAAAGAGGAAAGAGACAGATAAAGCACAAAGAAGTGATGCCCAGTATAGGTGCTCAGCACCCACTGATTTGTGTTCAGCCTGTCTCCCAGCAGCAATCAAAACCCCTCACCTGCAGCTCCCCCAGTTTACTTACTGGGCAAGACATTCTGTGGTGTGGAATATCCCTCTGCTCAGTTCAGGTCAGCTGTATTGGCTATGTTCACCCCAGCTTCTTGTGCTGCTCCTTGTTAGCAAGGCATGAGACACTGAAAAGTCCTTGACTTGGGGTGAGCACAACTGAGCCACAACCAAAAATATCAGTGTGTGATCATGATTATTCTCATCCTGGATCCAAAATACAGTGTTGTACTGGGAAGAAAATAAACTCAGGACAGGGAGCTGGGAGGTGCTAGTGTGAGACCACTACCTGTCCTCAGAGAGTTGTGGTACTGTGGTGGATCCGGGAAAGTAAAAATGGCTCGTCTCCTTCCTCTCCCTTTGCGGTGAAGGAGTCCTAGGATATGAGGCACGTTAAAGGGTTTGAGAACAGACAGCATAGATAAAACAGAGACCTACCTGATGGGGTTTTTATCCTC
Organism: Cinnycerthia olivascens; assembly: GCA_035048155.1. Classification (NCBI taxonomy): domain Eukaryota; kingdom Metazoa; phylum Chordata; class Aves; order Passeriformes; family Certhiidae; genus Cinnycerthia; species Cinnycerthia olivascens. The sequence continues at coordinate 5,165,161 of JAWWMU010000107.1, forward strand.
TCAGATGATTTGCTTTGCAGAAAGTCCTACTTGTTGATTTTGACTTTAGGCAGGATCTTTGTATGGTCTGAAGTATCATTGTCGTAGCCAAAGTGGAGAGAGGTGTAGTTGGCTGGAGTTTAAAGTGGGTGAAAAATTGACTGGAACAGTGAGCTTTGAGGGTAGCAGGCTTTGTGAGTAGTGAGCTTTGAGGCAGTAGTTGGAAGTCTGACAAGTGTCAGTCACTAGAGGCATTCCTTAGGGCTGTTATTCAACATATACACAAACAACTTGGCAAGTTGGAATAAATCTTAAGTTTGTGGATACTAGTACTATGGGAAGGGGAAATGGTCAGTATGTTGGAAGGTAGGGACTGTTCAGCAGGATCTCAGCAGGTTGGAAAAACAAGCTGAGAAAAACTATCTGATGCAAATGCAAAATTCTGTACATGGGGTGAGAGAACCCATGTATCACAAATGCTGAAAATATATTGGCTATAAAGCAGCTGTGCAGACAAGTCTTGGAGATCCTGATACTGCATGAAGAGTTGAGACAAGTTCTCACATATAGAATTTATTAGCAGATCTATAGCTGATAGTATTGCTTCTAAGGGTGACAGTTACTTTATCTTGGAGGAAGGGAGGTCAAAAAGGGAAAGAAAAGGGAAAACTTCACATTGGCCAGCCATAAAGACTAGTAATATGTCCCCTAGGCAGGCATCTTTCCTGTGAGTGTCCTCTCCAGTGGAGCAGGTGGTATCCCGTTATACTCTTCCCGTAATAACTATACAGTTTTCTTCACAATATGCTCAGGCTGCCTGTGGTTTTGGGGGTTTTTTTTCTGCTTATGGTGCTGTTGATACTGATGGAAATATGCTTTGCTGAGGGGCAGCTGCTTTATGCTGGTGTCGTGGGTTTAGTTTGATTTCCCAGCCATCGCACCAAATAATGTTGTGGTTTAGGTTCACCAATTTGAAATTTCCCAATCAAGAGCAAAGCAGGCTTAAGCTTAAAAATAATAAAACTTTATTAACTAACACCAAAAAGGGAAAAAACCCACAAAACAAACAAGAATTAGAATGAAACCTTCAGAACACTCTTCCTTCCTCCCCATCCCTTCTTTCTTTCTGACTGACACCGTACAGAAAACAACACTTGGAAATCTCAGTCAGTTTTTCACCACTAAAATAGTCTTTCTTCAGTTCACTTAGGGAGGGAAGCACCTCTCGTTTACTATGGAAAATTCTCCCACAAGAAAACAGTTCTTCTGTGGTGTCAATCTTCACGAATAACTGCTGCCTGGAAAATCCATATTCATGAAACTCCTCCCAATGTTCACAGTCTCTTTTACAGCTGTGCTTCTGGGCCACATCGGCATATGGGGTTTATTTTTAAAAATAGACTGTTCAAAGCAAAGGTTCTCTGTATCCATCTTTGAGATTATCTTCATCCCATGGAACAGAGATTCTCTTCTTTTTCTTCTCTTGGGGGCAAAGAGTCTTTATCACTTCATCTCTCTGTTCAGACTTCTCATGGAATCACAGACACTCCAACACTGGCTCACTTTAACACTGCATTCTTTTGCTCAGGTTTACCATTTGAACTTCCCATCTCCTCATACTTCTCTGTGGTTTAAAGGAAATACTTCAATGTATTACAGTCAATCACCATAGCTTACAAGAGATTTTTGAGCTTGAAAGCAACTTCCCATACTCCTTCCATCAGGAACTTTACTCCTTCTTGACTGACTTTGATGTCTTCATGTGTTTCTTTTGACATGTCTGTCCTCTCTTTGTCTCTCATCCAAGGGAGAATGAGGCCTGGAGGTCTCTTTTGCATTGAAAGGGTTAACAGAGGGCAGCAGCCCTGCCAGAGCAGTCAGGTGAGGAATTTCAGCTGTGTTGGAGCTGTACCAGGATCTCTCCAGAGGCCAGCTGCAGTTTCAGTTCCAGCTGTGGATCATTCTGCACAGGCTGCAGCCTTCCCTTCTCCCTGCCTGGGAACTGGAGTAGGGCTTATGTCAGCAGCTGCTGTGCACTGGCCGGCCTTGACTTGCTTGCTCTCTCCCTCTCCTCCCCCTTTTGTCTGGCCAGGAGCGCTGGGGGAGGGCGGAGGGAAGAAACTTGGCCGACTTGGCCATGAAGAGAAGCCGGGCCGGGTCTCTTACCTCTCCCCCACCAGAAACTAAGAGGGACATTTATGGAAACTCACCTAAAAATGTGTATTTACAAAGGTGTATCAGCCCTTTTCATTGGTTTACTTACATGTCAATACCACAAAACTATCCAATCAAGTTAAACTGGGACAGCAGGTCACTTCTGAGGCTTTGTGTGCGCATAGTGTTGGGTCTTCCCATCAGTGTCAAAAGCTATGGGGTAGGAAGACACAAACAGGAGGGAGTGATTCCCATGCAGGTTGCAATGCTTTCCGACACTACTTTAGAGGTTTTTTAAGTGCAAGGCTCTGAGTATAGTGGAACAAGAACTATAGTATGGGAATAATCAGGAAAAGTGGTATGTGCAGGGAGAAGTCACAAAGCCACTTGTGGTAAGCAGGTGGCAGAGGTGCAGATAGAAAGTCCTTAGGAGAACAAAAAGTTCAGAAAGCTTCAGGTGCTGTGCAATGAACAACTGATGAACAATGGATTGAACATGAATATGTAGTGTATCCTCTTATTAAGAGGGCTTAATGGGCTGCTTTACTAAAACTGCAGCCATTAAGTTCAGGAAAGTGATCTTTCTCTTTTTGTGCCACTGGTGGGTGGCATCAGGAATGCCATATAACTTGGGGCTTGACAGTACATGAAAGACACTTAAAAATCACCAAGAAGACTAGTGGCTGGAGCACAAGATGTGTGATGAGAGAATGAAAGTGCTAAGTGTGTTCTGCTTGGACCAAGGCAGGGGCATTGGATTGTTCCCCTCAGCTCTCAAGTGGTAGGCCGTGGCAAGGTTAGAATGAAATTAGGAAATGTCAATCAAACAGATGAGAAGCCGCAGATGTGGTGTGAAAGGGATTCCAGAGTTTTATGGGTTTTATGACATAACTATAATACTTAATGTAGCTGAACATTGAATCAGACTAATAAAATGTAAAACTGTCATGTGGATTTTTTGAAACTTTATATGAGATCTTGGGTAGCCTGATAGAAGTTTGAAGTTGATGCTGCTTTGAACACAGTTTGGACCAAGTGACAGTTAAAAATTCCTTTGAACCTTAACTGTTCTGTGATTTGCTAAGAAAAACTCTTAACAGCAGAGACATTATTTAAAGGCAAAACATGCCCTGCAGATCTAGAAGTGTTATTGGCTTGTCATTGTAAATGAGTGTGTGACTCACCTTGTCATAAGGTGTTTTTATTTACAGAAACTCACCTTCTTAGGTTACATTTTTCCATTTCTTTAGGCAGCAGAATGTCAGAAAAAGGAGTCCAGCAATACTTCAGATGATGACAGCTGTGAGAAGGCTGAACTAAGTGCACAGCAAGCATTTGTTTTTGGGCAAAATTTAAGAGATAGAGTTAAGGTAAACATGTGTTTGTTCTCTTGACTAAGGGTTTATGAAGTACTGTGAAGCTACTGTATGAAAAGGTTAAAACCTCCATGTATATATGTAAAAGCTATGAACACAGAGTTGACTGTTTAATAAAACTAGTCTTCTGGACATTTAATAAATTAATTCTGTTAAGTAGCATAAGAAGCTTTTTCAGAAATAAATGCATTTACTGCAATCATGAGTAACAGCTGAAGCTCAGTAGAATGTAGCGTTTTCTGTTACGTTTTGGGATGTGAATGAAGTTGAAATGTGGTCCTAAGATGCTCCCATGCAAACAAGACTTCACAGAAAAGATGGGAAAATAGGCTGAGCCTCACCTCTAACTTGCACTTAGAATAACTGAGTTGGATTGTTAGTACCTCCTGTTGAAGACAGGTTTGGTCAGGTTTCCTAGTGTAATAAAAGAAAATGTAATATTGGGACATAGACTTGTTTCATTGTAGAAAGCATTTGTGGATGAAACTTTGTCTTTAGTAAGAATGAGTTGAAAAATTTGTGGTCAATAATTATTGATAAATGTTCTTTATCTAGCTGGGAGATGAAAGAGATGAAACTGCTGATGTGCACAATGCTGGCCTTCTGACATCAGATATACCTTCTGCAACAAACTATTTTCTACAGTACATCAGTTCCAGGTAAGACTACAGGGAAACCAACAGAACAGTCCTCCTTACTTATTACTGAAAATCATTTATCTTTCTGCTCTTTATTGGATGCAGGGCTTAGACTGGGTCAGTGGGGACCCAGACTTCTGAAAAATGAGGTGGCAATCTTCAGATCTGGGGGTATCCTCAATCATCTCATCAAGAGAGATGTATTTGATACTATTTATTTGACCATGTCCTCACCAAAACCTCTTCAGAAAACGGACAAGCATGACGTGAGAAGTCTTCTTATGAGTGATTTAGAAACAGTGATGGACTAAATTTGAGCTACCAGTAGGATCTTGTGGAGATCTGCACTGTATTTGTGTTGTTCAGTAGATTTCATATATGATATGGATAAAAGGAAGAATAGTTAAAATTTTTTCATGATAGTAAGCTTTTCAGGGTGGCCTATATGAATAAGTAGGAGCCTAACTGTGGAAGCTTTTTGAGAGGACTTCTGATGAGGCAGTAACATCAGAAATGTGACATATAGGTAAAGTGAGGCAGCCAGGAGGAAATGGCTAGTCCTGTCTTACGTAGTGATGAGCTCTGAGCTGACAGCCTTCACTTAAGGCTAAGGTAGTGATACAGCTCTGTGAAAATCCTAGCTTAGCAGTGTACAGAATGAGAAAAAAGAAGATACAGAGCTGTGAGTTCAGGTAATAACTGGAAAAGTGTGAGGGGAAATCCCACCAAGAGTGATGAAGCAGAGCAACATCTCTGCACCTGAAGTAAACTGAAATTCAGATTGAGGCAATGAAATAATTGTAGGAAAAGCACCAACACATGCTTTTTTTTGTCCTTATATTTGGCATTTTTAAGATCCTATCCTTTACCGTGAAGGAGGCAGTAGGCAGTTTTGCAGTCAATGAACTTTTGATGCTGAACTTTTCAGCACTGCAGAGGTAGAGAACACCTTTGCCCTCTTGATGCCGATGAGTGTCTTTCCAATAGACACAGTCAGGCTTCTTCAATCAGATTTGGTAGACAATAACTACTAAATTGTGACCTTCAAATACTGGAGTATTTTTTGATATTTTTCAACTCATGTGACATCTACTGTCATTTCATTTGAGTCTTTACTTTGGGAGGATTTATTCATGGTGAATCAATTGCCAGAAACCTAGTTTTGCACTTGTCTTAAAAAAAAAAAAATAGTGTCTCTAAGGGGAGTTGGCTCTGGTTTTCAGCTGAGATGCCAAAGCATTATGGTAATCAACTTGTGAAAGGAAACTCTTACCTTTGTGTAACACTATCAATTCTTTAAAAACTGTAAATGTGCTAGATGACGTGGCAGATACTGGTAGGCCACATTGAGTTCCCTGTTAACATTTGGAGCTCAGAACTGTGATATATCGTTCCCTTAGTAGGTAAAGCTATCTTCCACTGAGGATCTCCTTTGTTCTAGGAATCTCCTTAATCAGAAGTAGCAACTCTACATGTACAGTTTAAAGGTTTATTTGGTTTCACTTGAGTCATGTAGATGTGTCATCAACCCAGGACAAGGTGTGAATCACCATTTTCCAAACTTGGTGAGATGCACCTAGTCTTGATTCAGAATGGTCTGCTTTTTGTATGTTAACTTGGTGAGCAAGCTGATGTCTTAGAAAGGTGTGCCTGATGGGAAAGGACAGCAACAATGACTTGTTAAGCCTTTTGAGTCTGTAAAACAGTAAAACTCTTGTCCTTTCTAAATAGGATTTAAAATCTGGTAGTAGAAATACTAACGGGAGGAGGATGTTTATTCTGTAAGGAAGAAGTAAAGGTTGAGATTTGAAACTTCTTCAAGAGGCTGTGGTATTGCAGCTAGTCTGATAAAAGGCATTACTCATCCCTGCTACCTTTGCTTCAGTTATGATATTGGAAGTGTTTTTGTTTCAGTTATTTCCCTTTCTGAGAGAATTGACCTAAAAATATGTAGTAATTCATGTCTGTACATGTAGAATACTGTTTTAAAAAAATACATTACATAATTAGACAATAAGCCCTCATTTAGTATTCAGCATTGCTTTGTATGTTATTAGTTGTCTGAAGGGGAAGATTTTTACAGAGACAAAATCCTTTGTTGTCATTCTGAGAGAACTGTCATTCTCTAAAAGTAGAATGTGCTCTTGTGCTAAGTTGAATTAAGTTTTACCTATGCTTGTGTCAACCAGTGCTTACTTTTTTAAAGCCAGTGACAATCACTCACTTTCTGAGGAATTTTATTAGTAGAAAATAAAAGAGGTATTATTTTCTGTTTTGTAAAACCTGGCTTATTTCTTGGTTTTTTTGGTTTGGGTTTTTTCTTTCAGCGTAGAGAACTCTACGAACAGTGCAGATGCATCTAGCAACAAGTTTGTTTTTGGGCAGAACATGAGTGAGCGAGTCCTAGTGAGTATCCACTATGTATATGTTGTAATTTTGCCAGCAGTTTGTTCTGTATTCTCACTCAGGAATTTTGAGAGCTGTTAATTATACTTGTCACTTGAGTATGGGTTTTTTCCAGTGGTTTCCCTTGGAAGTAACTTACTTTGAGCACAGGAAGTTCGTTATGAGCTTTTATCTGCCCAGAAATACTCTCCAGGATTTCCGTGCCAAACTCTCTCAATGTAAGGAGATTCAGTGCCCTCTCTGTAGTGCATGTGGTTCTTGTGCCCAAGCATTTTATGGCATAGCTTGTTGCTTTCAATGGCTATTAGTGGGTATTTTATGTTTGTCCTCAAAATTGAGAGCAGTTCAGTCGTGTGACTCCTCCCAGGGTGAGATTTCAAGCCTAGCAGTAAAGCAGCTGCCTCAGGACTGAGGTATGATTCTGGAAATGCAGTTTATGATGTACCAACCTAAGGAATAATTTCTAAAGAGTAAGGAATACCTCACTGTTTCCTGCTATTGTTTTTATTCCTGTGCTGGAATAAAATGGAAACATTTAATGCTGAGTATTCAGACCTAACTACCAAGTCAATTATGCCATGAGTAATTGTAGCTGAAATTGACTTGCTATGTTGAATAAAGCAAGTCAAAGAGCCTCAAAATAAGGATTGAAATTTGGTATCAGTTCAAGTGAAAATAATTTGAACTGGATTTTAGGTCATGCTCCATTTAATTCCTTGGCTGAGGTGGTAGGATAGCTTCAACTGTGAAAGTACATTGTCCGTGAAATTCTTTTTTTGCCATGTGGTTTATAAATACTGGATCGGCCCTTGGTACTTGGTCAGTAGTCCTGTTCAGCAGAATTAGTGTATGTTTTCTCTCTTCTGTTTACCTCCTCTTATTTTTGTGTTAGAGTCCACCAAAATCAAATGAAGGGAGTACAGAGAGTTATAAGGAGAATGCTGCTACAGAGTCTGGGTCTGAATTGTCTTCTCAGGAGGCCACGCCAGAAAAAGGTGAAAAACAAAATATTATATTAGGAATGGTAGTTAATGCTTTTTAAAATTACTGTATTTTTCAATATCCTGTTACTTTTGAAAACCACAAGATTTTTATGTTGCCTTTACTGTCTCCTGTAACCAAAGATACAGGCTAGGTGTGAAATTTGCTGGACACTGTAGATCCTCTAATGTTAAACATGTACGGGCTGCACTGTCTTTTTCATTGTCATTCTATGCTAGTGGGAGGATCTTCAACAGGATGAAATTAGAGAGAATTAACAGAACTTGTAGTAGGACTTGGCAGAGAACTTAGGAGAAATGTGGCAAACTTTTTTTTAACAATTCTGTTTTATTTCAAGTGACTGAATTTCTGAGTCAAATGTGTATTACATTGAGTGGATGCCCCACATGTTGCTTGAACTCAACTGTTTTCTGGGTTCTAGGACTTCAAATTATCAAGATATTATGGAAATTCTGGGAACTGTGGGTTTTCTTCAGTAAACTGCTTGCAAGCCCGAATGAAAGTGGAAAATTAATTGCACTGTTCATGTGTAGGCACAGCTGTATAGCTGGCAAGGGTATCAGTACTGCTGGAGCATCTACAGATAAGGAGGTGTCCGTGCAAAGATTTTAAACGATCGTGTTTAGGGACAAAACTTCTTGAGCGCTTATCTCTTTTGTCCCTTATGCTTGTAAAACAAGTATTAAAAGACAAGCTTTAACTTCTGCATTAAATTTCAGTCCTTTTTTACGTGTTCTATTAGGGTCTGTCTTCTATACTTTTCAAAAGGTCTCAAAATTCTGGTGTACTTGTGTGAGACCTTTGTACATCTTACAAAATTTTATGCTAATCATTCTCAGACTCTCAAAATGTTGTTCAGCTAATAATATTTCAGAATCACTGGCAGAGTCTGCAGCAGCCTATACTAAAGCAACGGCAAGGAAGTGTTTATTAGCGAAGGTAGAAGTGATTACTGGGGAGGAAGCTGAAAGTAACGTGTTACAGGTAAGAAACAGATAGAGTAGAGGAGCTTTGACTTGGTGGGGATTCATGTGGATGTCCAGTGAATGCACACCATCTGATTCCCTACAATTCAGCCTTCCTCTATATCTCTAATATATTTTTTTGTGTTAAAATGCAAACCTTATATATTTATATCAAATCCTTATTTATTAACTTGTTACCCATTGTTTTTTAATTTCCTTTTTTTGAATAATTTTTTGTGTATAAGCCATCTGGATGTATCTTAAACCTATTTTCCTGAATCCATCACATAGAAGCTTCTATTTTCTATGAGACAATTATTAGAAGAAAATTTAAATGAACTAAATATTTTTAAGTTCTTTAGTTGTTGTACTACTAAAGATTTCCTAAAACTTGGAATGGATTATTTGCCAGCAGTCTAGTTTCTTGCAAAAGAGAAACTATATCACAAGCACTCAGGAATTTTGCTTGAGGTACTTAATTGAATTAGTGATGTTGTAGAAGGATATTTGGTTGTGACTTAGACTCCTGATTTTAATAATGATATATTTAACATTGTAGTTATTCATTAACTTAAATATACTTATTGACTCCAATATATTCTTAAGAAAAACATGCAGGGTTTTCATATAAAATGAAGTGGTACATGTATTTTTTTTCCCATCCCTCTTTATCCTCCAATTATAGTTTGTTCTTTTTTTCCTTGAGGTGTTTTGTTTCTCAGCATTTGACTTGTGTTCTTCTCAAGGATTGCTTTTTTATTCTTACAGACAGAATGCTCTATTCTGACACCAAACAGTTGCACTGTATCTAGTGCCTATCAGTTACACATGTATCATCTTACAAAATTACTCTATAATGTGCATCTTCTTGGACTTCTTTTTCCCAGATATAAATGGTCTATAAATGGTTCTTCTGGTATGTCTCTGTTTCTATGTAATTCAGAAATGTCTGGATGCTTCATATAATTGAACAAGACTCTGAAGAGATAAGAATCCTGTTTCACTTAGGAAAACCACAACTTCTGGTAGTTGTATGCTTAATAGAGGACTGACTTGCATAAATATGTTGCAATTTAACAGACCTCTTGCCTAATTTTAATTCATTTTTTCTTGTGAAATGTAATGCATTAAAATTCCAAATGGGACTTGTTCAGACAGAACTATGTTAATGTTACAGAAACATACAGAGCTAGATTTTTTGAGGTGAAGAAAATGAGAAATGGAGGGGATGAAAATGGAAGTATCTTTTCCACTTAGTGCATGCTTGTCTGTGGGAAAGTTGAAGAGTGATGATTTGAAGTATAAAACCTCAGCAGTAAGAGTGAAGTTGGATTAAAGAGGGCGATAGAGAGTAGAGATGTTTGGCATGGAAGAAAAAGGGAGCTTGTAGGTCAAGGAGTATTCCTACTGTTGGAAAAAATACATACACCTTTTGAAGTTTATAACCTATGAACCCTGCAGGGAGGTGGTAAATATATGTCACTTATTAATAGCTTTGTGTGGTTCAGGCTTTGATAATGAATTGATAATGAGCTAGCATGTTTGCTCATCCTTTGCTTCTTTACAGGAAGAATTTTGCTTTGCTTTCATTATATTTTCTGGGTCTTCCCAGCAATAAATACCATCTTCAGTGGTGCAATGTGTACCTAAGGCTTTTAAAAGAATTGACTGATTGATATAAGGCAGTCTCTTATGACATTGTTTCCTCTGTGAAAATTTATATCTTACCTTTATATTATACCTGAAAATTATTTTTTTTTATCTTGAGCCCTCTTTTTCTTTAAGAATATATAGCTTCTTTTAATAAAACCTGATGAAAACAGACAGCATGTTTTGAGAAATTTATTGCAAAAAAAAAAGAGGATGGCTGTTTTGGTTTCCACAGCTATAAACAATTAAAAATTCCAGTATGAAATCTGAATATTTTTTAACCAACCGTAGGTGACTAAGAAATATATGATTACTTCAATCAACCACTATGCCATAGAGATATTTTCTGTTGCAGATTCAGTGCAAGCTGTTTGTATTTGATAAAAGCTCTCAGTCTTGGGTGGAAAGAGGTCGAGGGCTCCTGAGACTCAATGATATGGCCTCAACAGATGATGGAACATTACAGTCTCGACTGGGTAAGGGGAACTGGGGGAAATGAGATACTGGATGACAGTCATGCTATTTTCATAAGGTTTTTCCTTGGCACACAGCAACGTTCACTTTAGTTTGTCTTAGCTCCAGCAACTCAGAAGCAGTTTGGACCTTTTCTTTTGCTTCAGTTAGTGAATACTGCCTCCAAAGAGGGTATTTCATACCCTCCTATTGTGGCAGATGTTCAGTTACTTTTTCCCCCCATAAAAGCAAGCTGTGTTTAGTAACTGGAATATTTGTCTAGAAATTTATAGTAACATCATGCAGATCTGGCTGTTTTGGATGGGTTGCTTGTAATGGGGGAAGTGTGTTTGAATAGTGTGCGGTTGTTCAGGCTGGCAGGAATGTGCATTGCCCTGAGATTATCTGCTCAGATACAACTGCTGAACTTTAATGTATTAACATATAAGGCTTAGACTAAATAGCTTTAGATGTGACTCTATCTTTAAAAAGCCTTGTTGCAGTTTAAGCCCAGCCACCAGACAAGCCCCTTGCAGCTGCTTGCTCACTCCCCCCTCCAGCAGGATCAGGGAGAGAATTGGAAGTGTATAAAAGTTAGAAAACTTGTGGGTTAGGATAAAGACAGTTCAGTAAAGAAAGCAAAAGTGGTGCATGCTAACAAAGCAAAACAAGAAATTAATTCGCTGCTTCCCATTGGCAAGTAGGTGTTCATCCATCTCCAGGACAACAGGGTCCCATCACATGTAATGGTGACTTGGGGGGACAAATGCCATCACTCCAAACATCGTCCCTTCCTCTTCTTCCCCTTGCTTTATATCCTGAGCATGGTATTATATGGTCTGTAATATCCCTTTGGTCAGTTTGGGTTACCTGTGCCACCTGTGTCTGCCCCTAACCTCCCACATACTCCCATCTTCCTCATCAGTGTAGTAGTGTGAAAAGCAGAAAAGGCCTTGGCTGTGCGAGCATTGCTCAGCAATAACAAAAAACATCTCTATATTGTCAACTGTATGTTCAGCACAAACTCAAAATACAGCTCTATATCAGTGGGAAGAAAGTTAACTCTACCCCAGCCAAAACCAGCACAAATCTACATTATTTTCATTTACAGTGTGACAAAAGCCCAAGAGGGATTATTTGTAGAAAGACTGAAACCTTTATGCAGTAAAAAGTGTCTTGACTGTTTTGAGCTTCCTGATGTGTCTTTTTCCACCTAACTGATATTGTAACTTGGCTTTAGTGATGAGGACTCAGGGGAGTCTCAGGTTAATCTTAAACACCAAGCTCTGGGCTCAGATGCAGATTGATAAAGCCAGTGAGAAGAGTATCCGGATCACTGCCATGGATACAGAGGACCAAGGAGTTAAAGTTTTTCTTATATCAGTGAGTACTGTATTTTGTTTATGTCTTAACCGTTCTACTGAAGTTGGCTCTTACTTAAACTGTAGTTGAGGTAGCATTCCCATTTTTCTTTGCACTGTACACTGACTTAACATCACCCCTGCCCCAAAGACAACGCACTTGGCAGATTTGCTTGTCTAAAAAGTCTTGCTAGTTGTGAACAAATGCCACATCAAAGGCTGCCCTAGGAAGCTGGGTTGTCCAAAGCATTGCACATGGAGTCGTGGGATCTGTTCTGCACATACTGAGACTAACTATGGTGTTTAATGCAGGTTGTTTTCTGATTTAAGAAAAATGGGCATTATTTCATAAATTTTATGCAGTAGTTCAACAAAAATTAGATCTACTGGAAATTTCAGCACAGGAAAGCTGTCATTGTCTGCAGTGTGGGACGGTGGATAGGTGTCCACTAAAAAGGAAATACTAAAACTGTCAAGAAATCATATTAGTACTTAAGGGTTATACATTTTAACTTTGATTTTCTTTTGATGCAGAGTATCAAAGCAGTAACAGGATAGTGGAAGTGATTTCTGTGCTTGTTAAATGAGGAATGGCAATCCCAATGAGAATTAGTAAAACACTCAGGGTCTGATCACACAGTCAGCAGGGAAGAAAGGTCACTCCCTAATGCCTGCTAAAGCGCTTACAGATTTGGAGAAGTCCAAACACATTCTTTTGATTTTCACTGATTCTACACAAGGTGTTGCAAAAGAATTAGTGTTCCTAGGGATCAGAAATTGAGAGCATCAACAAATGGTCAGCTTTCCCTTTGACATTAGATTTGTAGGGCTGGGTTCTGGAGTCCTAGAATGGAACTTAATGGTATACCAAATATTCATTGATGAAGAAAAAGAAGTGAAATTATTGGATAAGTATTTCTCCATATTTTTCTAGATTTGAAAGTTTTGAGTTAATCTGTCACCAGTATTCACTCTTGATTTTAGTATTGTTTAAAAGTATCTTGTTTGGAATTATTTTTTCATTACAGCTCATTGCAGGGGAATTTTGCAGATACAGAAGTGACACATTCAAGTATTAGATGGGGCAGATGGAAACTATTTTTTATGAAAGAATTTGACTGGTTGTCAAAAATGCTTCCCTCTAAAACAGACTGTTCAAGAAAAAAATGGAATAATTGCCTGCCTGACTGTCCATTGAGTTTTCTCATTATATTTCATATTGAAATTTTATGTTAGTGCCTCATGAAACAATTGGCTTGATTACAATTAACTAATGTGTGAAGTTGAATTATTGACAGGCCAGCAAAAATCTGCAAGATTTTAATTGAAGGTCTTTTTAATATGAGCTTTTGGGTGGTATCAGGAAAGCTGTGTGATTTCTGTGTGAAGAAGGCTATATGAGATCAGCAAGTACTAGGTACATTAGCCAGAGAAAGTTGGAACTATGCAGAGGAATATACTTTCACCACCAGAGTTTTGTATATCTAATGTCCTGCTATGTGTACCACAGCCCACTCTGACTGGTTTAAAAAACACTTGATGAGAAAACTAAAAAGTATATTGTGAAATTTGGCATGACTGGTGTGTATTATGTCAGCTGTGTTTTATTGTGTTATAATTCCATGCACCTTTTCCTTATTTCTGAATATTAAAAAATGCAGGCAAGCTCTAAAGATACAGGGCAGTTGTATGCTGCATTGCACCATCGGATCTTGGCCTTGCGCAGTAAAGTGGAACAAGAGCAAGAAGTCAAGAATGTAGCACCTGAGCCAGAGGTAACGCAGTCAAATGAGGAAGACAGTGATGATGATGTCATTGCACCTTCAGGATCAGTTGGAAGTGGTAAGTAAGAAAGACAATGGTGTTTCCTGTTTTCCATGCATTTTTCTTTATAATTTCTTAAGGCAGACTGTGCTCTTTGTGTATGTCTACGGAGTAGGACTCTTGGATGGATTTCCTTTTTGAATGCAACTATTTCTTGCTTCTTTTCAAAACTTGTACAAGGCCCCTGTGCTGCCTCTGAGTTACATGCCAGAGTTTAGCAGAGGTTTTATGTGCTTTTTATAATTTGCAAGATTTCTAAGGGTAGTTCTGAGTTTCATTTTTGCCTTCATCATGGCCAAGAGTTGCACATAAAACCTGAGATGACTCAGGATCAGTAGACAGAATCCAGACTGACCTTTCAGTAGAGAGCTGTTTGGAAAGCAGAAGGTTTACAAAGGGGCATGGAAGGAGTGTAATGTTTTTTATTGTGCATGAGGAGACCATAATTTAAGAAAGATACTAGTCTTCACTTTGAGGAGGACTTTCTTCTGTACTCTCAACTTGGAAGTCATCTGTGCTTTCCTTTCTTGTGGCTGTGAACATCCAGCCTTTGACAGTCCTCTATCCTGATTCACGGAAGGGTAACAAAAGAGGAATGAATATGAACAAAAGCAGTGGGAAGATTGAAGAGGTTGGAAACTGAGCTTTTAGATTTTTGGATGCTGCTGGGATTCCTGAACCAGATTAGTCAAGAACATAAAATTCTACAGTAGACAGATCTTAGTCTGGAGAAGGCATAAGCAAGGCGTGGGAGGAGGAATTCTGTAGTTCTCATCTCTCATTGAACACCTGAATTTGAGACTTCTGTAGGCTGCTTGGGGTGGGTCTCTTCTGCAAAGCAAGAAACAAAAGATATTTCTTATGACCAAGAGCTACTTTTATTGTTTCAGGTCCTAATGATGAAGGTGATGGGCAGAACATTGGCAGCACATAGCAGATGTGAGCCTATCTGCTTGCAAGGCTGCTATGAACACCATCTTGCAGGCATTTCTGGATACCCCAGGCCAGCGATTATTTCAGGCAGTGTTGAAAGTTCCAGGACTTAAGAACTGTGCATCTCTGTTCTGTTTGTTTGGGTTTTTGGTCTGGATCAGTAGATTCCACACAAAAAAAGCAGACTTGGAAACTACCTGAATGTGGTTTGGGACATTGAAAGCTCATCATATTGATGAGCAAAAAAAAAAACAAAACAACAAATCCAACCCCAAAACAACAAAAACACAAAATGCAACCACCCCCAACCATTTCCCCTCTTCCTTGTAATTAAAATGGCACATTACATCTTGTCACAGCTTTTCATTGGGACCTTTTAGCTGTTTCTTCAGTAGTTCGTGTCTTGCGGGTCTCCAAGATAGAACTTTTTGACGCAGTTCCAACTTGAATTCTGCTTTTATAACCCCTATTCCCCTTTACGCAGGGAAACACAGTCCTCACCAGCTCCTTTGCTCACTGGCTGCCCTTTTGGGTTCTTTTTTTTTTTTTTTGGACTGCAGATGGGGCAGGTTATGTTTTTATCTTTTAATCCCAACATAGGTTGTGGATGTGGATGCCATTGTTTACTGTCTAGTGGATTTGTAAACAGAAAGAAACAAAACATTGTGGTTCTCCAGAAAAGTTTTTTTAATGCGATAATAAGAGACTTTAAAGTCTGCAGGATGTTTTGCTAACTCCTTTCTTCTTCCCATTTCATTATTATTTTTGGGGGATTTATATTGTGGTGAGACTTTTTTATTTTAGTTTTTCAATAAGATGCTCTTGTGTGTTGAAAAAGTGAAGCTATTGTTTTGTACTGTTCTTTTCTGTTACTATTTAAGGGAGAGCTAAGCCACTATATATAATAGATGTTGCATATAAGTTTTCTTAGAAAATTTTATGTTTCTGTGGCTACAGTAAAGTGCAGGAGGCATACAGGTTACAGCTTCAGAAAAGTTAATGACAAAACAACTGTTAGCCCTTGGAAGAATAAAACAGGCTCATGTAATGAGCCCTGCCAGCCATTAAAATAAATCTGTATAATAAAGCAGTTCTCATTTTTAATGGCTTGATTCAACAAGCCATTTGAGCACTTGCCTGACTTAACTGTATGTGAATAATCTTACTGAAGTCAATGCAACTCTTCATGCTTAAAGTTGAGGACATTTTTAAAAATCTTGCTGAATCAATGGCCTTAAATAGAAAATTTAACTTCTTACCCTTCCTGTCCCTGTTCCATTTCCTGAAGTCTTGCAGCATGAAGGAAAAGGTAATACTGCCAGCCTTGAGTAGTTTGGGCTGAAGGTTATTGTATTCTGTTCCACCACAAATAAAAGGAAGAATGTGTTTTTCTGTGTGTAATTCTGAAGTACTCCTGTAACCCTAACTCACCATTTTTTATTTTGTTTTTATTTTATTTTTTTGGCTTTGGGTGTTTTTTAATTGTTTGAGCTTTTTGTGTCAAAGTTGAGCTTTCTTTTCTTATCGAAACGTATGGTATGTTCTTGTCCAGCAAGGCAGGTCACTTTCACTATAAATTCCCCAAACTGTTCTATTTGCTTTATAAATAGTTTGCTGATGGATAATTTCTGACTTGCATGTTTGCTCCTTTGTAGGTTAAGGACCTAAAATGCATCACCTAAAAGAAAATGAAAGGGGAAGGAGCATTTGATGTAGCATGAATAGAAAACAGGAACCCAGGTTATAGCACAAAATCAACTTAGAAACTGAATATTCAAATAGCAAACAGTCCTTTTTGCCTCTATTTTAATGAAATACACTTTTCACTGGCAGTCAAGAAAAAGTCTTCCCCCGTTTTCTGTTGTTAACCATCACTGAAGACTGATGCTCTTGGGACAGAGGGTGCTTTTACCTTTCCTGATAGCCAGTTGAAGGAACATCTGTGATTACTTTTCTGACAATTGAAAAGGGTTAATGATAAGCTGTGCCACTGCATCTTGATCTCTCTGGATTGTCTGCTCATGCCTTTCTTGCATTTTGGTTTTCTTTTTCCCTCCTTAGAGTTACAGGGGTTTTTACCAATGAACAGACCTGTTGCTGCACCCCCTACTCTTGCCATGCTTCAACAGGAACATGGCAGGTTCCTTAGTACCCAGCACACAATTGTTTCTGCATCACAAGGTCTGGGGACTTTCAAGTAAGTGATCTGCATTTTTGAATCTGGGATTTTTTTACATTGTTGAAATACTCAGATTTAAACTACTCCTTTCAAGCACCCTTGCACCATAAAGCTGTTTCCTGTCAGCAGCTTGTTCATAAGGAAAATTAATAAGGTGTCTTGGCCAGCATGGCCTACTTCTGGGAAAACAGACATTATTTCCTGGTCCCAGGCTCTATGGGGTCTGTGCTGACTCTCACTGTGAAGTGTTTTACCTAAAATGCAATGGAAGGTGCATTAAGATTCAGAAAAATCGAATAAACATGCTTGCTTTGGGGTTTGGTGGTACACAATCACCTACAGCTTTCTAAGAAATTTGGCAACTATTTACAGATGCAGATTTTATTTTTAGCTAGAAGCTTTGCATAAATATTTATAATGAAGGCAGAAATGTTGCTGTGCATCCCAACAGAATTGGCAATGGATTGAGTTCAGGTGTTGCCCAGCAAAATACAGTTAGACCAAAGCTAAACCCTGACTTAGCTCTCTGCTTTAAGCCTTAGTAAACCAATTACAGGGAAAACCAGATAATGTCCATGTGTCTCAAAAGATTTATGTAACACTGTCATATCAAAATGTACATGGGAATAACATTAAAACCTGTGTCAGCAAGCAAGCAAACAAAACACCCTGAGCCCTGCGTTGTGTTTCCTGTACCAAGCAGTGGCTGTTTGAGGGGAGGGTAATGGTGATCAGACTCTTACGTCTCTTGTTAACTTCTGTGTGATGTTGACAATTCATGTATAGCCTGTCTGGCTGCTGACCCACACAGACACAGCCTTTCAGGTTTCCGAGTGGAAAAAAAATACTGAAGAGTGTAGTGAAGTTGAACATGCTTGCTGATGACTCAGCAGTTACCCTTGACAATCAGGAGGGCCAGCTATGTCCTGGGGGGCATCAGACACAGCCAGGCAAGGGAGAGGAGTGTGTCTCTGCTCTGCACTGTGGCAGCCTCATCTTGAGTTTTGTGGGTGGTTTTGGGCACCACAGTATAGAAAAGACCTTAAGCTAATAGATTGTGTTCCAAAGAAGGGCCACAAGGATGGGGAAGGGTCTAGAGGGCAGGCTGTATGAGGAGCTGCTGAGGGCACTTGGTTTGTTCAGTCTGGAGAAGGGGAGGCTGAGGGGAGATCTCAATGCAGTCTTTAACCTCCTCATGAGGAGAGGCTGAGAGGCAGGTATCAGTCTCTGCACTCTTGTGACCAATGACAAAGCTTCAGGGAACAGCATGAAACTCAAGTCAGGGGAGGTTTAGCTTGTATGTCAGGAAATTTTCCACCCAGAGGGTGATTCTAGAACTGAAACAGGCTCTTTAGGGCAGTGGTTGTGGCACCAAGCCTGAGTTCAAGAATCATTTGGACAGTGCTCTCAGTCATAGGATGGGATTGTTAGGATGCCCTGTGCAGGGCCAGGAGCCAGACTTGTTGATCCTGATGGGTCCCTTCCAACTCAGCGTGCTCTATGATTCTATGAAAATGTTGCTAGAATGGTGATGTCACTGAAACCAGAAGTAAGCCTTTTACTGTAAAATGAAAGAAAAGATGACACCCACAGGAAATACAAATATTAAGGTAAGAGAATGTTGTAATTACAACATCTTTCTGTATTCCCAGTGCATGATGCATTGCTTTAGAGAAGACAGGGCAGGAAATTAAATAAATAAATGAGTCTTCAGCCATCCTGCACTAGAACTAGGGTGGGAGGTGACCAGATTGTTAGAAGCCTGCAGGAATAAAACCCTCCAACTTTGTAGTGACTTCTCTCTGCTCCCTGAAGTATTAAATGATGCCGTTGCTTGGGTATTACTGCCATTAAATGACTGTTCCTAACATGTCCCATTCTGCAATTCAACTGGTCTCTCGCTCTCCCAGTGAGTGTAGAAAATGGCTTATTTACTTTCTGGAAACATGTTACATATTTCAAAATTTACTGTGTTTCCCATCATCATCTCTAGTTTTAGGAATTCCAGTTATGATAATTGCCATTATTTGTCATACAAGATTTCATTAAACTGACTTTTCACTGTGTGCTCTTTCTCCCAGTGTTACTTGGTCTTTCTGTGTGCTGACTGGCTTCAACTGAGCTCTAGTCCATTGTGTGGGTAGTGGATTTTCAGACAGGATGTTACAAAGATATTTTAATTTTTTTTAAAGGGTTTCTTTTTTTCCCTCCTGTGAAATCAGCAGAGACCAACACAAGTGCAAGAGAGAATTGCTAAATCAGACAAAGTCAGTCTTGATTCTTTTCTGCTAGGTGAAAGCACAAGTATCTCATTAATAAATGCTTACAGATAATTCTGTAAATAAAAGTCTCATTTGAAGATAATATTCAGAGCTCCCTTTTGGCTACCTCTTTTTAAGGACTCCTTTCCAAAACTCTTTCTTTTGTAAAGATACAAAAACTGAATTTGTCACTGAGAACACTCTTAATTCTGTTACATGGGTGGGCAGTGAATGCCTTTTCCAGGGTTATCTGTGAATTAAATGTGAGGTTATTGTAAGTGAACCACTCCTGGTCAAATTGTGGTAGCTTACCTTCAGCTTCTAATGAAACTGGAAAAGCCAAGTGGTGGTGTGATGTTTGATTTCCTCCTCCTGAGCCAGAGACCGGGAGGTGTCATTGAGCCCCCACTGCAGGGTGTCTGCTGGTGGTAACATGAACCTGAGCATCTGTGTGCTGACTGTACACTGTCCTCTGAAAAGTTTGCTGTCTGTAGTCCATTTAGCTGGATAAATTCCTGTTCTGGAGAATTCTGAGCACAACTTCTGCAGACAGGAGATCTATTGGACAAGGCCCTACAAAAAGCTCCCAAGAGGAAAGAATGAGGAAATGTTTGGAATGTAATATGCTGATGGATGGTTCTGCCATTTCTGAAAAGATTTTGGAGATAGAAGGAACCCTAGTTATCTGCAGCTTGTAGTACAATGACAAGCCTCTACCCCTGTTTAAGGGAACTAATATTCTGTATCAGCAAGTTTGTTTATCAGCAGTAAAAATACTTGGAACCAAATTAGTGTTTTAAGAGTAATGTTACATTAATTATGCGTTGCTTTCCCTGTTACTTGCTTGTTTATAGTAAGGTAACTATTCCCTCCTATTGTAACAGCTCTCTGAACAGCATTGACTGCCTCGTGAGGGTCTGCAGCCCAAGGATGTGTATCTGCTGAATAAACCCTACAGTAGTGTGGCAAGGTTAGCTGCAGTCTATCCACAAGGCAAATGGAAAGCTGTACACACCAGGGTGCTGAGTCTTGCTGCTACTGGGATTATACCTGGTGCAAAGCAGAAGAGATGTGAATTCTCTGTCCCACTCCCTTGTCAGTGGAAGAAGCATTATGAATCTACTGCATGGGATATGACCTCAGAAGAGCTTTTAACAGCTGTTTGGATCCCAGACAGCTTTTTTTTTTACTTAATGGTGTAGAGTCTTGCCCTGTGCAAGATTCAGTGGCTTCTGTATGTTTATACTGGGGAGAGAGGATTTGCAGTGTGTACCACTCTGCAGGCGAGTGTTTTCTCCATCCTGCTGTCAGGAAGTGTCCCACAGCCCTTCATCTGATGTGCTTAGGAAGAGCTTTGGAGAAGGAGCAAAGCTGTTCTAAAAAACGCTTATTTTATTAAAGCACTAGTGAGTGCCTGCTGGTGGCATTGGTTCTGTGTATAAGAACAGCAAGCTCTCCAGCATGCAGAGGAAGCAGTCTCCAAACCGAGGGACAATGGAAGGCTCTGTTGTGAATGCACTCCACACCAGCTCCTTCTGGTGCTCGGATCGCTCTGGAATGGAGATGATTTGCCTGCCGCGTTGTGAGCATGCTCCAGCACATCTCTGGTGTGATACAGCCCAGCGCAGCTGCCAAACCCTGGCTGTGCCCCTTCTCCTTTCCCTGCTGCCAGGGCTCGTGAAGCCCTGGCTTTACTGTCGGTAGGTTACAGCACTACAAAAAATTCCTTTGGATAATGGAACAGTAGCATCCAGCTGTTTTGTGATCCTATCACAGAGATGAGATACTGTGGGGGACTCAGCATACTGGAAAATCCAGAAATCAAGTATTTAATATGCTTTTTGCATACAGGGAAAAGAGGTAGAGAGGTGAAAAACTAGAGAGCTAACAACGATACAGTTGTAGACTTCTTCACTCAGATCTTTGAGTAATTTCAAGAGTCAACAAAACAACTGAAAGCTTTGCTTGAAGGGATGTTGCAGATAGGGAAGACGTGTACCAATGTCTTTAGAAACCAATTCTGTGGGTGAGGGTATGGGTGTTAATGTCTTTGAAATGGGTCTTAATGTATCCACTAACTTCAAGCAGCAGGTTTGTTAC
>JAWWMU010000107.1:5186541-5212016 GCA_035048155.1 Cinnycerthia olivascens
TGGGGGACTGCACAAGCCTGAACTTTCTGAACTTCAGGGTAAAATGTGAGGTTCAAGGGGGAATATGTGGTAGGTGGTTCAGGAAGGCTGTACCTTCCTAGTACCTCAGCCAATGGGGAAAGGAAGAGGGCAACGTGTGGCCGGGAGTTTAGGATAAAAGGAGGCTGCACCCTCCAAAACCTCGAGAGAGAAAACTTGGTGGGTGTGTGCCTCAGTGGACTCTCTCTCTTTATTTGAATAAAGTTAAAGGACTCCTGTGTCTTATTTGTGGACACAGGTTTTTCATAGCATAATATTTCGTATGTAGTGGAGTTCAATCTGTCTAATAACCAACAAGATTGAGCAGCAGTTTTATATAAAAGAATACAATCAAGCATATTCTATAATTAAGCATATACAAAAATATTTGGCAGTGATAGATTAAGTATAATCAAGGTTTGTATAAAGCATAAGCAAAACCAGCTGGGGTACGGAGAGGGCTTCTTACCCTGCCTCACATACAAAACAAAATAAGCCAAAATTCACACTTTTATACTGTATGCTAATACATATTCATCTGTATTTCCTGTAAATCCTCCTATTTTCGATTCTTAAAATCTACACCACTATATTGCATTGTTCATGCTCCACTTAGGGGGTCTCCTATCTAACTTTTGGGGTCTTATTTTGGGTGAAAGTTATTATCTTCATCACTGCCCTTTTGGTAATGGTACAGGTAGCACATGCGCATTAAGATTTGTGTTATGTAAGTAAGCATCATGTTCCAACAAATATGCCTCATTATTTCATAGATAAAAGCACAACTCAAATTCTATACCTGGAATTATCCCAGATTGGCCCATCCCAAGGCTAAGTCTTTTTTGAGATCTGGCTTACCTCTGTACTAGGTCCTGCATCCTACTCCTCTCATGTAACATCTACAAAATGGCCCTGTCTGTTCTGTATCACTAATTGTTCTCCTTTTTTTTTTTTCTCTTTATTTCTTTGTAGCAATTATTTTCTATTCATATAGTTACCATTTAGTTGCTATTGTTACAATTTAGTTAGCATGAATCATATTCATTTATCACAGGTACAAAATGGGGATTTATCCAGGATGCTTCCAACGTCTGGGTCTAGCACGCGGCAAGAGGAGCTGGAGGTGCACCTCACCCAGGGCTCTCTTCAGCCCTGGCCAGCACGGGATGATTGATTGGGTACCCGAGACCCACAAATGAGTGACAGTCTAGGAAGATCCATGAATAGTCCACAGGAAAGGACCACTGGAAATCTCACCAGACAGTACAATGAGAACTATAATGAGTAAAATATGGCAGGATGCCCAGAGGGAACAGTAATGGATAGTCAAAAAAGGGTCTCGACTATAGGGCTGACATCCCAAAATACCTCCAAAGGGTCCTTTGGGACAATGTTGGCATGGTTTGCACATTCTCACAGATAAGGACAGGGACACCCAGAAGGGGCAATAAGGAGAGCTGAGAAACAACAGGCTCAGCAACAGAGGGATGGATGATGTTGGTTTGGAAAAGGCTTGGTTGAAGGGGAGTGTGAAGTATTATGGTAAGGAAAATACCATAGCAGGAGACTATGTGATAAGAAAAGAGAAACAGTGAGGACTGGGATGTTCTCCACCTTATCTTCAAAATCTGCAGTCTAATACAGAGTTGGCTGCAAGTCTTTTGTATTCCCAGCTTCCAGGATAGGGAAAACATAGAGGTATTATTCCTACACCACTGGTCATTATAGAGCCAAGATGAAGGATTTGGGTTTGTCTGCTTACTACTCAGGACTTAAGGGAATTTCGCTACAGTGCTTGGAGCAAGAGTGCAGGACCAGTGACTTGGGCTGGGGGACCTGTGAGGGAGCTGTGGGACCGAGCCAGGAAGTGCCCAAAGCTGTGACTCCCGCGGGCAGGGGCTGCAGTGGCTCCCATCCCTATAAGGCTGTGGGATCTTCTGTCTGCCTGCCCGTCCCTGTGGCACCCATCGGCTGTGCCTGTTAGCTGAGCTGTGCTGGCACCTGGTGCTTTACAGACTTTACAGTGCTGGGAGAGCAGCCCAGGGGCCAGGACAGGTTTGCTGGCAGTTGTGTCTAGACACTGTGGCAGGACAAGGACTGGCCTTGGTGTAAGAGACAATGTGTCACTAAAGTCTGGCTTGATACAAGAAGGAATTTTGTTTGGATCACTGGGGAGGTGAGTGATTTTGCAGAGAGTTCAGAGGTTGTGGGAGACTGAGAGCCCACAGGCAGCAGAGGCTGGAGAGATGGCAGAGTGGACCCTTGCAGGAATTGGTTAGAAAGGCACATCACGCATATAAAACATGAAAGAAGGGATGAGGAAAAGGCAAAAGGTACAGGTAAGGATAATGTAACAGTTTTTACAACCCTCAACGGTAAAAAAAGTGCAGGGAGCCCCAGGACCAAAGGGAAGGGGAAGGCCACCAGGACAGCGGTTGGGATGGAATCAATGTGCCATTTGTAAAAAATGAGAACATTAGAAATTAAGGGTGTCAGGATCTCCTATTCAACCAGGGGCACTCTAGAGCCCGTGCTGGACTGAAAAGTGTGTTTCCTAGTGACACAGGAGCCTTTCTGTCTACTTTGAATTTTATGCCAAAGCAGGGACAATTGTCCAAGTCTTCTTTTGATAGGTGGGCAATACGAGCTTGCGTGTTTTATTCTACTGCTCTTGGTGAATGTGGGACATGGGTTTGAAATGCATGAGTTTCTGTTTGTTCCTAATTGTAATTGTGTTTGCTAGGAGAGGATTTGATGAGTGAGTTGGGAATGCAAGTTCATGAGTCATAAACTTCATCACTGTCATGAGAAGTGATGGGGAGGTTAGTGCTGTTTTGCTGATAAAGCTGAAGTGAACCCAGAAGTGTGCACACAGTGGAAAGCTGGATATGGAGCCTCTCCATATCCTCAAATTGCTCTGAAGCAATCTGGACATCTGATGTCTAAAAAGCAATACCCTCTTTCAAGTGAAGGAATGAAGAGCTTGCAGCCTGTTGCTTAGTCCCTGTTAAGTTAAAGGCAGAGCTTTTGGAGCCATTTATAACACTGATACAGTGATAGATGTCAAATATGCAAGATATACAGAGCCACATATAACACCCTGTAACACTCTTACCCTGCCAGTTATGGTGCAGGACCTAAGAATAAATGATGAAACCCAGGCACTTCGCAGTCCCAGATCCTTATACTGTCTTGAGCCAGGTTCCCTCCTCACACTGCTACTACTCAGGACTTGATTTAAAAGATGCTTTCTGGGGATGCTCACTTACAGAGCACAGTAAACAATATTTTCTCTTTGAGTAGGAACAAGATTATTTGGGCAAGATATTAACCACATTTACTACATCCCTAGGAATTAGGCTATTGCAGTATGTGAAAGACTTAGTTCTCTTGGGAGAATGGGAGGAAGTGGTAGGAGAAGCCACTGTGGTTTTCTTACTGTAGGGGAGGCTTGGAGTGTCTGGAGGGAAGGTACAGGTGACGGACAGAAAGGTTGAATGTTTGGGGCATATTCTGACTGAATGTTTTTGGTGTATTGCCCCAGAGGGGGTCCAGGGAAACCTGGAGAAGCCATTGCCCAGGGCCAAAGGGGGGCTTTGACAATATTTAGGATTAATAGAGTATTGCAAGAAAATTAAAAGTAAGGTTTATTAATGTCCCAGCTTTAGCTGTCCCAGGCCCAGAAAAGAAACTGGAGCCTCCCTTTACTCCCTGTGACTCAGCTGTTGCCAGGGAAGGGGGGATAGGGGAATGGTGCTGTCTGGCAGAGTGGAAGAAAGAAGGGAAATTTGATTTACAAAGGACAGTGAACAGTGGATGCCAGGAGCTTTGACCCTGCAAATGTTAAAATGTGAGGGGAGTCATTGTGGGTCTCCAGGACTGGCAGAAGCCTTCCTCAAGACTGCCTTGGGTCTTTTTGTTTTAGCAAAACAAGCTACTTAAGGGGTTAAAGTTAATAGTCAGACTACAAAGGAGATTGCAAGGCAGGGGAGTGACCTTGGGCTATTCTCCTTTCCAAGGATGCTGGATATAGTTTTCTGAGGTGCAGCAGGCGAGAGGGCTTAAACATTCTCTGGTAGTGGTATGCTGACTGGCAGGGTGGCCAGAGGAGTTCCTGGACACATCAGCAGCTATTGCATCAGTTATGAAATTATTTTTGGAACAAATAATTCCATGATATGGGACTGTGGAAGCAGTGGACTTGGGTGGAGAACTCATTTTACAGGGGGATCCTTCAAGGCATTATGGCTGCTTTGAGGATTCAGTGGGACCTCCATACCCCTGGCACCCTGAGAATTCAAGTCAAGTAGAAAGGATGAATAGACAAATAAACACCTTTGAAGCTGGTGACAGAAACGAAGATGCCATGGGTACACCTTTTGCCATTAGCTTTGGCAAGAATAAGAGCAACACTGAAGAAATAATTTCGTGGAAAAAATAATAAAGTACTGGAATGTTCTGCCTGGGGAGGTGGTGGAGTCACCATCTCTGGATGTGTTTAAAAAACGACTGGATATGGCACTCAGTGCCATAGTCTAGTTGAGGTGCCAGGGGATGGGCTAGACTAGGTGCTCTTGATGGTCTCTTCCAACATTGTGATTCTGTGATTCCCCTTGTCAGGAAAATTAATCCACAAACACCAGAGGTTTATGTCCAAAATGGAGACAAAGGAGTCCTGTAACTTTATTCCAATAAAGGGGGAGGCCATGGGCATTTCTCATGGGGTCTCTCAAATGGTTGGAGGATGCAGCCTCCTTTCTATCCTAATTTCCAGGCCGCATTTTCCCCTCTCTTTCTCATTTGGCTGAGGTACTTGTGAAGTACAGGCTTCCCAAACCACCTAATTACAGACCCTCTTCTAATGTGGACCTCCCCCACTTTTCTTCTTCCTCGTGTATCTGTTCTTTTTCTTTAAGTCCAGGGATTTAGTATATCCTTGACTGAGTAACAGTCTGTGTCAATTAATGGAATTCCTGTGGAATTTATGGTTCCTTCCATTGCTTCTTTCACCTCAGTATTTGGATTTATCTACCAGCAGGCCCACAGTTGGTTTGAAAAGACACCTTCTTCTCATTCCTTTCACCCTTTGAATTAATTTTCAATGTGGTGGGGAGATGAAGATGTGTATTTAAACCAGTA
Organism: Cinnycerthia olivascens; assembly: GCA_035048155.1. Taxonomy (NCBI): domain Eukaryota; kingdom Metazoa; phylum Chordata; class Aves; order Passeriformes; family Certhiidae; genus Cinnycerthia; species Cinnycerthia olivascens. The sequence goes on from JAWWMU010000107.1 coordinate 5,191,699, forward strand.
TGTGGCCAAGATACTGTGTCTTGTGAAATCTGACAAGAAATACAGTTAGCACAGATGCTGCCTTTGGAGATTTGGACTTCTCAACTGGAGAAAAAGGATGCCTGACTTCAGCTACCAGTGGTCATGGTTCATCTAGAAGAACCTCTAATGGTTAGTGGGCTAATATGAACTGTCATTGTCTACTTTATTCTCTGTATTTGTTAGCCATGCCTGGTGCAGGGGCCAGACATGGAAAAGTTGGGAGGCGGTGTTTCAAATTTAATCTTTATACCATGCCAGGTTGTTAAAAAAGGTTAATAATAACCTAGGGTTTGTGAAGTCAAATTGAGGACTAACATGAGGAAGGATTGATTTGGTTGTGTTAATGTCTTTACAAACAATTCTGTGGGTGAGGATATGGGTGTTAATGTCTTTGAAATGGGTCTTAATTGTGTCCACTAACTTCAAGCAGCAGGTTTGTTACAGAGCCCAGAAAACTTTGACTCCTGAAACAGACAAGTGGGAGACTCTGCACAAGCCTGAACTTTCTGAACTTCAGGGTAAAATGCCAGGTTCGAGGGGGAATATGTGGTAGGTGGTTCAGGAAGGCTGTACCTTCCTAGTACCTCAAGCCAGTGGGGAAAGGAAGAGGGCGACGTGTGGCTGGGAGTTTAGGATAAAAGGAGGCTGCACCCTCCAAAACCTCGAGAGAGAAAACCCATGGCCTAATGGACTCTCTCCTTTTATTAGAATAAAGTCGAAGGACTCCTCTGTCTCCTTTATGGACATTGGCTTTCCAGAGTGAGATTTTCTGTCTATGACCAAGACAGCACAGTAGAGAGCTGTCTTTTTATTAGTGTGCTATGAATAATGAATGTTCACAGTACCTAACCCGAACTAGAAAAATTAATGTATACAGCATCCCTATAGCCTGTGTCAAAGCATCTTTATTATTTCAGAAGGAGACAGGGCCATACAGCAGTATCATCGATATAGACAGAATTAAAACACAATCTTTGAAAATTCATTCAAAATATTTCCTGCGCAATTAAGAGTTGTAGGCCTTACCAAACAAAAAAAACCCAAACACGAACCACAAACAAAAAAAATCCCTCCCCCATAAAAATGCAAAACCCACAACAAAACAAATCCTCACCTATCTCCTGCCCCGCAAGTAGTCAGCAAAGACAAGCGTTAGGTTCAGAGCCCCGGGTTTCGGCAAAGAGCCGCGGGTGGGGCACCCGGGAACACGAGGTAGCAATGCGGCGGCTCGGGCCGGTTCGGGGCAGCGGACGGGCTCGGGCGGGTTCGGGCCGGTTCGGGCGGGCTCGGGCCGGTTCCGGCTGCGGCCGCTACGCTGCGCACGGCCCGGCTCGGGGTGGGGGGCATAAGGGGGCGGGGCCGCCCCGCTCGCCACGCGCGTGCCCGCGGGGTGGGGCCGCGCCCTCCTCTCGCGAGAGTCGGTGTTACCCTTGTCGCCATGGCGGGCTATTGGGACGGGCCCGAGGGCGAGCAGTGCCCGCAGCGCACCTGGCTCGCCACGCGCGTGGGCGCGGCCGCGGGTGGGCACTGGGGGGACAGGGGCGCACGGGGGGGCGGCCGAGCGGGACTCGGGCAATGACGCGCGGTGCTGTGTTTCAGGCCTGGTCGGGGCGGCGTACCGCATCATCCTACTGCGGCCCGGCTCGGCTCTGGCCGCGTTGCAGATGGCGGCGGCGGACAGCGTCACGATGGGTAAGGGCCGGGCCCCTCGGCAGTGGCGCTGTAGGGTGGGACTCCCGCACACCGCAGGGCCGCCAGCCTCGCCTTTGCTCGATCTGGCTGCGCCCTCGCTTTTGCCCTTGTCTCTGCCCCCGCACGGTTTCGGTGGTTCTCTCCTCCACCGGCCCTAGGTCGTTCTTTAGCCAAGAGCCAGAACACTGAAATGGAAAGACATATCCTTCATTTGCAGTTCAGATAACGCATTTTTTGCAATCTAGAGTAAAAGGTAGATTGTTTTTTTGTTTTGCTTTAGAATACTCAGTTTATGGGCAACAACCTAGCGTAAGCAAATTTAGTGTTTTTCTTTATTAATTATTTAGCTATTGTATTTAATGAACTGCATTTGCTAAATAACAATGCAATATTTTTTGGTTGCAAAAGGAAAATAAATGTGTGTTTTTTTACCCATCATGTTCTATAGACAAGAAGAAAACATATAGTTGTCTTGAATTTGCTTTGGAAGAGAAAGTAGACGCTGAAGAGAGGAGGAGGGAGCTGAAGGTGCTCTTTGGTTGAAGCTCCCTCTGCCCCTTGTCAAGTGCAGTTTTCCTCTTAGCAGACTTTTGCTTTTCAGTCTGATTCAATGGCTTGTGTCCCCTCTGCCTCCCTCCAAGTGCTGGTGCTCTGAGCTGGGGCACAGTCAGTCCAAGTTTGCATTTTTGAGTAGTTCAACTAAACCAGGATCTGGCATCTCCTCTCATAAGCTGAGGTCATTATGAAGGGACTGGATCATGTAATCAACTGTGATTTCAATAAATCCTTTAATCCGAAACAGGCATATTGGGTCCACTTACCAGTTTCATACCTGAGGAAAGGTTTGTCCTGTCTGTCATGCAGGGAGAGCAGGAAAGTTGAAATGCAGTCCTAGGTCTGGGGGGTTTGTTTCTTCAGTGCTCTTTTCAGTTGATTTTGGCATCAGCATAATTCATTTTCTGCATAGGTTTGTAACAGGAGCTGCTGGTTTTATATAGGGATTGAATATTTTTATCCTGGACATTTTTGTTGTTCCCAAGAAAGATGAATTGAAATCTGCAGGTGCTGCCTGGTTGACGGGTTTCATGTTTTCATGATCAAGAGTTTGTATTAGATACAAACCCAGCTTTTCTTGACACAGCTTTTGGCCAAAATTTGCAATTATATCAGTGTAGGGTCTGATGGGATGAAGTGTGTAATTCAGTGGACAGGATGCTTCCACTTTGCAGTTTCTTAGTTCAGTTCAAAATTCTTAATTCAATTTCATAATCAATTTGCAAACAAGAATAATTTACAAACTCAATTCATTTTTCTGCTATCCAGTAATCATTGTGAGCCCCAGGCCGGCAGAGGAGGAAAATGCCAGGACTAGCAGTGTACAGGGAGAGCAGAGTCCTTGGGGTTGCTCTGCCCGGTGCTATGAGGTGGCTTCACAGGGACTTGAGGGCTGAGTTACAGTGCAGAGTCCAGCGGAGCTGGGGAGGTGGCTGCACAGACACCACTGCACCTTCCCCTCCAGTACCCCCAGGTGTCAGGGGTGCCCCATCACCTTGTTGGGAAGGGCTGTGGGGCGATACCCCAGCAGGATGCGGTGCTGCTCTGAGACTCCAGCTCACAGTTAAGTGGGATCGATGTGATGCAGGGGGAGAAACCCAGGGAAGCTCGGTGGGACTGGGTGGATGCCGAGCCTCACTCTAGCAGCTGGGATAGGATGTCCCTGGGAAATGGGAAACGGATTTTGCTTCATTTGTCGTTGTAGTCACTGCAGATATTAAAGTCATGCTCAGTGTGAATTCTCTGGTCCTTGAGAATTCTGGTTTTGGTTTTTTATTTCTTGTTTACAGCTACACTGGGAGCTGTGTTTGGCTTAAGTACCTGTCTCAGTGCCGAAGTCCGGGAAGAACCAGAGGATCCTTTAAATTATTTCATAGGTGGCTGTGCAGCAGGAGCTGTCTTGGGAGTGAGAGGTAACTGTGGACAGTGCTTGTGTTGAAATGTTCCCTTGCTGGTTTTAGAAACTTTTCTGTTGGGGAAAAATGTTAAAGAATGTTCATGTCTGGTTTCTTTGGTAACGATTCATCTCAGCCTTTATTCATGCCAATTTCATTGTATAGGCCTGCTAAAATAAATATGGCTGCAGGAGGGGATGACACCAAAGGGATCATGAAGTGATATACAGAATGAAAGGAGAGGTGACTCAGTACTGCCAGTAGGAACTACCAGTTATATCTTAAAATTGCAGAATAGGAAAAATATAGTCGTGGAAATTTCTTGGCAACAAATGTGATTTATTTTGGACAGCAAGTACAATCTAATATCTGCCTTGTGAATTCTTCGCATAGTCTGAGGGACAAGCTGTGTCCTGCTGCTGTAGCTCCTTGTAAGGCTTAAGTAGCTCCTGCAGATACTGACACAGCTCTGTTTTCTGTAGACATCCATCCTTGAACCTAAAGAAGTGAGGGACTTACTTAAGTTGTAATTGTGGTGAAATTAAAAATTGATCTTGTTCTAATTGCTGAGCTGATGAAAGTTCAAAGCAATGATTGTTATTTTTATCATTCAAATGAGCCATTTAAGATTGCCCACTTAAGGGAATGGGGCAGTGAATTACTGATCTGATGTTTGAAATTGCAAGCCATAAGCATGAGAACTCAATTTTATAAAAAGGCCACTTTTCCAATTCCTCTGGCCACAGTGTTGCCAATGGTCAAAGTACTTATGAAAAATGGCTGTCTATCCAGATCTATTGCAAAGAACTTGTGCCTTAATGGGTCTTTTCTGGTTTGGTGTGTTTTCTTCAGCTCACAGTTACCTCACTGGCACCACAGCATGTCTGGGGCTTGGAATCACTGCAGCTCTCATGAAGATTGGTAACAAGGAGGGCTGGAGGCTGACAGGACCTCCTAAGCTGTAAATGTTGCCTTTCCCCCCTGTGAGCTGGCTTCTAAATGCTGTATGTACTTAGGACATTGTATAATAAAGATTTGATCCAATCAGCAATTGTCACAACATTTTGTTGTCATGCGGCTGTTTCCCGGCGTTTGGGCTGAGACGCGCAAAGCTGGAGCTGCTGAAGGGGAAGCTGCATCTTCTGGCCCAGCTGCGATTTCTGTGCACGAGTTACTTTGCCTCCATGTCTTGGTATTGTGTGCACAAGTGTGATCACCACGCTGGAGGTTCAGTGAGGTCCGTGTAGTTGAGTGGGCCCTGTGGGGCTTCTTGACAAGGATTGGGGTTACACTGCACTGAGCCCTTCAGTGAGGGTCTGGAGCCAAAGCTTCTGAAAAAGTGCTTGGCTCTGAGCTGAAGATGAGGTACGGAAGAAGTTGTGGGTTGCCCACAAGGTTTATGGGAGCTTGAGGTCTTTCTCCAAAAAGCATTTTAGAAGGTCTAGAGCTAAGTGCTTCAGGGTTGAAATTGAGGAATATCTGAAGCCTGAAGGGACCTCTGAATGCCAGCTGAGAACTAGAGCAGGTTGCTTACAGCTATGTCTGGTTAAATTTTCTATGAACGAACAAGTGTGACCTGCAAACCCACTAAGGAGGTGGAGAGCATGGAGTCTTGGGATGCACAAAGAGGTAAGAACTGGATCATTTTACCTAGAGAAGAGGTCAAGATTTGATCTAATAGCACTTTTTCACAACTTAGTGGCTACAGAAAGTACAGGCTCAGGTGTGCACTGAAGGATGGGAAATAGCAAGATAGGGAAATTCTAATTAGATAGAAAAAAAAATCTTATAAGCAGGATAGGTAAGTGCTGAAAAATGGACTTGTAGAGGATGTGAAAACGTCTTTGGGGACACAGAAGTCAACTGGACATGAGGACAGTGTGGTACAGAGATAGGACTTTAGGGGATTGGGTGTGTGAGTTACAGAGACAGAAAATGTGGGCATGAGGGGCGCAGGTGCATGGGAAAGGGAAACGTGGGGTGTGAGGGGAGAGGAGGGGACAAGATGAGAAGATTGGGGCACCAGAGGACAGCAGAGCAAGGGACAATGATACCAGGACACAGTCACAGCCATGACAGGCTATGTTGCTCTGGTATGTGCTCTCTGCACGCTCTGGAGTCCTGGGTGTTTGTGGAATGGTCCGGGGGGCACTTCAGGCTGGGCCAAGGGGCTGGTGTCCTCCTGGAGCTGAGATCCTCAGCTCTCAGGGAGTCAGTGGGGCGGGTCTGCAGCTCAGAAGCACTGGTGCTGACAGGCCTAGGTAGACCTATCACCTAATGGAGGGTGAGGGAGCAGGTGATTGTTTGTCTCCTACCTGAGGGCTTGGGAGGGGGCTCTGCTTCACCCTGGGCTCTGGAGAACAAGGTTTAGAGAGGGGCCTGAGGGGCCAGGGATCCCCAGCAGGACCTGCCCAGAGTAGCATGGAGTTTACAGAAACTCCTGTCAGCTTCAGTTGGCCCTGCAGCCTGCCCTCAGAATTCAGCGACCCACTGTCCAGCCTGGGGACTCTGAGGCCTTGGACCTCCCTCTGCCTGAGCCTCTCCCAGCTCTTGGCTGGGGCCACGTGTTCTGTCCAGTCTATAATTACCCGGACACATTCCTAGGGGGTCACAGGAGTTCTGCCGAGCAGCAGCAGGCGGTAAGGGGGACGAGTGCATGGCACAGCATAACAGGCCACACAGTAATGCAGGGGCATGGCATACAGCAAGTGCTTCACTGGACTGCAAAGTGTATGGCTTGAGCAAGGACAAACGACGCTGCACAAACAGCAAGTGAGACAGCGGGGAAAAGGGGTAGCAACAATGTGATGAGGGTCAGCTCACCTCGACAGTACGTGGTGCAGGGGAGCATGACATGCAACATTGCAGACAACTAGCAGGATAATGCATCACAATGTGTGACAGGCAGTGTGACACACAATGGGCAGTGCACAGCAGGCACTGCCACACACCAAGCAGGTGTGACAGGGGCTTTGCTGGGGGCCAGCAGCTGGGTTGCTGTTGGACCATCAGTAGTTTCAGCTATAGGGCAATGGCTGAGGAAGGGCATGGTTATGTGTGCTGTAGGACTGAAGGTTTGAGTGGTGACAGTGGCCTGGGCTATGGGGCAGCAGCATTGGCTGTGGGTTGGTAGCTTCCTGCTAAAGGTTCAGAGATGAGGCAGGTGAGGAGATGAGGCTCAGCTATGGAGTAGTGAAGTAGGCTGTTCTCACCTATGGAGCGGCAGTTTTGCCAAGAAGCATCAAATGCAGTAATGGAGCAGTAGCACAGCCTGGTGGCTTTGGCTGTGGGGTAGAAGCTTTGGTGGTGGATCCAGTGGCTTAGCTATGTGGCAGTGCCAGTAGCAAGACCCCATGTCCCCAGCCAGTACTCCTGCCATGGGCCGGAGGCTCCAGCTGTGGAAACAACATCCTGACACCCTGCTCCATGTGTTTCCACAGGCAAGATGTGGGTTGCAGAGAGGCCGACCCCAGACCAGTGGAGCCTGCGGGACGGGGCTCATGCTGGACACTTCCTGGCCATGGCTGACCACCTCCGCACCACAGGACAGCTGGTGGATATGGCCGTAGGCCCAGAGGGTGACATGGTCCATGCTGTGGTCCTGGCCTCCATCAGCTCCTTCTTCCACTGCTTCCTGGAGGGCAGGACCAGACAACTACACCAAGATCCTCCACCCCATGTTCCCCTGCCACCTGGGACCACACTGTGGGGCTGGAGGGCTGTGCTCACCTTTGCCTATGGGGGAATTGTGCCCCATGGCCGGGTGAAAGAGGTGGAGGAGGCTGCCCAGGCCCTGGGTGTCCCCCGGCTGGTGGCTGCCTGTGCCCTGCGTCTGGAGATTGACCACCAGGAAGAAGACTCTAAGCCCCTGGAGGAGCAGTGGGAGACGCTGAGAGCCATGGAGCAGCTCCATGCCAATGGTGTGGGCTGTGACCTCCAGCTCCAGGCAGGGAACGAGGTCATCCCAGGTGGGCAGGAGGTGGGGGTCCCCTATGAGGGGCTGAGAAGTGGGACAGGGTGCTCTGGGACAGCCAGGTCCTCTGGTGGGGATGATAAGACTGCATCTCCAGGTGGGGATCAGGCTTAGAGGTACCTGCAGGGCTGCTCCCTTTGGCAGAGCTGGGGCTTTGTTGGGCATGGGGCCAGGACACCTGAATTCTGGGGGCTGCACAGTGCAGAGGGTCCCCTGCTGCCTCCCACCATTATTCCTCCTTCCTCCTAGTTCAGCGACTGGCCCTGAGCTGCTCCTGTGACTTCTTCCGGGCCCTTTTCACCTGCCCCATGCGGGAGGCCACTCATGACCCTGCCAATCCGCTGGTTACGGGGCTGTCCCCAGCCGAGCTGCGTCTCCTCCTCTCCTTTGCCTACACAGGAGCTGTAGCAGGGCCATGGTCCATGGTCTTGGAGGCAGCTGAGACCTCCCTGCGCTACCAGGCCTGGGGGCTCCTCACTCTCTGCCTGGATGTTTTCACTCATGGCCTGACCCCAGAAACTGTCCCTGATGTGCTGGCCTTTGCTGTGGCCTATGGGTTGGATGAGGTGGTCCATGCAGCAGAGAACTATATCTTGGCTACCTTCCCCTGTGTGGTGGTTACACCAGCCTTCCTGGATCTTCCCGCACACCTTCTCATCCGCCTCCTCCGCTCTGATGGTCTCAATGTCCTCCACGAACTGGAAGCCTTGGAAGCAGCATCTCGGTGGCTGATGGCTAATGGAGATGGCCAGGAGGATCTAGCCAAAGAGATCCTGTCATCTGTTCGTTTTGCCCTCATGTCCGGCCTGGAGCTGAAGAAGGTCCTATCTGTGACTGCAGGGGTTGCTGACCCAAAGGTTCTCCGCGAGCTCATGGTAGCAAGTTTCACCCCCATGGCCCAGCTGCCATTCCGGGTACGTTCCTTGCAAGAGGTGTTGGTGGTTTGTGGTGGAGACAGAGTAAAGGACAACCTGACTGCCCGGAAGCCCAGCAGACACCTCTGGTTTGCAGACCGCTACCTCAGTGCTGTGGGGCTGGTGAAGCAGGTTGAATGGCGGGCACTGGGACACTTTCCTGATGGCCCACGATTCCGTCATGCTGTAACTGTGGTGGGAAACAACCTCTACGTCCTGGGTGGAAAGCACTACTACGGGGCCCATGACACCCTAGCCAGTGTCTACAGGTGAGAGCTACAGAGGACCTAGAGTTGCCATGTGGTACCAGGACATTGTGGGAAATGTTGGTAGAGCTAGAAGCTAGAGATGCCCTGTGGATCCAAGATATTGTGGCATTGCAGCTGGTCAAGTGGCCCCAAGACTTTCTGGGAAGGGTTGGGTATAGTACTCAGAGGCACCCTCCTACTCTGGACTGTTACAAGCTTTTTGGGAGTAGGAGCAGGAGGCTTCTATCTGGAGATGCCCCAGGACATTATGGGTTTGATATTGTCCAGAAGGAGGGGATATTCCTATGCAAGGTGACCATGTGACCCCAAGGGCATTATGGGACTGACAAGTTGTAGGCGGGTTGTTGCCCTCAGTGGTGCCAACATGGTGTTGTAGGTAATAGGTAGTCTTTTCCCCCTTTGCCTCTCAAACCCAGATACCAGCCTATGGATGATTCCTGGGAGCGTCTGGCCAGTATGACATGTGGACGGAGCTACTTTGCTGCTGTGGCACTTGGTAATTTCATCTATGCCCTGGGGGGCAGCTCAGGGGAGCTCTACTGTACAGATACCGTGGAGTGCTACGACCTGGCCAATGACACCTGGAGGTGAGGCTGCTCCAGCAGATGCCTAGTTTCCCTTTTCTATCAGAGCCCCTTGTCTTGGCCATGGTGCCCACTGGGTGCTTTCCGTCACTAAACCTCCAGTGGAGGATGGACCTGCAGTGGTATTTGAGTGAATGTCTACTGGGTGTTGAACAACCATGTCCCTTGGCGGCTGTGTGTTGGCCAGTGTCGCCTAGTGGGTGGCAAATGAATTTTTGGCAAGTAGTGTGTTCATTGCAGGTCTTGTTGGCCATCTGCCAATGAGAAAAGTAGTTTGATTCCTCTCATAGGCAGAATGCCCATGGAGTGATGGCCAATGTTGTCCATTGAGGAAGCCCACTGTTGTTGACCAATGGTGTGGCGACTACAAAGTGTGGAACAGTGCTGCCTCTGGGACATCTGTTCTGTGTCAGCTGATGTTGCCCACTGGGTCTCATTGGGTGTTGGCAAGTGTTGCCTGCTGAGTGGTCAGTGAAGCCATGGCTCACCAGGGAACCCCTAGGTAGTCAGTCACTGCAGGACAGCCCTGCTTAACCTATCCTTCACCCCTCCCTCTCTCCTTGCCCAGGAGGTGCCAGCCCCTGCCAATGGCTCTGTGTGGGCATGCGGCGTGTGCCCTGGATGGTGAGCTCTACGTGTCGGGTGGGTGTGATGAAGCATACCAGTGTCAGGCATCCTTGCTCCGCTATGTCCCAGGTGCACCTGTCACACTCCTGGCCCCCATGAATGGCCAGCGAGCTGGCCATGTCATGGAGGAGGCAGGTGGGCAGCTCTATGTGGCTGGGGGCCTGTGTCAGCGGGCTGGGCAGACTGGCTACAGGGACCAGCTGACCTTTGAGGTCTACAGCCCCAAGCAGAACATCTGGGTCCTCCTGAGCCCCCTCCCCCGTGCACATGTAGTTGGAGGTGCAGCTGTGCTGGGAGGGGAACTGCTTGTACTGGGAGGGTACAGTCATGAGACGTACCAGGACACGCACTTGATCCACGCCTACCAGCCAGGTACCCGGCGCTGGATCACTCGGGGCACCTTACCCCATGCCTATACTGACCTACAAGCCTGTGTTCTCACTGTACCCCCTGCCTTGCGTGCCCCCAGCTGCCTTAATGACCCCTTAAGATCAACTGAAATTCCCAATAATGCTTAGGGTATACTCTCTGCATCTTATACTGGGACACCCAGGTAGCAATCATGTGTACCTCTATGAGACAAAAGTGTTCAGATCCCTCTCCCAGAGTGGGATCCTTCTATGGTTTCCAGCAACCTTTCACCCTCAGGGGACATGACCTAGATATTTGTGAACCTGTGGAACATAAAGATTCCTCACACTGTAGCCCTCTGCCTCCAGGAATACTCAATCCCTTTGTCTGAGTCCTTCACTGGGAGCTGTGAATCCACCAATTTTCCCCCACACTTGGGTTGAATAAAAGTGCTTCCTGTACTGTCTGTGTCTTGTTGTTTCTGGTGGGGAACCCAGACATCCAAGTGCTTCTCACAAGGAACAGGAGGAGAGAGTGAGACCAGTGACCTGGGTGTCCTGTGTGGGTGGTGCTGGGCACTGGGGCTCTGTGTGCCTGTATTCACTGGGCATGAGAATGTATGCGGATATCTCAGGACTGAGAGGGATCTTGGGGTGCATAGGAGATCCTGAGGGAGTAGAGTCTTGGGGATGCCAGGATTTGTGACAGTTGATAGAATAGGGGATCCTGGGGGCTTTGGGGTTCCTAGGTGGTTTTGAGAGGTGTTGGATTCCTGGAGTGACCTGGAGTGCTTTGGGAGAGGTGTGAGAATTCCAGGGAGGAGTTGCAAGGAGAGGCAAAGGTATTCTGAGAAATACTGGGGTACCAGTAGTGTCTGTGGTGAGGGAACAGAGTGGTTTTAGAAATGTAGAAGGCAAAAAATTGTAGTCTAAAGAGTTCTGAGAAGAAGCAGATAATCACTTCCCATAACCTGCTGGCCCTGTCTCTGTTAACCCAGTCCAGGTTTTGTTGCCCTCCCTTTTCTGCCAGGTGCACTGCTAGACCTTGTTCACTCTTCTGCCCACCAAGATACACAGGTCTTTTCCCACTGCTCTGCTCCCCAGATGTCTATGCCCCATTGTCAGGACCTTCAGACTGTGCCAGCACTGGAGCTGCTTGCCTCATTGCTGTCCCTGCAAACAGGGATAGAGAGGATGGTGTGGTTAAGGCACCGCACCGACAGACAGGTGCCTCCTTACAAACGCAGTATGTGTATGTTCCTGGACACACTTGCACACCAAACCTTCACCAGCAGACATACTCATGCTGGCCAAGCACAGGCATGCATTCCCACCTGTGGACCCAGTAGTTAATCTGGCAGAAGGCCATGCTGACTCACAGCAGTTTGACTGTATGTTTGGGGCAATTAGAACTGGAACTGTGTTTCAGGCTGGAAAAGTGATTCATAGGATCCAGCTGCTGCATTTATGCACCAGTTCTGAGGCGAGCCATTTGACCCCCACCAATGATGACTGCTGCTTCCTTCTCACACCTCCCAAAATGTTTGAGTGAAATCTAGACAGGTGATCACAAAGTTTGGGCAGCTCCAGAGTGCTTTGTCCTAGTGTAATCCCTTACAAGTCACATCTGTTGCCCTTCAAAGCCTTCCATCCTACTCCTCCATATCCGGCCACCCCATAATGGATCATGCAGAGGCATCAACACTTGCACTTTCCTTATTACCTGTCAGTGAGATGCTTTTCCCATGTGATTCAGCATCTTAGGGAAGAATCACACATTTGGGGCCAAAGTCAGGAAAAAGTGTAAAGTTTTGAAACTGCACACAGTAAAAGTGTGCAGTTTTGAATGCCAGAATACAAGAAAGCTGTTTAAAAGTATCCAAAAGAGGCCACAGAAATGGGGAAGGATCTAGAGGGAAAGGATATGAGTAGCAGTTGAGGGCACTTGATGTATTCGGACTGGAGGACATTGAGGGGAGACCTCATTGCAGAGACTTCCCCTGAGGTGAGGCAGAGGGCCAGCTCTGATCTGTGCTCTCTGGGACCTGGGACAGAACTCCAGGAACAGCTGGAGGTGTGTCATGGGGACATCCCAATGGATCAATATTAGGAAAAAGTTCTTCCCCCAGAGGATGATCAGGCACTGAAGTCTCCCCAGGGAATGGTCACAACTCCAAGGCTGCCGGAGCTCCAGGACCATTTAGACAATGCTCTCAGGCACAGAATGGGATTGTTGCAGTGTCTGTGCAGGGCCAGAAGTTGGACTTGATCCTCAGGGGTCCCTGCCAATTCAAGATATTCTAGGATTCTGGGATTCCATGAACTTTTCTTCACTATTGCAAATACTGAAGACAAATTTCTCATTCACTGTGCCATGCCAGGATTTGTGGCAGGTCCAATGAAATTAAACCAGTATCCATTTTAAATTTAGGTACAGAATATTTATTATGTGATTAAGAACCTGGCATTGAGTGGAAAGTGTGTTGCATCTTTGTGTGCATAATTTGAAGAGAAGCAGTTGCGACAGAGCACAGTTCTGCTTGCCCTCGACCAGGCAGTGGAAGCCCCAGGCTATCACTGACCAGTTTAGGACATTATCTTCCTCTGCCAAATGCCCAAGTAATTAATTTAGCTCTGGAAACCTCAGGCTGTTTGAGAATACTAGAGGAAGGAGCTGGATGGCTTCCCCCTAGGCAAGTAGATCTTTCCTGTGTAAAACAAAGCATATAAAGCAGAGCCACGACTCTCAGTCTCTTTCTCTGAGCGCACAGAAACATTTACATGGTGTTACCTGCATATTTCACTCTGACATCACCAATTGCCTTGATACCCCTGTCTAGGCTGTAAGCAGATGGGGTCCTCAGGAAGCCAAGGTCTGTGACCATCTGCTTCCTGGAGAAAGTCTTGACTGATGTGTGTAGAGGACTGTGGTGAACCCACAACTCCTTTGTGGTGCAGAAGGAGTAACTTGCAGGAGGACTGTGCTGTATCCCCAGATCTTTAATTGTGCAGTAGGTAACCTCAGGGCACAACTCCACTTCCTTGATTGTACAAAATGTGGATCGCTGGAGGGGAATTTTGAAGCTGCTGAGATGCATCACAGGGTTTCCTGTTGACTGCCTCCATTCCAGCAGTGGATATCGCACCTCCTGGGTCTGCAGGGACTGGTGCCAGGAGGGTTGTCCCAACAGACACATCCATGTCAACCAACCTGCTAGAGCCAGCATGGTCATGACCAGCAGAACCAAGGAAGCCAGATAGACCACCCAGTGCAACAGGCAGCAGTGTCTCAGCACCCACTGTCCCCACTGCGGACCCTTCCCATTGGCCTGCAAACGCAGCATGGGTACAGCCTGTCCTGGGATAGAGCATGGGCAGAGGGGAGGAGGAGCAGGTAGGGGGGAATATGCAGGCTCAGTGAAGTGTGTAGTGTCCAGGGGAGGTGGTAGTGTAGGGGCATGTGTGGAAAGCATGGTGTTGGCCAACCTTGGAGGAGGAGATGGAGATCTGACAATGGAAGAGGCCTCTAGCATGGCAGTAGAAGGCACTGCCGTGGAAGTGGTGGGAAATGTACCAGTGGACCCTAAGAGACTGCCATAGATAGTCCTGGCAGCAAGGGTGGTTTGGGGGTGGCCACTGGTGCTAGAAGGGCTACTGCTCATAGTCGTTGGCAGGGAGATGGCATTGTCAAGGGTGGCACATCTTTGTAGGGTGATGGTGCTAGCAGCACTGATAGTGGCAGTGCTGGGGGTCTGTGTGGGTGTTGTGGTGGGACTGGTTGGTACAGGAGTGGTGGTGCTGGAAGCTCTGGTGCTTGTCAGCACCACAAGCAAAAGCCTTGGGGAAAGGGTGGAGATATAAGGGGTGCTGAAGGAAAATCTGGTGAGGGGAGGTCTTGTGGTAGTGAGGGTAGATAAGGTGACAGCACATGGCATGGTAGTGTGCTCTTTGGAGATGAATGGATGTGGGGGGAAGGTAGTCATGGTAGCTTTCTCTGTTGTTTCTTCCCCATAATTATATTCATCCTCTCCTTCCTCATCCGTGTCCTCCACGATGCTGCAGTTAAGCTTGAAGTGAATGATAGGTTTCTGTCTGTGCTCAGCAGGGCTGTGGCACAATACCTTCTCAGGTGCGACTTCCACCTTTGTTTCCTCCAGACCCCGCTCTGGTTGATAAACAATGGCAGCATTCTTCTGGATCCAGGTCTGGAGGTAGTGCAGGTCACAGTTGCAATGCCAGGGGTTCTCAGTGAGGAAAACATACATGAAGAGGTGCCCCTTTGGGAAAAAGTCGGTGGGCAGGGTCTGCAGCTGGTTCCCTGAGAGCCAGAGGGTCTCCAACTTTTGCAGGTCCTGAAGCAACTCCTTGGGTAGCTCCTTCAGGAGGTTGTCTGAGAGGTCCAACTCTGTGAGTGCCCGCAGCCCTGCAAAGGCCTCCTGGGGTAACCGCTGCATCTTGTTCCCTCTCAAGTCCAGGTTCTGCAGCTGGGGCACTGTGCGGAAAGCCCCCGGGGCCAGTGTCTCCAGGCTGTTGTGGGCCACAGCCAGGTGGGTGAGTGAAGGCAGGCCCTCCAGGATGGGTAGGGCTGCCAAAGCATTGTGGGAGAGGGTCAGCTCCTTCAGGGATGGTAGCAGGGCCCCCATGTGCAGAGCCACCAGCCCATTGTTGGCCAGGTCGATGTCCTGAAGCTTGATGAGGGGCAGAAAGGCAGCGGTGGAGAGGGACTCCAGGCAATTGTCGCTGAGCAGCAGGATGCCTGTGTCGTCAGGCAGGTTTGGGGGCACTGTGCTGAGAGCCTGCCCTGTGCAGTTCACCTCCAGGAGGTCCTTGACCTTGTTCATCTCTGAGGGGCAGGGTTGAGCTGGGGGCAGCAGGGCCAGGAGAGTGACCAGGGTCAGGGCAGGGAGCTGCATGGCCTGGAGGGGAAGAACCGAGTGGTGTGGGTGCAAACAGTCATGCACCTACATATTGCCCTTCTTTCCATGCAAGCACCATTTGCAGCAAAACCAATATCCCCTGCCAGCCCCTCTGGCACCCTCTGAACTCTACAGCACCCTGGGATGATGGAAGGGAGAGATGAATCCCACACCTACTGCTATGTTGTCCTTGGAGGCCAGCAGATGATATTTTCGCCTTTTGCTCTCCTCGTTCTCCACAGTTGGAAGAACCTGACTTATGGGCCTCTTCACAGAAATGCTTTCTCCACTGGGTCAGCATTGCTGCCCTCACCACTGTAAAAGCCATGTGTCTGCAGTGTTTGTGTCCCAGCATACCCACACCCAGCTCAACCCTGACAAATTCTGCACTGGAAGAATCTCCTTGAATATACTCTTACCCAAAACAAGTTGAGCCCTCTGCTAGATCTGGAGGGTAGGAGCATGAATCATGTGAAAGGAGTTTCCTGTGTGCAGATGTGTCTTTCATAAGCAACCAGGCCCCTGGAACTGTGACTCACCTGCGGATCGTCCAGTGTTTGCTCTCCTGCTGCTCTGCCTCCTCCTGCCCACAGACCAGGCAGTGCTCTGGGACAGTTCTAGTGGGGAGCTGCCCAGCCCTCTATCAGTACCCGCAGTTGTGGGAAAGGAGCTGTGGTTTCCTGAGCAGCCAAACCCATCTCCTGTCCTTTCACACAGCCCTTGCTTTGGCTGCACTGCCACATCACCATCTCTCCTTGCAAAATGTCAATGAGGAACAGCAGGCATTGCCCCAGCAGCAAATGGTCATGGCCCACTGCAGTCTGTACTGGATCCTGCTTGCTCTGCTGCTCAAGCCAGTTTTCCCCTTAGGATTTTCAGGAGCGCGTGCAGAAAAGAATTCCATTGGCTTCTGGAGAGGAAATGGGCAGGAGCATTGGCCATAGCGTCTGAGAAGGGGCTGAGGTGGTAATAAAATGACTCTATGCCCATGATGCTGGAGAAGACCTTGTGTCTGGATGCAGGCCCATCTGGACCAGAATGCCTTGAGGCTCAGGACATCTTTCGCTGTCTGTGATAGGAGTGGGATGGACTGAGGCTCCTCTCCCCCAGCAACTATAGTTTAAAGTCCTCCAGCTTGACAAGCCTGTGACTGAAGATGCTCTTTGTTTTTTCTGACATGGACTCCATCTGCCCCCAGTAGGCCAGGTTATTCAAAGCAAGTCTGATGGTCTAAGCAGCCAAACCTCTGGCTGTGACATCCTGTAACCAACTGATGATTCTCCAGATTTGACTGGCTCTTTCAAGCCCCTTCTCTTTGACTTGGAAGATTGATGAAAAAACCACCTGTGCTCCAGAGTCAGCAGCTACTGCTGCTCCCAGGGCTCTGTATTCCTTCTTGATGCTGCTCAGACTGCTCTTGACTGTATCACTGGCACCCACATGAAGCAACAGCAGCAGGTAATGATGGACTGTGCAAGGCATGGTAGTCTCTCAGTGACATCTCTGATACAAGTGCATGGTAAACAGCATAATCTAGAGAGTGCAGCAGACCAGTAAATAGTGCTTCCATACCTCTCAGAAGAGAGTCTCCTCCTACTGTTACTCTCTTAAGTTGTGCTGATTATTATATGGGGAGCAGATTATGTTGTTTTACTGGTTGTTATATGGGGAGTAGATGGGGCTGCCTTACTCATCTTCATTGCCTGTTCTGCTGAGTCTTTCCTGCACATCAGTGAAAGGTTTTGCAAGGGCACCTCTGTCTTCTGGAAAGGTTCTGCAAGAGCACCTGTGGCTTTGGGAGAAGACTGTTCTTCCTGCTGATTCTTGCTTTTCCAAGTTTCCATGCTTTCACACTGGCCCTTCTCCCTTCTGTGTGTCTTCTTGTGGTGGGTTTCTTTTCATTTTGAGATAGGATTAAAAAGGAAAGAAAACAAAGCAAATTTAAACTTGAAAACACACAACAAAAACTTTATTAACAAAGCTAAAAGAGGAAAATGATAATAATGAGATAATCAGAACCAAATTCCAGATAACTTTTCTTTTTTTTACTGACAATGGAAAGATAAAACTCACGACTTATAGTCAGTTTACAACCTTTAAAAAAAACAGTCCTAACTTCAATTCACCTGGGGAGAAGAGTTTCTCTTGTTATGCTATGGAGACTTTTCTCACAAGAAAACAGATTTTCTTGTAGCTTTGTCACAAATGAAAACAACCGCCCGGGAAAAAAATTTTTATTCTCTGCTGTGACAAAAAAACCCCATTTTTCTCATTATTGCCTACATTACTAATTGGGGTGTTATTTTAAGAATGAGCTACTTTAGCATACAACAGGTTTCTTATTTATGTCTAAGAACAAAGGTCTCTTTATTATCTTCTTCATTTCTCTAATTTCTCCAAGTTTCTCCTTAAATCACAGTAATATTCCTTTGTTTCAACTACTAATATGTCAATTCACAGTTGTACCCAAAATTGCTGCTTTTTCCCAACACATTTTATGCATCACAGAGAAAATAAACAAAGTCTAATATCTTTACCATAGCTTTACAAAAGAATTTAAATTTAAGCTCAAAATATTCTCTTCAATCCCTCCATCTAAAAATCAAACTTCTTCTTTACTGACTTTAAAGGTCAAGCTTCATCATCGATTGAAACAGTTTTTACAGAGTCTCACAATGTTGAAAAGTTAACTCAATCCAAATTTTGCACTGTGAAGAAGAACTTGCTGGGTTTCCCTGCTGTCACGTGGTTCTTACCAGCATCATGTTAACTTCGCTCTGCTGAAACACTGGAACTAGAGAAAAAAACTGCAACTGAGGTTTTTGTTTCTTTCTCACTTGCAGTAAAGTTAGTTTAAAGTAGCTGTGGTGAGCCATACGAAAGAGAGAAGCTGTGGCTGCCGGCATCATTTTGGCTGCTCCACGTGGCTGCTCTGATCCTCCAGCCATGTGGTGGTTCCTTTGTTTTAAAGTTGCTTTTAGTTTCAGAGTCCTTGCTGGCCTCGGGAAGCCTGGTGAGTTCCTGGGTAACTAGCAGTTCTCTCACCACCCCTCCAGGAAAGAAAATTTCAGCCAGGTCAGAGAAATCAAATCAGCCCAGGGCTGGCCCAGACCCGGCCGGGCCCGGGCCCCGCCGCCTCCTTCCGAGGCCCCAAGTGAAGTGAAGTGTCCCCTCCTCCGGTTTCTTCTTTGTTTCAAGAATGTGTCTTTACAAAAAAACGCAGAAGCTTCATTGGTTGAGTTGAACAGCGCCACCCCACAACACTTCTCTTGGTCCTCTTCCCTTTTGTATGTGTCACTAGACGAGTCTCTTGCTATTTGGCTTTGAGCTGTGGGTCTACTGCAAACTGTGCTTGGAACCAGCAGACTCTCTCCTTCCTGGGAAAGAACTTCTTCTCAGCCTTCCTGACACTATACATCCTTCTCGCTTCCTCTTGCCTTTCTCAACCACTTGCCACAGGTGGTCCTCCACCTGGGCACATCTTTTGCATATAGGTCTACTGCCTGTCCCTGCCCTAGAGAAAGATTTATGCAATGAGAGAGCTGCACTGTAGCATCTCCATTTGGCAGCTCTATCTGGATGGAGGCTCTGGCAGCAGCCAGGGTAGATGGTGCAGACGTCTGCATTGGAGTTGCAACTTTTGCTGTCAAATGCGTTGTTCTGGTTTGAGAAGCAAAACCAGTGAGACACCCCAAGTCAGAAATACAATTTATCAGAAAAAGGGAAAATAAAACAAAAAGGAAACAAAATACATGCAATAAGGAGAAAGAAAATCACTGACAGAGTCAGAATATAACCTGACACCCTGTTGGTCAGGGTGTTGGCAGCAGTCCAGTTGCAATGGTGGCTGCAGTCCTGGAGTGGCAGTTGTGGCTCTGTTGAAGCAGTGGTCCTGGACGAAAGGTGCAGCCTCTGCTGAAGGTCCAGTGGTGATGGATGGGCCTATTCTTCCTTTGGGAGTCCAGTGGAAAAGGCTGACTTGGTGTTCCAAGTCTCAGGTTTTTATCTGGGTAGAGGGGCTTGGTTCCCCACCCCAGCTGGAACATTTCCCATTGGGATGATGGAAGTTTATCAGTGGACTTAATGGCCCATTAGCAGAAGACCTATCCCTGGAGGGAGGATGGGTTGTGGAAGAGATAAGGAAACTGCTCTTGATGGTTTCTTATCAGCTGTCTTATCAACAGAAGATCACATCTCTACCCCCCATCCCAGTTCCAATGGATGGTAATAGAATAACACACCCCTGATTATATTTTACACTGCAACCCATGACAGGATTGTCCACCATTCTGCCTTGGAAGTCAGGTAGGAGGAATGTCTTCAACCTGTGCAGATGGTCACACAACATGCATGGTTGATGGAAGATAGAGTTTAGATGCAAATTCTGAATGGTATGTGTGATGGTAACTACACTGGGGTACTCATCTGCAGATACATTTCCTTCTGCCATGGGATTTTAATCTATAATGGTGTCTGCAGAAGAAAGGGAGTCTGAAATGATACCTACATTGACAACAGTAATTACAATGGCATCTGTGTCTGTCTACAAGACATGAGCTACTTAATCTTGGAATATAAGTGGTTCTTAATAATATTCTTGCCCTTTTTAAATGTTCTTTTTATTTTTTTTATTCTTCCTTGTTCAAACAAAGAAAACATGGACAGCTTCTCTGGGGATTGAGACAGGAGGTGTCATTTTAAAAAGAGACTTTGATTCCCCAGGCTTTTTTGCTTTTTTTTACTTTTCATTTTTTCAGTCAGATACACCTGTGTACTTTGACTGCTCCATTTCCTAGACATAACTGTTGGAAATTATATAACTTTTCTAATTTTTAAATTAATGGTTTTAATTAACTTCAAATTATTTTTTAAAATCATCATGACCATAATCATAATCAGTATGTAAGTTATAAGTAATGTGTTAGTCTTAAATCACTTTTAGCCAGCTGTTGGGGGTTGGGTTACTTTCTTGTAGAATTTTTTCCCAAAAGAGTGGCTAGGAAGCTGATTGCTGGGTACTTAT
>JAWWMU010000113.1:42092-52481 GCA_035048155.1 Cinnycerthia olivascens
AAGATAACAGTGACTGGAGCCCCAAAGGAGAAGTTTAGGAGACCCACTGGAGTTAGAGAGATGATTGATCTGGGGGGCGTTTAAGACAGTCTGGTGCTTTAACCCTCATTTCATTTTCTCTGCTTCACTTGCCTACAACTTATCCGCACAAATCCCTTTCTCGTGAAAAACCGCATATGCACAGTGTGGTATGACGCTTTTAAAAGCAGACACCTATAGTTACAGGTTTCCTAGCATGTGTAGCTGCAGTCTTGGTCCTGTTACAGTCACAGTATGCTATTAGTTTGTGTAGGAAACAATTACAAGAGAATATTGTCTTTTTGAAAATGTCATTTCCAATCTTTTGTGATTTTTGAGGGAGGTGTGACTCAAATACATCCTGAGGCCTCAGAACCAGCTGCTGATACAAATAAACTCTAAACTTGTTTGTTGTTGGAAGTCGAGCCCGTGTTGGGGGAGAAGAGGGGGAAGTTGACTCATCAATTCTGAACAGATGAGGTTGGCTACGCAGCCCGACATCGAGGCAAGTGCCTTTAACCCCTAGCAGCCGAGCTGATGGGGATAAATCTCACAAATACCACGCCTGACCCAAACCTGCGGGTGACAATGGCGCCTGACGGGCTGGAGTCTCGGCTGCCTGGCGGGCCGTGCTCCTCCCCCTCCCGGCAGCGGGTGGTGCTAGGCCTCAGTGCCACAGAGGTTGCTATGGCGAAGAGTGTTGAGAGGTCGCGAGGGGGCGCTGTGAGCCGGCCTGGGTCGCGACCATCGTGGCGGTGTGTGTGGGGGTGAAACTGAAAGTGAAGTGCTCTGGCCGCGGCGAAGCGGGATTGAGTCGCTGGCTCATTCCCATGAGCGCCTGAGCCACCCCGACCCGAGTATGTCGGATAGTTTCGACCGAGCTTCAGGTGCTGGCCGGGGCCAGGGTCGAGGTGGCGCTGCTCTCAGCGGCGCGGACGCGTCGGAGAACGGTGGTGTGGCCTGTCTTGGGAGTAGTGGTTCCCATAGTTCAGTCTCGGCCGAAAAGCAGCATAAAACAGGCGGCCTCTTGCTGCAGCAGGAACCGTTGCGACTTCCGAAGACAGCGCCGCTGAGCACCGGAAACGCAGGTACTGGCCGCCGTGCAGTAGCCCCTTCCCCGCCCTTTCAGAGGCCCCCGGTGCCGAAGATATCGAGGAGTGACCCCCTAAAGTCCACTGTGCTCCCCTTCTTTGTGCACAGTGCCCTGCTCCTGCTTCGCTTGCTGCTCCGGCATCCCCCACCCCCATTCCCGTCGTCGTCCCACTGAGAGTGGAGCCCTGAGGCTTCCCCTGCACACCTCCCTTCGGTCTAGCCACTGGGACACGTACTTTCTCCCACCCCACGCACCTAGGGGCTTAGAGGCCATCGCATGGAGATGAGCTACGTAGGGGGCCTAGCAACTGCACTTTTCCTTAGATGAGCAGTCATGTTTCTGGTCTATGGACCTGTGCCCAAGTAAAGGTATGATGTACCGTTGTAGTCTGCTTGCAACGTTTCTCTGTCTGTCCCTCCCTCCCTTTCTGTGCCCACACATCTGTATGTGTTTTAGCCATTTGTTCACCTGGCTGCAGATGTTCTCATTCTTCCCCTTATGGAAGAATTCTCTAACTCTGAACTAAAGGTTTGACAAAAAAATCAACCCAACAGTAACATAAAGCATTATTTGCTGGTTACCTTTTTCAGGTAGATCCAGATTATGTTTTCAGTAAATTTTGGAGCTGATCTATAAACATGGATTTGGAAAATGTGGTTTAAAAAACACCATTTTATTGGATTTTTTTAAAACTGTGTACAAATATGATAGTTGTCTTTAAGGATTATGTTAAAAAATAGTAATTTCTTCTATTTGTTGACCTTTAGAGTCTTGCTTTTATATATAAAAATCTATGCGAAAAACCCAAAAGCAGCAAGAATATCATAAGAAAATTTACTAGTTTCTCAGGTTAGCTCTTAGAAAACATGTTTTCATGGGGAAAGAGAAGGCTCTCACCCTTTTTTTGGTCACCTTCACATGAACACTGTGTTCACTTTCTGTGAAAAGGTGCCTGCTGAAGTGAAAGTTTTATCCACATTAAATATATATATTTGAAGTATAGGATGATAGAATGGTTTGGGTTGGAAGGGACCTTAAAGACCATTTAGTTCTACCCTCCTGCCATGAGCAGGGACACCTTCCACTAGACCAGGTTGCTCCAAGCTCCATCCAACCTGGCCTTGAACACTTCTGGGGATGGGGCAGCCACAGCTTCTCTGGGCAACCTGTGTCAGGGCCTCACCACCTTCACAGTAAAGAATTTCTTCATATTATCCAATCTAAACCTACTCTTTCAGTTTGAAGCCATTCCCCCTTATCCTATCACTCCATGACTTTGTAAAAACTCCCCCTCTGGCTTTTTCGTAGGCCCCCACCAGGTACTAAAAGGCCACCATAAGGTCTCCCCAGAGCCTTCTGTTCTCCAGACTGAACAATCCCAAGCCTCTCAACCCATCTCCATAGCAGAAGTGCTTCTGCCCTCTGATCATCTTCATGGCCCTCCTCTGGATTTGCTCCAGCAGGTACACATCTTTGTTGTGTTGGAGGCCCTAGAACTGGATGCAGTATTCCAGGTGTGGTCTCACAAGAGCAGCATAGAGGGGCAGAATCACCTCCCTTGCCCTGCTGGTCATGCCTTTTTTGATATAGCCCAGGGCAGCGTTGGCTTTCTGGGCTGCAAGTGCACATTACCAGCTCATATCACGCTTCTTGTCAATCAACACCTCCAAGTCTTTCTCCCCAGGGCTGCTCTCAATGCATTCTCTGCCCAGCCTCTACTTGTGCTTGGGATTGCCCCAACCCAGGTGCAGGACCTTGCACTTGGCCTTGTTGAACTTCATGAGGTTCCCATAAGCCCATCTCTCATGCCTCTCCAGGTCCCTCTGGATGGCATCCCTTCCCTCCAGCGTGTTGACTGCACCACACAGCTCAGTGTCATCACCGAACTTACTGAGGGTGCCCTTGATCCTACTGTCAATAGCACCAACAAAGATGTTAAACGGCACTGGTCCCAATACTGACCCCTGGGGAAGTTCACTTGTCACCGATCTCCACTTAGACATTGAGCCATTGACCACAACTCTTTGAGTGTGACCATCTAGCTAGTTCTTTATCCACCGAGTGGTCCATCTGTCAAATCTATGTCTGCATTTTAGAGACAAGGATTTTGAGTGGGACAGTGTCAAATGCTTTGCACAAATCCAGGTAGATGATACTAGCTGCTCTTCCCTCATCTACTACTGCTGTAACCCCATCACAGAAGGCCACCAAATTTGTCATGTAGGACATACCTATAGAAGCTTTTCTTGTTGCCCTTGATGTTACTAGCCAGTTTTAATTCTCTCAGGTCTTTTGCTCTCCTAACCTGATCCCTGGCTACTCGGACAATCTGTATTCTTCTCAGGCTACCTGTCCCTTCTACCCTCTGTAGGCTTCCTTTTTGTGTTTGAGTTTGTCCAGGAGCTCCTTGTTCATCCATGCAGGTGTCTTCTGGCAATTTTGCCTGACTTGCTCTTTATTGGGATGCATGCTTCCTGAGCTTGGAGGAAAGTATATTTATAGTATAAATAAAAGTATATTTAAAGTCCAAAAAGTGTTCTATTTGGTTTTGTGTACTCTGTGTGAATACATACTAATTTAGTGGTTTCTAAGAAAAACCATTAACAAAAACCATTTATCAAAAACTTTTCAGAACACCTGGAACAGGCAAGAATTCCATCTGGATTGCAAGAAAAAGTTTCAGTTCCTGATTCTGGACTGGAAATGGCTGAATCTCAGGTGGCTGTGGCTCCTGTGGTAACATCAAAGTTGTCTGTTAAAGCGCCTGAGTTTTATCCATCAGGATATAACCAGAACTTTGCAGTGAGTGTTAGTCTTGTCTTCTTAGTATATGCCAATTTACTTATATTCAGTTTAACAATGTTTCTTGTGTATTAGTTAACTTGAATGCTGCATTTGCTGGAGAGATTTCAAAAATTTGGATGATAACCTCCAGAGACACAGTCAGAATGTAGTGATAAGTGAATGTTATACTGTGAGAGCCTTTAGTATTTTGCTTGAAGTTTGCTCCAGATAACTACATTCCTTTTTGATTACACCCAACATCAGTGTAAGCTTTTTCACAACTACCTCTGTTATAGTTATATCTGCACTGCATTTTCATTAAAAACTTAGCTGCACTTTTATTCAGATTGCATGGGGTTTTGAAGCAACTGTGGGAGGAAACTTGAACTTTAGCTTTTCTAAGCATAGCCTTTACCTTTCCTAAATTTACTGTGCCATGGCTATGATTTGCCATGACTGCCTAACTTTATGTACCATCATGTGTCTTTTAATTCCTTCAGGGATATTGTATCACCAGAGGGCAAAAAAGTAGGTTTGGGCTCATTCCTAGCAGCATACCTTATATGAAATATATTTGCAGCCAGGCTAAGGGTAATCTCCGATCCATATTGTACATTCACCACATAATAAAAGTTGATACTTCTTATTTTCTACTCTCCATGTCTTCCATATTGTTGCTACAGTAATTCTACTCTAGGGAAGATCTATGTGAATTCTTGGCATGTCTTTCTGTTATGCAGGCACATAAACTGGTACTGGTATAAGTAGGTGGGAACTATTGCTTTTACAAATACAATCAATTGATAATAAACAATTATACTGAAAGAAATATATTTTTAATAACTTAGGGAAAAATACTTGATTTGAATGCTAAACATGGTGGTTTGGAATTTTGAAGGGTTTTTTTCTCACCAGTAAAATCAATGTTATCTGGATGTTACCAGCTTTGCCAACTTACTGAATAAAATCACCATCCTGAATAATAAAAGCCCATAATCATATACAGCCATTGACAAATGCCAGTACAAACATGCTTCTGTGAATGGATAATCTAGGAGGAAAAACACTACTTTGCCCCAGTACATGTTACATGGTTTCTATGAATAAAAAAAAAATGCCATTTGGGATGGCATGAGTGTGCATATGTATAATTACAGTTTTGAGTCCAGCAATGTTGCTTTTCAGCTGTTTTGCAAAAACACACAGGCATATTGTAGGAATATGTTATGAATACAAGTGACTCATCTGTTAATGACAATAAATTAAAATGGTAGCAAAACCTAGAACATTTATTTGGAAGTATGTTGTAGGAACTCTAATCTAATCAGAGTATACTAGGGATAGAATAGTGATGTTTCAGACTTGTTAGTCCTTCACTATTACCAAGGTTGGGGATTCTTTTTTGTTTGTTAGTTTTTCTTGTTGTTTTTTGGAGTTTTTTATTTGTTTGGGTTTTTTTTAACTTTAATAGCTGAATTAGTTTTGTAAACTGGGTCCAACTGCAATAAAAATAAGGAATTTAGCACATTTTACAATTACACAGATTTTTCACCATGGGTTTTTAAATTTGAAACAAAGCAGTTTTGAGAAAATTCAGTTTTTCTTACAAGTAACACTTAGCTTTCATTTATAATGTTCCCTGAAATTTTTAGATCTGAAAATTCATGTTGTTTTTTGCTATTTATTAAACATTTATTGTTTTAGAAATAATGTGTTGGTTGATTCCTTGTTTGATTGTACATTACTGTAATTACTATGTGTCCATATAACATTTGATTGTTAGATTATTTAATCTCCAGTTAGTTCTGATACTCAAAATTATCAGATACCTGTGAAGATATTTTAAGGGCTACAGCATCCAAGGCATACTAGATTTTTCAGAAAAAATTTACCAGGACTCTGGGGAGGAAAAATCTCTGTGGGATTCTGTTTGCATACAGCTGTCCATCCCATTGGAAGTTGTGGATATCTGCAGTTGAACTGGTGACTAGATTTAGGTTTGGATTGCCAGTAGGACATGTCAGACTTGTTCTCTGGCAAGGATATATGAGAATAATGTGACTGTTACTCTATCACAAGTCCATAATGATCTCAATTAATAGTTTTAGGAGTCATATTTGTATTATCTTAGGTGGTATTTCCCCTCCACCTCCTTTTTTTTTCTTCAACTAATTTCCAAAAGGAGGCTAAGCAGCCTCACTAGTGAGGTTTATACTTTTAGTCAAACATTAAGGTGCCAAATCACCTATTCATGTCATATGAGGATTGTACCTGTAACAGTCTTTATACTTAATTTTGCATTAACTATTGTATACTTGCTGAGTGGGTGTAATCTGAAGATAAAACCCCAAAATTTAGTTGATACAGTATGTGGTTCTATCTCCTTTGTTAAAGCTTAAAATCTGCCAGTAAAAAACATGAGGGGTTTATGTCTAGAAGTTACTGGACTAAATCTAATTAGGCTTTAAATATTGAGTGCTCCTAATTTAGCAATATACAACATATAATAAAGTTTGAATTATTATTTTTTTTCTCTCCCATTTGTTCTTTTCCCTGGCATAATTACTAAAACCTAAACTGCCTTTGAAGTTGCATAATTAGTAGAGGTAGATGAATGTGGTGCTGAGTTTAGCCTCTGTGGTTAGCCTTTTAATTACAAAATGGGAAGAGGAGTATGAATACGAGGACACCAGTATACCAAATGGGATTAGAGTCCCTTGCAGAACAAGGACGTTTCCTCCAAGAGTGAATTTTTATCAGGTGAGGATGAGAAGAATATAACTTCCTCTCTACTAAATGAGGATCTCATAACAACCTGATGGCTTTCAGAAAGAGCAGATTCTTATACTAGCTACAGCAGCTGCATCTCCTGCAACTTGTATGGAGAGTTTTCAAACAGGTTGTTTGAAGAGATACTAGTTGTGCTGTATGTGAGTAAGCTGCACAATAATGTCATAGTTCTGTGGATCAAAATAGTTGTACAAAACTTTTACTGAGCTATTTGAAATTGCCTAGTAAAATTTGATTTCCTTTAGAGAAATAGAATAATTAGCAAGTTAGAGGCTTGTTAGCTTTTATTCTTTGGCTTCATAAGCTCTGAACCATTAGAATCATAGACTAATTTAGGTTGGAAAAGACCTCTGAAGTTCCTCTGGTCCGATCCCAACTCAGAGCAAACTCAACTTGAATCAGGTTGTTGAAGGCTTTATCCTTATGAGTAATAATGATTTGCCATCATTTCCTTAAATCCATATTTTTTTTTTCCT
This sequence comes from Cinnycerthia olivascens, assembly GCA_035048155.1. Taxonomy (NCBI): domain Eukaryota; kingdom Metazoa; phylum Chordata; class Aves; order Passeriformes; family Certhiidae; genus Cinnycerthia; species Cinnycerthia olivascens. The sequence goes on from JAWWMU010000113.1 coordinate 49,254, forward strand.
ATTTCTGCTGGGCCACATTAACTTTGTCTTCAGTATTATTCACTGGGCAAATATTCTACTTAATTAAACATCATATGAAACCTTTCTAGTTTTTCTTCTGTTATATTGATGTGTCCCTCATTAGCTTAAGTTGTATACTCTTACAACACGGATCTTTAAAGAATTTTGGAAAATCTTAATTTTTCCCCACACATTCTTTACAGGTTGTGAAATTAATGCCAATACTTGATTTTCAGCAATTTGTATCTGTCTTTCTCCACAGTTTGTATCCAGAGCTTTTATCTTTCACAGATCCATGTTGCTTTGCAGTAGAGAAGAGAATGAGGCATTTTGAAGACAGAAAGTAAAGGATATCCCCTCATTAAGGGAGGGATGGTGGGGGGAGGGAGAATGTAATTATAAACCTTATCAGTGTATTTATGTCCACTAAGTAAAAAAAAAGTGGTTATCATTTTTAGTTTGATTTTTCATTACAGTAGATATATTTAAATCTTTTTCACATTAAATAGTAGATCAGTTGAGAATTCTGATATCTTGTATGTTACCTTTATGTCTTGAATCACTAATTATGTCAGCTCTTTAGCAGTTCCCTCTTCAGGTTCCTGCTTGCTCCTCTGAGATCCCATGAGATAGTTTTCACAATCTTTTGTACAGTATGAAAAGGTGAATTATTGGTACTGTGTTATTACTAGGTATATCACAAAGTATGTTGCCTCCTATGCTATTCCTCTCATATACTAGGATTATAATTATCCAGGACAGCATTGACTTTAGAAACTGTTACATACATTCATTTTTGAATGGACAAAATTAGTGGGTTGCCCCGGTTAAATGCCAGGCACCCACCAAAGCCTCTCTCTCCCTCCCTTCCGCAGCTGGACCGGGGAGAGAAAATATAACAATTGTTCATGAGTTGAGGAAAGGACCAGGAGATCACTCACCAAATACTGTCCATGAGCAAAATAGGCTTGAATTAGAGATATGAATTTGATTTGTTGCTAACAAAAACCAGAGCAGGATAATGAGAAGTAAAATAAGACCTTAAAAACACCTTCCCTCCCTTTCCCAGCTCTACCTTCTCCACCCCCATCAGCACAGGGAGACCGGAATGGGGGTTATGGTGAATTCATTGCCCATTGTTCCTGCCACTGTTCTGGGAGAGGAGTCAGTCTTTCCCTTGCTCCAGCATGGAGTCCCTCCCATGGGAGACAGTTCTCCAAGAATTTCTCCAGTGTGAGTCCACTCCACAGGCAACAGCTCTCCCCAAACTGCTCTACCATGGGTCACTCTTACACAGGGTCAGTCCTTCAGGCACAGCCTGCTCCAGCGTGGGTCCCCCATGGGGTCACAAGTCCTTCCAGGAAACCTGCTCCAGTGTGGACTCCTCTCCACAAGTCCATAGGTCCCTGCCAGGACCCTGCTCCAGCATAGGCATCTCACGGTGTCACAGCCTCTTCAAGTATTCCCTGCTCCAGCATGGGCTCTTCCAGAAGCTGCAGGTGCATCTCTGTATCCCTGTAGCCCTCCCTGGGCTGCAGGGGCACAGCTGCTTCACCATGGTCTTCACTACGGGTTGCAGGGGAATCTCAGCTCCAGTGCCTGGAGCAGCTCCTGCCCCTCCTTCTGCACTGACCTTGGTGTCTGCAGAGTTGTTCCTCTCACATATTCTCACTCCACTCTCCTCTGGCCCCAATTTCATCTGCGTAATAACTTTTTTTTCTTCTTAACTATGTTATCCCCGAAACATCACTGCCATCTCTGATTGACCCATCCTTGGCCAGTGGCAAGTCCATCCTGGAGCCAGCTGGTGTTGGCTCTGCCAGACATGGGGAAAGCTTTCAGCAGCATTCACAAAGCTACCTCTACCTCTGCAGTTCCCCCCACTACCAAAACCTGGCCATACAAACCCAGTAAAGCGTTTTTCTGTTCCATCAGCAGGAGCATAAACATCGATAAACTATGCATTATTTCCTGCCTATATTTTATACATAGGATCATTACACTGTATTGTATTTCTGTAATTTCTCCCCCTCCTACATGTTTTGGATCACTTTTGCACTCTAGTTAAGCTCAAAATATTTTGGTTTCAATTTTCAATTATTTTTTCTTCTACAGTTCATATAGCTGTAGCACAGTTTGTGTGTGCATCAGGAAAGGGTGTTGAGCCTCAGTTTGGTAATTTTATTCTTAGCAGGTATACTTACATGTCAGTTTGTTAGTTAATCTTACAATCAACTTGGCAAACTAATTTCTTTTTAATCTGTCTTTTGATGTGTTTCGCTGGGAGACCTTAATCTCTATAAAAACATGTTACCTAGTTCTTGACTACTAGAGTTTTTTGATGCAGAGGTCTATATTTGCTAAAAATGTTTAAGTGAAATGTGTAATAAAGTTCACTATCAAGTATGCAGAGCATCAGGAGTTAAGACTAAGGGCTGTATGGTTACTTCTGGAGATAATAAGTGTGACAACTTTATTTAACATTCCTTTTAAATAGCTAGTATATTCTTTCACTGCTATAGGATTCTTCCTTTGAAGATGAATATGATGGATATCTGACTTTGGCAGAATATGTACAAGACTTTCTAAATCACCTCACCGAGCAACCAGGTTGTTTTGAAACTGAAATAGAGCAGTTTGCCAAAACAGTGAATGGCTGGGTCACTGCGGATGAAGCTTTGCAAGAACTTGTTGAACTCATATATCAACAGGTAGCCTGTGTATTCATTCTATCTTAACATGGATGTTATGCCTCTGTTACCTAGTGTGCAAGATATGCATGCTAATATTATTTGTTATATCATTGTGCCTACATAGTATTTTAATGGTTTGAATTTTTCTTTTTAGACTGAAATGTATAGGGAAAGATTTTTCTCAAAAAACTGTAATGATAGTTCAAGTGAGATATACTTGGCTGGTTGATAAATTTCCCTAATTTACTCTATTTCCTTTGTTGTGTATTTGAATCTCTCAGATCATATACTAGAGTTGAAATTAGAACGGTTCATTAAAGAAGTTATATTTGAATTGCTGGATTTACATAGCAGAGACTGTCAGTTGTACATTTTTATTCTATCCTACAAAAATATTCTTCATAATAGATATTTTTTGTTCTTTTGTATTTAAAAAAACTATACCTACTTTGGGAAATGCTCTTTTTACTGACAGGCTTTGTTCTTCATTTGGTATTATAACTATTTCAGAGCATCATAATTAGAAAAAAGGAAA
>JAWWMU010000113.1:723502-735044 GCA_035048155.1 Cinnycerthia olivascens
GGTGTCTTGGAGACCCCAAGTACCAGTTCCCGTCATGGGTGGATATTTTGGAAACCCCAAGTACCCATTCCCGTAAGTCTTTACCCATCCCTAATACCAAGCATTCTTGCAGCCTATTTCTACATGATTTTTTAAGACATTTAACTCTATACTAACAATGTCATTAATAAAAATATTGAACAGGACTGGCCCCAGCACAGACATATGAGGGACACCACTGGTGACTGCCTGCCTGCTGGATGCAGCACCATTAACCACCACTCTCTGGGCTTGATCATCCAGCCAGTTCTTAACCCAGCAAAGAGTGCTCCTGTCCAAGCCACGAGCTGGCAGCTTTTCCAGGAGCATGCTGTGGGAGACAGTGTCCCAGGCCTTGCTGAAGTCCAGGTACATAACATCCACAGCCTTTCCCACATCCACCAGGTGGGTCACCTGGTCAAAAAGGAGATCAGGTTGGTCAAACATGACCTACCTCTCCTAAATCCATGCTGGCTGTCCTGGGTTGATGCTAAATTCTATCCCCCTTTGTCTGTTTAGCTCAGAAATAAGTTTTGTACCTTTAAAACTGGATCTGAGAGTGAAGTCAACGTGGTGGAATGTCTGAGGCAGTTGTTTTCCAAACATAAAGGTAAGAGTTTTCAGCTTTCCTTCATACATGGCCTGTGTTGTCTGCAGTGTGGACAGCGAGAGAGAGCTCTCCTTTGCTTTTTGTTAGTTTTTAGCTAGCTGAGGAAGAAAAGTTCTCCAGACTGTGTTTTTTTTTCTTTCTTTTTTCTTGGAACTGTTTAAACCTGCTCTGGACTAAACACCCAAAAGGGCACCAGGAGCTCATACCTGTGGCCCACCAGGCCTGGCCTGGGCCTGGCCTTTCTCAGCACCAAAGGGACTGACAGCAACTGAGCTGAGCTACAGCCCACGAGAGAGACTTTCTGAATTTGGCATCTCTGCGGAGCGGCGAGAGGTTTTGTTGTTCAGTGCTGTTCATTTCTTGTGCTGGGGAGTGCTTTGACTGTTAAATAAACAATTTTTTTCCACTTTCCTCCAGGGAAATTTTTTCTGTCCTGAACCAGCTGGGGGGAGGGGCGGTTCAGATTTGCTTTCTAGAGGGACTCCATCCAGAGGTTTTTTCCAAAATTTTCCCTAAACCGGGACACTGGCTGAGTCTGATGCCCTGGCCATCCTGTAAGTACTGTGTGATGGTACTCAGTATAAACCATTCCATAACCTTACCAGGTACTGAGGTCAGGCTGACTGGTCTATAATTACTAGGATCCTCCTTTCCACACTTTTTGTGAATGAGTATCACACTGGCCAGTTTCCAGTCATCTGGACCTTCACCAGTGAGCCAGGACAGTTGGTAAATGATGGAGAGCGGCTTTGCAAGCTCATCTGCCAGCTCTCTCATCACCCTGGGATGGATCCCATCTGGTGCCCTAGATTTGTGAACATCCAGGCAGCTCAGCATTTCTCTGACTGCCTCCTCCTGGATAGTGGGGACCATTCTGCTCCCGGATACTATCAACCAACCCAAGAGGACAGCTGTCCTGAAGACTAGTTGTTTTCCCACTAAAGACTGAGGCAAAGACAGCGTTCTGCCTTCTCCTCATCTGCAGTTACTAAGTTCCTTCCCTCATCCAATAAGGAGCAAATGTTGTTCTTACCCTTCCTTTTACCATTAATATATTTGTAAAAACATTTTTTATTATCCTTTACAGAAGTCACCATTTTAAATTCAAACTGAATTTTTTTTCTACACGCTCTACCAGACCCCTTTATTACTTCCTGAGAGACCTGACCCTCCTTCCAAAGATGATGCATCCTCTTTTTATTCCTAAGCTCCTCCAAAACCTCCTTGCTCATCCAGGTTAGACTTTTGCCTCGTTGACTTATCTTTTGGCACACAGGGACAGTCTGTTCCTGTGCCCTCAAGGGCGTGTTTTGATGCACACCCATCTTTCCTGAACTTTGTTTTTAAGGGCTGCTTCCCAAGGAACTCTCTGAATAAGTCTCCTAAATAGGCCAAAGTGTGCCCTCTGCAAGTCCAGTGTAAAAGTCGTATTGCTGTTCCTGATTTGATTTCATCAAATATCAAGACCTCTATAATTTCATGATCACTGTGCCCCAAGTGGCCTCCAACCACATGTCCCACCAGCCCATCTCCATTGTCAAACAACTGATCTAACATAGTCCCTCCCCGATGCATCCACCAGCTGCAACAAAAAGTTGTCCACCATACACTAAAAATTTCCTGGACTGCCTCTTTTCTGCTCTATTAAGTTCTCAGCAGATGCCTGGCAAGTTGAAGTCATCTACAAGAACAAGGGCTGGTGATCCTGAAACATTATCTAGCTGATTATAGAATAAGTTGTCCACCTCTTCTTCCTGGTTGGGTGGACGATAACAAACTCCCAGTAGAATGTCAGCCTTGTTGGTCTTCCCCTTAATCCTTACCCATAGGCATTCAACTTCATCATCATTAGTTTCAATACCTATGTAGTCAAAAGCCTCCCTAATATAAAGGGCCACTCCTCCACCTTTTCCCCATTTCCTGTCTCTTCTGAAGAGCTCGTAGCCATCCAGTGCAGTGCTCCAACTATGGGAGTCATCCCACCATGTTTCCATGATGGCAACTACATCATAGCTTTGCTGTTCCACCATGGCCTCCAGCTCTTCTTGTTTTGTTACCCATGCTGCATGCATCTCAGCTGGGCTACTGATTTCACCCCTAACTCAGGCTTACCACCATTGGACCCACTTCCAGACAGCCCAGCTGCATCCCCTTCCCCCTCTAAACCTAATTTAAAGCCCTCTCAATGAGTTCTGCTAGTTCATAAGCTAAAATCCTTCTGCCCTTAACAGAGAGATGGAGCACATCCAGTTCCAGCAGGCCAGGTGCTGAAAAAGTTACCCCATGATCAGAGAATCCTTCTCTGTCAGGTTTCTGAGTTGCAGAAGTGGCTCCCGTGATATTAAAAGTCTTTTTTCCCAGCCTCAAGACCAAAGAAGTCGAGAGTCCTCAGCTCTGGTTTTCAAGGTTGTTTATTTTTCCTTATCTATTACATTCTTTGTCTGACCTGTGGAGGTCTGTCAGACCTATGGCAGGTCAGTTCACAGCACACTGCCCGCCCTTGGGGAGGTGTTAGTTTTTTATACTAAAAACTGCATGTACTTTATTTACAATAATTTTCCAATACCTATCACCTATGTTAGACAGTCAGTCTTTTCTCTAAACCAATCAAACAGTGCCACAATCACAGCAGAGAAATGGAGCAAGAAAAGAAGAAGGAAGAAGCCTAAAAACCACGAGGATCCTCCATTTTGTCTTCACTTACATACCATTCTAACAAACCCAAACCCCTACTTTTTCACCCTGTGACAAATTAACTATTATTCTACTCAAACTCTTGTGACTTGTAATTCTTCACACAAAGTTAGTAATTGTTTCCATGGGCTAAAATCGAAGGCAGAGGTGTCTTTGTGCCAAGGTCTCTGAGCCCCTTGCCAGGGTCTCGGGTCCTCCAGGGCAACCAGAGGAATGTCCTGGGTTCCGACACTTCTCTACTCACATAACAGTAGTGAAGAGATATTCTAAGGGGCTGAGAGGGTCTGAGATCACAGAATCTTAGAATAGCCTGTGTTGGAAAGGCTCTTGAAGACAATCTAGTTCCAGCCTCTCTGCAGCGGGCAGGAACAGCTTCCACTAGACCAAGTTACTGGTCCCCAGCCCCATCTGACCTGTTCTTGGACACTTCCAGGGCTGAGGCATCTGTAACATCTCTGGGCAACCTGTTCCAGTGCCTCACCACCCTTACAAGGAAAAATTTCTTCCTAATAACTAATTGAACCCTACTGTTAGTCAGTTTGAAGCCATTCCCCCTTGTTCTGTCACTACAGACCCATACAGATACCTTTCCTATAGGATCCCTTCAGGTAGTGGAAGCCCACAATTAGGTGATCTCAACGCCCTTTCTTTACCAGGCGGAACAATTCCAAGTCCCTCAGACTTTCTTCATAGGGGAGGACCTCCGATGTTCATGATCAGTAACTGAAAGTTTGTTCACAAGATGGTGTTCACTAACAGAAAATAAATTAAGATTTTCAGGCATTTTGTAAGCCAAAAGAGATGCATTAATTGTTAGAAATAATTTTCTTTGTTACAAGTGTTGTGTTCAATTTGTTGTTGAAGATTTTGTCTAATGTAAGCTTTTCACAAGAATGCTAAAAATGGAGTTGTGTATTTATTTACACTGATGCATCTCCTCTGCTGTCAGTGAACTCTTAATATCATCAGGAGGCAGGACAGATGGGTCTTTGTGGGAATCTGGAATACAGAGAATATTTCTCTGCATGTTTTAAAGCATCCAAACCCTCTGACAAATACTGCTTTTAACCTTTGTCCATGGAAAGGGCTTCTTAGGTTTTAGGATGAAACAATTTTCAGGAATGTAAATTAGATAGTAATTTGAAATTTATCAAAGGGTGAGAAATGTAGATTTTTGGATTTGTTAGAATGGTAAGTAGATGGAGACAAGATGGAGGACCCTTATCAATTTTAGTCTTCTTCTTTCTTCTTCATCTACTCCATATTTTGCAGGGTTGGGTCACTAAATGATTGGTTACAATTTGCTGCAGTACAGTGTTATGTGAATAGAAGTTTAGTTGGTACTTGGTAGAAAAATAGAAATAATGTATATTCGTGGTGATAATTGGGTAAATTATCTTTAAGAGGATTTGAATCTCTGTGTTAGAGACGTTTTTAGGCCTTTGGCTTTTTAGACTTTGAGGCTTTTTGCTTTTAGGCTTTTAGACTTTCTTAGCTTAGGCTTTGAGGCTTTTGGGCTCTTTGGTGTCCTTTCTCCTTCACACTAGGTTGGTGTAAAGCCTGGTGTGCTGAAATTGTAGATAAGAAAAGAATAAACAACCAGAGATAGAGATCAACCGTGAGTCCAGTTCATTTTTTACTTAACAAGGACTTAAAAAATTAGCCTCTCCTATCAGGGGAGAGATATGTAGGAGTTATAGAACTTTTACAGATCTTTGAGTGTAAACAAAATGTGTTAGACCTTGTAAACAAAATGTGAACTGATATTCACAGCCTTATTTGAGCTTACATGGATAGATTGTCTGTCTGCTCTTTTCTAACCTATGTAATTACGTAGAAGTTCAGGATCTCAGCCGTTTGAAACAGTCAAGGGGAATTATAGAATGACTAATGATCTGTGTAGTTTACCTGTGTACTGTGTGTTATTTTGGTTAGTCACACTTAAAAATAATAGTGATAAAATAATAATATTTACAAAGAAACATTTATTGTAAACTTTACCTGTGTACTGTGTGTTATCTTGGTTAGTCAGACTTAAAAATAATAGTGATAAAATAATATTTATAAAGAAACATTTACAAGGAAAATGGAGTGTTTGTGTTGTTAGAGGTTAGCTTGCAGTGTAATGTAAGCCAAAATGGAACCTCGACTCTTGTCTGTACAAACAGCAAAAGGCAAAATTTTTTGAGCTGAAAAATAGTGATGGAAAGAAAGCAAGAAGGGCTCAAACAGTGGTTTATTTACTTTCCAACTGAGGTTTATTTCTGTCTGTTAATGCTGTGAGATGTGAAAATCTCTTCAGTCACAGGTAATAGATGTAGAAATATATAAGCACTTCTAAGATGCATGTTTTAAAGAGAGTCATATCTCACAGAAAACAAACAAAACCCTGTAGAAACAATTGAAGGTACTTTCTATGTCATCTTCCTAACAGACAGCTTTCTTTTAAACAATATCTCCAAACATCTCTGTTTCTTAAAAATTTATGAGAGAATGCCTCAGGAACATAGATGTTCATGCTGTAAGAACCATCTCTGGTTTAACCATTCAACAGATGAGTTTGCCTTTTTATATAAAAAATCATAACTAGTAGCACTTTGTAGCAGGCAAGGGGGTTTTCCCTGCTTCCTCTTGTCTGGTTCGAGAGGGGGAGAACGTGACTAAAGATGGGACAAGTCCAATGTAGTAGCCAAAGGTAGATTTTAATGCATCAGAGGAGCCACATGGTCAGAAGGCAGCATCTAAGACCACAAGGCCTGAGAGCTGCTTTCAGTGACCATCTGGACCAAGGGCTTCCTTCCAGAAGACCCTGGGTTGTGACTAACTTAACCATACATAGAGTTACCTAGGGTAGGTGTCCAATCATGGCTATAGGGCAGGGGCTTCACCTTTTATGTCTTGAACAAACAGAGTGGTAGAACCAGAAACATGACCCACCCCTGGATAACCTTCTTTCAATACTCCATTTCCCACAGCCTCGTGTTAATGCTGTCTGAGTAAGGAGCCTGAGCCAAGTCACAATCTATCCCATTTGATTCAGTTCCCACAGCACTTAATCACTAATTCTAACCTGACTAATTTGCAGACATAGGTGACAAGCCTGAGAAGGGTTAAAAGTTTTATGACATTCTCAGAACTCAAAAGGTCATGAAGTATAATTAACTCTAAGAAATTGTAGATTATCAGTCTATCTGAAGCATCTAACTAAGGCAATGTTGATTGATGACTTTTTTATGAAGGTGTGACTTCTGCATTTTCTGTGCATAAATACTACCTGCATGTGCAATACTTTGATTACATTCAGCAGTAGAAATGTGCCAGTTCAGGAAACTGTGTACTGGACTTTAAAATCAGTGTGACTTCTTTGTGGTAGAATATGTAGTTTGAAGTATGAAAAAGAAAATCAAAGTTTGCTTTATACTTGGTGTTAAATGTGATTTATACTCTCAGGGAAAAGAACAGTAGTAACTCTAAGGAGTGTAATCATGACCTTGTTGAAATGAATGAGGGCTGGAACATAGAGGTCTCTTCACAGCTGTTGCCTAGGCAATAGGTATTGCCCTTATCTTCTACTGCTGAGCTAAAAGGTGGTTTTACTGTGGCTTTAAAATTACAAGCTGGTGGAACTTGTCTGTATATACCAGTAGAAATTAAGTGAGATTACACAGGCTTCTGATTATGTCTGCATAAGCTTTCTCTCTAAAACTGGGGTTGCTGACTTGAGCCTTAATTTCTTTACTGCTACCATTTATTCTGCTGGTGACTTACAAAGCCTGTTGTCACTTATGTCATATAATGAAATCTCAACAGAAATTTGACTTGGAAGAGAGATAAGTGAAGTATCTCAGCATTAAAAGTGACTCTAGTGTTTGAGAGTATTTGAGCAGAGTTTTGCTGGTCTCTTGAACCAATAGCTTTCAAAACCACAGAGAAGAACCAAAACCTTTGTGTTCAAATTTTAAATCATATGCACATCATAGAGATCACATATATTGACTAAGAAAAGACATGAGAGTAATTACAAAGAGTGGTACTAACTTCTTCTGAGATAGAATCATAGGTTTGTTTAGGTTGGAAAGCACCTTTCGGATCACTGAGACCAACTTTTGACCTAACACTGCCAAGTCCGTCAATAAACTAAATCTCTAAGTGCCACATCTACATGTTTTAAATATCTCCACATTTGGTGACTCAAACCCTTCCCTGGGTGGCCTGCTCTAATGCTCGACTACCCTTTCAATGATGACAGATTTTCTAATATTTAATCTAAACCTTCTTTTGTTTAGAGGTCATTTTCTTTTGTCCTATTGCTCGTTGCTTGGGAGGAGGGACTGACTCTGTCCTTAATCCCCTCAGCATCCCATTCTCCAGGCTAAAGCACCCCAGTTCAAAAGGTAGACTGCTATTCTGCAGTGACTCTTTTATAAAACTTTTGAATAGTTTTAGGACCAGAACTCATTTTTTCCTTAATAGGAAGGAATGCCTTGCTGATCAATGTTAAGAATCATGAACTTTCTGGTCACATGGCTAGAGAGGTTTCTTCTTCATTATAAATTTCTCACTAGTTGTGTGGAGAGTTTCCAACACCCATATTGATGATTAGTCTGATACTGAAGACATTCTCCTGAACATCAGGAGTTTGTACATCACAGGTATTGACTCTCATTCTTTCTATTCCTAATTATCAGATCAGTAGGTTATTTATGATATCTAACCTGAAGCCAACATTCCTCTTTTCCTCATCCTTCAGGGATTTGAAAGGTCAGTGAAAGTCTCCATAGAGTCTGCTATTACTAAAAATGCATCTTTCTGTGATGTGACAAAGTACATTCTCTTTAATTAGTAAGCTGTTCAAATTATTTCACATTACTTACAGCACAAAAGCACTTGCATATGCAGTTACCCCATCACTAATAACCTGTGTAATTTGTATTCCTCTGAATCCTTTATAAAATTTCTATCTGACTCAAATGAGATGCGGTCAGATAGTATTGAACAGAGATTAGCTCTTGTTGGTAAGAGCATAGTGCTAATAACACCAAAGTTGTGGGTTTGAAGTATGGGCCATTTACTTAAAACTTGGACTTGATGATCCTTGTGCATCCCTTCCAACTCAGAATATTCTGTGATTCTATGATAAATCTGTGATTTAACAGGATTAAACCTGTTGAATACACGAGTTCCCTTCTCTGAGTAGAACGAATTGATGAAAAATCAGTTTCTGATGTTTTGAGATATTTTTCTCCAGCCATTCTGAAATGCCACAGCCTTCCTATTCATGTTATGGCTTTGTCAGTCAACTAAATGGTCATGACTATGAGATCACTAAGGATGAACACTGTTAGTCATTTTAATAATTAGATTAAATAGAGTTTAATGGAATTCAGATATTTAAAAGTAACCTAATTAATTAATCTTTTGCTGATTCTGGAAGTAAGAGAGACAGGGATTTTGTGGAAATAATTGCAGTGATTGGCTTTCAGCTTGCTGGGGAAGCTTCTCCTTCACAAAGAGGCCTCCGTCTGAAAATTGTGAATCTCTGATAGAGAATTTGTCTTCAGAATGATTTACATAAAGTTATACAAACAAGTTCACTCATCGCTAATGAAAGCCGTATTCCCACATGCTGACCTGAAATGTATGGAATCTGAAAAGAGCCTTTGGGGGAGATGAAGTAGAAGTCAAACAGTAAATTGAATTAGGGTACGATGAAGTCTGCTATTTACTTTTTCTGATTGATAGAAATGAAATTATCTAAATTCACTTTATTATGAAAGGCCATGGTCCTTAACAAGATAATTTGAGATTTAACTACTTCTTTTTAGTCTGGGAACTTGGCCATATTGCTCAGCATGGCCTATATATTTACATGGCTAAGTTAGCTGTTGAACTTAGCTATAACATTTGTTTTACTCATAATGTTTGCAATTAGCAATTAATTTTAAAGGAGATGGTGTTTCACCTACAATATTGCAAGAACTTTGCATTGGGTAATAGTTTGAATTTAGTCTTTGCATATGTGAACAAGTTATGATAACTTCTTTCAAGCTGTTCTGGTTTGATTTGCAATATTCCTCAAATTCAAAATTAAAGAGCTATTTACACTTCTGGACTTGTAACTTCACTGTTTAAAAAGGTCTTGGGGGAAGACTTGTTTGGTGTGGTTTTTTTTTTTCCTTCTTCCTTACAGTTTACCTCAACTGAGAATCTATTTTGTGATTCAAACCTTCTACCAACAAATGTAGATGGTAGAAAGGTTTCGGATCATGCCTGTCTGTAACTTCAGAGCTAATGACTTGCTGTTGGTCAAAATGCTTTTGAAGGATTCTTTGAAAATTTATAGTACATACTTTCGTTAGTTTATTTTATTTACTAGAAAATAGTACTGTAGCTACATTGGATAGCTGGGTGTTCAGCTGAACAACCTTTGAAGGATTTTTTTGTACACTTTATCTGCAATAGTCCTCTCTGAAATCAATAAAATATGAATATAAATATATGAGAGTGTGTATGTATGCACATGCATACATAGGTAGATGGCTGTATTTATTTACAAAGTAAGAAAGGAAAAAATCCTGTAAACCCTGTTAGAATTTTTTTTTGCTCTCTTGCCTCAGAAGAAGCTACAACTTTCCTTGATATTTGATAAAATGATGAGAGGAATCCTCTTTTGAAGATGTAGTTATCCAAAAGTGGTGTTGGCAGGTTCTACTTACCCTGGAGGATTTCTGGATGGATTGATCTTTCCTCACTGACTCTCAATCTGTTGGCAGTTCAGGACTATTACAGTGGTCTGTGAGGTTAGAACTGCAGAGGATGCATTGGAAACAGGAATTTATTGCAAACTTCCTGTTTCCAGTACATTTTCAGTATGATCAATCACTGTGGGACATGCAATTAAACACTGCTAAAAATTTTGTCAACTGATGGTTCCTGCATGAGGAATATTTACTGTCCAGATTTATGCCATAATGGAGATCTCTGATGTTCAGGAGATCTTGTATTATAGCTACATGCATCTAAAAGGAAGGGACAGTTATTTTCTTGTCTTGGACAGTAAAATAAGAGATAAAAAACATTGCAATAGTTAATATTGTATCCTTGATACCAAAACAATTCAAAACAAAATGCCTGAAATTTTGCTCCCATAATCTCCTATTCCCCTTCACAAACAAAACCAAGTTCTCTTGGAAAGTGTTTAGACAAATGAAAACTATATTTAACAGAAGTAGAGGAGAAAACCAACAAATGACAGAAAGGGGACTTGTACTTTACAGTTATTATATCCTTCATTTGGTGGAAGATGAGTGACTCAGAAGTTGCACAATCCTATATGCTGCACTTGAAGAGCTTCTTCTTTTCCTTGAGATTCTTGATTCTGAATGTGTAATGACTTGAAGTTTGCTAGCTCATCAGCCACATGTGATATAAAATTTATCTTTGTATAGGCAACACTATTGTTCCACGCAGTACTATTTTTCTGTTTGTTCCCTTTTTTAAAACCTCTATGGAAAGGAAGTTGATAAATCCCTCTCTCTGCAAGCAGATGTAAGAATTGCTCAATATTCCACCCCCATCTTTTCCTTTTCATCCAAGGTGACACATTCACCTCCACCTTTTTTTTCATTTTCTTTTCTCTCATATTCCTGTACCACAGTATTCTGACATGCCTATCTTGCAAACAACCAGCTTCAATTATGGTTTTGCCTTATGGAAACTTGAATCTTAACATATCGTAATGAGAGAACCTAGTTAAACAATGTTGTGCCTCCTAGTGGCTTTTGCTAGATTGAAATATACATCTGTGCCATATCATTAAGCAGCTGTATTGACACACTGGTATGTATCATAACAGGAGCTCAACAGCAGCCAGTGGCGCTTGGCAACCTTAAGAGGCAGAATGTAATTACTGAAATTTAGGCTGGACACTGAGTTACCTCTGAATCTTCCGTGAGAAGTTTCAGAAAAACATGAATTAATATAAACATCCATAGTTGTGACTCTGATAGTTCTTCACTTCGGACTAATAACTTCATTCAAACAAAAGGTTTCAGATATGGATTTTGATTCACATTATTATAAATAAATTTTATTTCTGTTGCTTTAGCAGGTGAGGGGAGGACATCTTTTATTTTTTTCTCTGAGTTTTCTGAGTTCACTTGTATGATTTGAATTTTTAAGTTTTGAAAAAGCTAAAATTTTTCTCACAGTTAACATTTT
>JAWWMU010000113.1:1753809-1764584 GCA_035048155.1 Cinnycerthia olivascens
AATAAAGCACCGCATATAATGACCTTTTTCTAGGTTGTTATGTGTCTCTTTTATATTTTTAGAATAACGGGCAACAAGTTGAGCTCAAAGTAGTCATGTTATAAATAACTATATAATTGTTAGCTTTCACATTTATGTATCACAAAGATTTTGATATAGTACTATCTGTAACCACTTTTAACTAATATAGTATAATCTGTCAGGTTTTGTATGCTCTGTGTAGCTTATATATAGCTTAGGCTTTCACAAAATATTAAAATAGAGATTGAGTGTTAATGTTAAATGCTTTTATTTGTGTAACTAACTGTTAATAGCTATGTTGATTCAATGTACTTATAGAACATATTACCTGAAAGATAACAGTGAAAAGAACCAGGAGAATAAACACCAAGAGAAAAATGCAAGGAATCTACTACTGACCCTGCAGGTTATCAAAAATACCAAACAACCAAACAGAGCCTTGGGAAGAAATAAAATACATGAATTTCACCTACAGGATGGCATGAAGGTCAAAGGACAAGTCAAAGGTCAAGCCAAGCAAAAGAGTTCTTGGAACATGTAAATTCACAGGAATGTTTGAATATGTATAATCCTTATGAATATGCATTTAACCAGTGTAATGAAAAAGTATATAAGAAAATTGTTTTAAGCTAACCGTGTGCTTCTGGCAGTTTGCCAATCCCCCCAGCACTGTGTACTTTAATCCCTTATTGAATTTTAAAACATTTTAAAGAGTGAGCCCTGTTTCCTACAGTCATCATCAGATATAGCCTAGCTGGAGGCCAACAAGAAGAAATACTGCAAGGATCTATCCTGAAATATATCCTGTTTAGAATCATTATCACTAACCTGGGCAAAAGGCTTGCTCATCTTGTTCATAGATGACCTGTTTGCAATCCAATTTAAACCCAGAAGTGCAAAGAAAACTAAGTCTCTGTGTATAAAATAGATATAATTTAGAAGGTTCAAAATATACCCAAAATCAAAATTAAAACCAAACAAGGTTAGATGTTGGTGCCAAAAAAATTTATATGTTTTATTTAGTAGCAAAAGAGGCAAAGAGAAAGAAGGAAAAAGAAAGAAAGAAAAAGATAGAGAAAGAAGTGTGCATGTGGGGTGGAGGTGTAATAGGTTAATAAATGTTGTTTGCTCGTCAGGGAAATTGAATGCTGATACTTTGAATTGTGATCATGCTATACTTTGCAAATGTTAAACCACAAGGTACATATTGTTGCTCAACCTTATTTGAAAAGAATGTTTTTGCAAGGCTAAGACGGGACAGAGGTCGCCTGCATACTAAGACACGTATACAAAAAAACAGTAGAGACAAGATAAAGGTCGCCTGCGGTGGAAAAGTACTAAGAAAAGATACAACTGGAGAAAAGTATATAAAGAAGGAAGAACTTACGAAAGGTGTGAGCCATTTTGTGGAGCACAGACTCCCGGCTGCACCCAGCACTGTCTTTGCTTGCTGTTACTTGCTCAATAAATTTTATAAATTTTAATTGGATTCGTTCCTGTCAATTATTTGGAACTCATTTATAACAGAGGGACAGGGAAAGAGTGAGAGTGGTTAGGTAGAAACTTATCACCCATCCAAGGGTCCCAACAACATCTCGTGGTTTCCTTCCATCTGGCCTCCTTGGTAGTGAGGGTCCCCTGTCACCACCACCACCATACACCACACCATGCCACACCAAAGAGTATAGAATCCCATGAATTCATATACTCTCAGGGCCAGGTGCTCTCCCTTGCAACACTGAGAGTCTGTTGCATCATGCTGCAGTGCTCTGGTGCAGCGTCTGGGGATCCCTTTTGGGGGAAGTTGGAGGCTTTGATGCACCATGACACCCCCTCTGCTGTGGAAAAGCTTTTCCCTAAGTGAAGGTCCCCTCAGTTGGGCTTCTCTGCACAGTGGAGGATGGGGGGTCACTTCGCCTCTGACCAGAGGCCTTCCAACACATGCCCAAAGCCTCTCCCCCTACCTTTTGGTTTGAGGCTCTGTGTGAGCTTGGCAGCTGATAGCTCAGGGTCTCCACCCTGAAGGTATTAGGCTTGTGCTTTGTGAATATTCCCATCCCTGAGTTGTTACTTTATCTTTTCTTCATCAACAAATGGTCCAGGGCCTCACTCTGAAGGCCAATGCAGGGTGTGGTGATATTCTTTGCAGCTTTTGTAATACAGTTCTGCTACAATAGACAAAAGTCCTTCATGAAAATGTTTAAGTCATAAACTATAATATTTCAGTCTCTGACATGACCCCAAACTAAGAGGACCAGTCAATACACCCAAGGGTAGAGTTGCCATTCGGACAGGCCTAGACAGGCTGGAGAAATGGGCTGACAGGAACTTCCTGAAGCCCAGCCATGTCAAATGCACAGTCCTGTATTACAGATGGTTACCACTTGACTAGGAAGCAAATATGCTGGGAAGGACTTGGAGGTCTGGGAAGACAGCAAATGGAAGAAAAGTCTCCAGTGTGCTCAGACAACAAAGACCAACAGTATCTTGGGCTCTATTAACTTTGCTAACATTCTTCTTGTTCAGTGTCTTACTAATGACACAGCAGTAGAAGTTATTGTCACTCAAATTCCTTGCAAACACCACCTCCAGTTTTGGCTTCACTACCACTATCACTGCATATATAAGTAGCACTTCTGAACTCATGGTTTGAGGTCTGCTCCAGCTTTTTCCTTCTGTATATTTAATTTTCACATTAGAGTTCCCTATGTAGCCGATGTTAATATTGAGAAGCTTGACTCAGCCAATATTCAAGCAGTAATTCAATTTATTAATTAATATGGTAAAGTATGAGCAAAACAGCCCTGGGTACAGTGGTAGGAGTTTTTCCCTCCAACTGCACACTGAGGATTGAGGCTTGCTGGTGTTTGTATGTATATCCATAAGCCTTCTCAGCAGTTTCTATTTCTAATTTTTATATCACAATTCTATACTTCAGAATATTTAGTTCCTTAAAATTTCTATACACTATTGTGATCCAGTTTTCCCAGGATGTACATGCCAGGATGTGTATCCCAGATGGTGGTGTTTAGCTTCCAGATGTGGGGTCCAGCTTCTATTTTCTAGGACCATTAATCTTATGATAGTGATGTCCAGCTTCCCTTTGTCCAAAGCATTAGTCAGCGAGTTGATGTCCATTTTCCTTTCTCAAGCTGTTTTTCACTGTTTTGTTAGGAAGTTGAGATAGGTACACTTCCCTCTTTCCAAACCTTTTATACATTCTAAAGCTATCGTTTTAAAAATCCTTAATACAAAGCAATATTCTAAAATTATACTTCAAAAGGTTCTTATTACAAAAATCCTTAAGGCTTAATTGCAGGCAGAAAGTTCTTGTCAAAAAGCAACATCTTAAAGTTATAATACAAATACTCTTACTACAAAAACAACTTAAGACCTATAATAGTTAATTGCAAACAAGGGACTGGTTCAAAGGCCTTCTTCCATGCTTTACTTTCCTCAGTTGTTTATTAGAATTCATCTTTATAACTGTCCCATGGCCGGGTTCCACACATATCACAATTTCAAATACACAGGTTACCTTTAT
The DNA here is from genome assembly GCA_035048155.1 of Cinnycerthia olivascens. Lineage (NCBI taxonomy): Eukaryota > Metazoa > Chordata > Aves > Passeriformes > Certhiidae > Cinnycerthia > Cinnycerthia olivascens. Next base: position 1,757,375 of record JAWWMU010000113.1, read on the forward strand.
TTACCTGACACAAAACACAGCTTTGTATTTCACAGTCAAGCAGATATTCTGTAACATCTGTCCATTCTTCCTAAACATCAAGATGGCCTGTTCATGCAGTTGGAGAAAGTTGTCTTTTAAGACCTCAAGTTTTCTCAAGCTCCTTTGCCCTTTCAAGCTGTCTTACAAATGATCCCATCAGTTAGTTTTATGAATAATCCACAGTCTTCTCTCCTGAAGCGCAGGGTCAGTGCTGATCATCTCAACTCCTTCAATCCTCTCATCATTTTCAACTCCAGTATTACATGGTCACCAACAGCCAGCTTCCACTGACTACCACAACTCTAGACACTTCTGCCTGTTATTGGCTGAGGTCCAGTTGTTGGCCCATGCAGTACCTGTACCAAGTACTCCTGACACTCCCCAGAAACATTCTTCAGTTCTTAGGTCCTATTGAGTTGCCCTTCTAATAGGAAAGTTAATACTCCATGTAAAAATCAGGATCTGTGATACAGATATACTCTAAGGAAAATATCCGTTTCTATACACTTTCTTCACAATCTGGACAAAACTTGCAATATTTTTCACTCTAAATTAGGTAAAGTACAGCTTCAGCTGATATATTCCTACAGCCCTGGAGACTAAAAGTGGGCCTATCATCTTTCAGTCAAAAATGGCATAATCTAACTTTCAGTTTCATATTGCTTATAGGTCAGGATATAACACAATACCACCTTTAAAGTTTATCTTTTTAAAAGATCTGTATGAAAGATGGAACATCAATCTTTAGATGCTGCAATTCATAGAGCTCTGCTGACAGGTCAAATATTGGGCCCTGCATTTGTCACCACAGAGCCACACAGATTTATTAATCCTATGAAGCAGTTACAGCATTGTCTCCTTATCTCTATGACATAGGTCATAATACTTTCATAAAATCCTCTAAAATAAATAGATCAAAAGCACTACATACAATATCTATGACTCATTGTATTGATTTCTGTAAAAATAAGCACATATGCATAAGACTTGTATCTAAATCATATTCATTACATCTACAAAAATCAGAAATCCCATGGAAACACATTAATGTTGTTCATCTGCTGTGCTCCTTATATCACAGGAACAAATGACTAAGTGCAGATACAATCGTTAATTTAACACCATCACTGTTCTAAAACACATATTTCAAAAATCCTCTTGTTCATGATTTCAAAAATACATAAATTCTTAACACCAGACAGGTCTAAAAAAGCAAAGAAAGTACTTGCATCTGTCATTTCATTGTGGCATAAGCTGCATAAATTTCACATGCAGCAACTCATCCCTCTCAGTTATATCTGTCCACTAACATAGTCATTCTGACAAGTACTATTCCGTTTCAAAGATGTTTAACAGAAGACTAATATATATGCTTTTACTATATATGGAAATTAAAAAAAAAGAAGAAGACAAATTCTATACAAATAAACAATTCCACTAGATATACATCTCTTCTTTTGCTGTTGTTTGCTTTGCTTTCCAAAGCAAATAAATTCTTTCTCTCCTATGATATTCTAATACAGTTTGCCTTGCAGACCTTCAAATCTCTATTCTTTTTTTCTGGTCATGGATTTTATTTGGCCTCAAAGGAAAAACATTTCATTTCTGAATCACTAAATATAGAGAAAAGTATCCTCCTGAATCATGTGCTAGTAATCAGGGAAATGCTTATATTTGTTCTTACTTTAATCAAGACTAAGCATTTCAACTGTCTTATACTGAAGTAACAACACATTTTTTAATTCTTTGTTATGCCTTATGACTGCATTGATCTCTAACTTCATTAAGTTCTAGTGCCCAATAATCTGTGCTTTTCACCTTTTTGTAACAGGATTCTTCCTGCCCATAAGAAAAAAAATCTATCATTCTCATCCCATAGAAAACCAGCTTTTCAATGGTAAACAAAATTAGGCTTCTGTTTTATTGATCAGATCTTACTCTCAGTCTCCCATTAGAAAATGACTTCAAATAATTTGCAACATTCAATTAGGAAATGATTGTGCTTTTGAGTAGTGACATTATGCAAGGATTAGACTCAATTATAATGTAATGGCTAGGAGAGAAAGAGAAACATGACTAAAAACCAATCTCTACAAGGGTCAAAGTAATCATGAGATGCTTACAATCCTCAGTTGCATATAAACCTCAAAAAATTAAATATCATTATCAGATGAAAAAGGAGAAATCAAACATTTTTCCCAAGCTTTCTAATTCACCATGACACTTCAGTTTTATAGACAATGTTGTGTTAATGTGTGCCAGGGGGAGCCATGTTATTGGAGACTAAATTTAATACTAAAATTTATTTATTGGATAAAAATATCAGTCTGTAAAAACAACGATCTGAAGGCACAGCCCAGGTTTGCCAAAGGAAGCTCTCATCATGAGGCCTCAGGGAATTGTGGGAATTTCCCGAGGCCTCTGGTGTGGCAAAACTCGGCCAGCAAACAGAGGTATTTCAGGGAAAGGCCCTGGGGAACTGTGGAAATTCCTCAGGGCCCTATAGGCCAGGCTTTTCGAGTGGCAGGCAGAAATGGCGTTGCCTCTTATGCTTGGAGCTCTGGGCAGATGAACATGCCAGGTGGCAGAAGCCCAGGGTGGCTGGCAAGAACCCTGCGACCTTCTTTCTTCTTTTCTTCTTTCTGGTTTTGTGTGAGTAGAGCAAAGCAAATCAAAGCAGCAGCAACAGGGTAAGGTGAAAAGGTAGACATTGGAGGATTGCTCATGCCTCTAATGCCAGTTTTTATTACTTGTGGAAAACACTACAGCTTCACCATAATTTTGCGTAATTTGTTTTTTTGCCATGCACGTACATGTGTATGTGTATGTTCTATCTTGGTTTTGTCTCTAATTCTATCTTATTTCTATCCTTAATTTTATTTTGTTTACGTGAATTATTCTATCTTGTTTTTTTGTCCTTAATACTATCTTGGTTTTAGTGAATTGTTCTATTCAAAAATGCAAAAAAATATTGTGCTGTGTTTTTAATTATGTCTATGAAATACTAAATCTTATCTGGATGTTATAAACACATATTATAAAGTTGGCTTTTTGCAAATATTAAAATAAATGTTGTATATATAAGGTTGTTATAAATACGTATTAGAGTATTGGGTTTTTTTCCTTTCTTTCTTTTCACACCTATATAGAGTGGATATTAGATGAGTGGTGTAGAAATGGTTTTAAAGATATAGTTTTCTTTAGGAGTAAAGTAAGTTGATAAGGTGTCTTTGTAGTGAGTAGACTGACTGCCTGGTCAGAATAGCAACCAGTGAAGACCCCAGCTGATGACATGAAGACATCTGCTACTGATAGACCAGCTACCAGCACTGACCATCTGTAAAAATTATAGACCAATGTCCAAATTAAGACTGGTAAGAAGAATTAATCAAAATCACTGCCAAGAAACACGCATGCTCTAGAAAGGCGGGACCAATGAGTGGCCATGCAAGGCAGGTCGCGGAAACATGGAAATAAGTTCTTAGAAAAGCTCAAATTTACATATTTACAGGGGAGGGGGGGTCTCTGGGACAGGTGTGCTCTTGGCCCTTGGCCAGAGAGACCCCAGCTATGTATTTTGCTTTATTGCCTTGTCGTATTGTCTTTTATTAAACCTTTAAAATCCTACCAAGAAGGTGAACTTCGTTTTTTTTTCACAATTGGGGGCTTGACCGGGATATACATCTTGCGTCCAAGGCCCCCCCAGGGACGCAGCGCGGGGGGGTGCCCCGCCTGATTTCGACAGCCTCGCTCAATCACTCCTGATGTGGATCGAGGTTTGGAGGCTGAAAACTTGAAGGACAAGAAAGGAGACAATAAATCCAAAGGAAGATGGGAAAAAGACTCACTAAAACTGCAGCAATTAGCCCCATAATTATTGCGCACGAAGACCCAAGAAAGATAAGCACTGGTAAGTCTTTCTCATGGGGGTGGTCAAGGGGGGACAAGAGTGGTGTGTATGAATGAGACGTGGACTAGTTATCCCAGATCTGCAAAGCAATTGAGAAGTCTCAGAGTGTTGTGGTTCCATTATCTCATGAGAGAAACAGCCAGTGAAGAGATGAAGCGAAAAGGAGAGAAAGAGACTCCACGAGGTGATTGGGGCAGGGTCTCGGGAGGGATTGAACCCCTTCAGTAACTGAGACAAAGGGTCCTGGGAGGGTGATAATCCCTCAGGAACTGGGACAGGGTTTCCTGACACAAAATACTGGAAAACAAGATAGAAGTGGAGGTCCCCTAAAATTTTGCCAAAATTAGGATTATAAAATCCAAGAAATTTGGGGGTATTTGCCTGTCCCTGTGGGACACACAAGGACATACACGGTCACTTTCTCTTGAGAAGGCTAAAAACTATCTATTAAAACATCTGACTCCATATTTATCGTATTTCCACACAGACCATGGATTGGAGAAGAAGGCTGACACCTCTCCCATCCCGTTTGTCAAGACAACTGTCCATCAGTTGTTTTCCACACCAAGAGAAGGCATGTAAACAACCTTGTCTTATCAAAACAGACTTCTGATAATGACACCCATGTGTGTGAGAAAGAACTAAGAACTGTGAAAACATCAAGTTAGAAAGTGCCTCAGAAAACCTGAAGAATCAGGGCGACATTTGCCAAATTGAGCATTATAAAATACAAGAAATTTGGCTTCATTTTTGTCAAATTGAGGATTATAAAATAAAAAAAACTTGGAAGATTTGAAATCTTACAATACCCATGAGTAGATGTTAACAAGTCACAGTAAAAGAAAAAGTGCCTTATTTTTCTATTGTCTTGTTGTAAATGAGGGTGAGTGGAACAAACATAATAAATAAAAGCGAGTGAGTGTGAATGTATGAAAGTATATTGGTAATTTTAAGTTTTTGGTTTTTTTTTTAAAGGGTGTTCGAGCTGTCAAGGGAGTGAGTAAATGTAGAAAGACAGAATCCAGAAATAGATGGGTGTAGTCCTAAAGAGATAGATGAAAGAGCTGCTGAATTGAGTTCAGGGAGGGGAAGGGAGGAGTGAATGCTAGCAAATGCGTCCCAAGAAGCTCGGATTTGCCTAGTCTTAGACGTGCTAATGGATTTAAGATAACTATTTGATTTAGAATAGGAGTGTGCCCTTTCTTGGGCTGGAGATACGCGATTTGCCCCAGAGACAGAGAGAGGGGAGAGGAGAAGGGAGGGGGGCTGGGACTCCCTGGAAGTAACCATGGTTCCGTCTCCCCCACCCGCACCGGGGACAGCCACCCCACCCAGGGGTCCCCAACCTGTGCTAGCTCTCCAGCCTGCGCCAGCCACGTAGCTCGTGCAGCTCGCACAGCCCGAGCCAATGCCCGCGGGGCCCGCGCTGCTGCCGGCAGAGCCTGTACTGCCCACTAAGCCGCTGCCTGTGGAGCCTGTGCTGCCCGCTGAGCCGCTGCTACTGTCCCCAGCACCCATGGTAAGCCTCCCCCCAGCCCCAATACTCTTCGCCATGCAGCTGCCCATGTCCGTATCACCCACGCCAAGCCTCCCCACAGCCCCGATCCTCCCCATCATGCGGCTGCCCGTACCTGCAGCCACTGGCAGAAGGAGCCACCTTTCCTCTGCTGCAGAAAATGCTGTGTTTGCTGTCCCGTCCCCAGCCGCCTCTCCCGCACCCATTTCAACCATCCCCGCCCCAACTGTTTTCTTCATTCTGACCCCAGCCATGCTGGGTGCCGCCGGCCCGCCTGCCATAAAAGCGGCAGCAGTGTGGCTACCGTGAAATACAAAACTATGTTTCGTGTCAGGTAAAAACAAGCAACGTGTGTATTTGTGATTGTGATATGTGTGGGGCCCAACCATGGGACAGCTGTAAAGACGAATTCTAATAAATAACTGAGGAAAGTAAAGCATGGAAGAAAGCCTTTAAATCTATCCTTTGTTCACAATTAACTTTTATAAAACTTAAGTTGATTTAAGAGCATTTGAATGAAAATTTTAAAATGTTGCTTTTTTTCAAGAACTTTCTGCTTGTAAGTAAGCCTTAAAGATTTTTGCAATAATAATCTTATGAAGTATAATTTTAGAATATTGCTTGCAGTAAGTATTTTTGAACCTATAGCTTTAGAATGTATAAAAGGGAGCATGCTTATCTCTAGAGTCCTACCCCAAAACTTAGAAAGCAACTTGAGAAGGGAAGATGGACATCAACTCAATGATTAATAGTTTCAACCAAGGGAAGCTGGACATCACTATCATAGGATTAATAGTCCCTAAAATTAAAAGTTGGACCCACATCTGAAAGCTGGACCCCACCAGCTGGAATACTGCTTTCTCCTTTTGGAAGCCGGACCCCATCATCTGGGATACATCCTAAGAAGACTAGATCACAATAATGTATAAGATTGTGACATAAAAATTGAAAATAGAAACTGCTGATATGTATACATAAAAATTGGGAATAGAAACTGCTGAGAAATCTTCTGAGTACCCCTATAAATACCTGTAAGCCTCAACTATCAGCATGCAGTTGGAGGGAAAACTCCCCCACTGTACCCAGTGCTGTTTGCTCATATTTTACCATATTAGTTAATAAATTGATTACTGCTTGAATATTGGCCTAGTCAAGCTTCTCATTTATAATAAGAATAAAATTTGAGAGTATGTAACCTACATGTACTATTTTCTCTCTCCCTACCACTATAACAAACATAAAAATGCATATTTATTTCTAAGAAAACAATTTTGAACTCCAAAAAGAAAATTCTTTAAGGTTGTTAGAATTTCTGTGCTAATACAGGGTTGCAATGTCATGCAACAACAGAAAATGGCTAAAAAATATAATACAAAAGTATAATTTTGAATTATATAGGGATATGCTTGCAAATATTTACTCAAATTGTAAGACTGAATTTCTATTTTATTTTTATGTTCTTGAACCTCTTCTAGAATTCCATAGCAACTCAGCTGTTCAATTTCTTAAATAAATAACTAATTTATTTTTATTCTGACAGTAAAGACCCATTTTGCTTTTTTACTCTAAAGAAGTTCCACAGCTAAAATTCTTTCCTTTTTTTTTTTCTATTTATGTGTTCCACTGATGGTTCATGTGTGAGATCATCCTCTCTTCTTACTTCAGCTCTGGACAAAGAGCTGACATTGTGAGATGTTAATTGTGAGGTATTAAGGATTTTAGAAAAACAGTTCGAGTAGATGCTGTGTTAGCTAAAAAGACCC
>JAWWMU010000113.1:3304030-3316806 GCA_035048155.1 Cinnycerthia olivascens
CCACCTTTTTCAGTGACATAGACAGTGGGATCGAGTGCACCCTCAGCAAGTTTGCCAACAACATCAAGCTGTGTGGTGTGGTTGACACGCTGGAGTGAAGGGATGCCATCCAGAGGGACCTTGACAAGTTTGAGAGGTGGATCTCTGTGAACCTCATGAAGTTCAACAAGGCCAAGTGCAAGGTCCTGCACCTGGGTCAGGGTAATCCCAAGCACAAATCCTTGCTAGATGGAAAATGGACTGAGAGCAGCACTGAGGAAAAGGACATGAAGGTGTTAATGGATAAGGAGCTTGACATGAGCCATCAATGTGTGCTTGCAGCCCAGAAAGCTAATTATACCCTGGGCTGCATCAAAAGAAGTGTAGCCAGTAAGCTGAGGGAGGTGATTATCCCATTCTGGTGAGACCCTACCTGGAGTACTACTTTCAGATCTTGGACCCTGAACATAAGAAGGACATGCATCAACTAGAGTGAGTCCAGAAGAGGGCCACAAAGGTGATCAGAGAGATGGAACACCTCTCCTAGGACGACAGGCTGAGGGAGTTGGAGTTGTTCAACATGGAAAAGAGAAGGCTTCAGGGAGACCTTAGAGCACCTTCCAGTACCTAAAAGGGGCCTACAGGCAAGCTGGAGAGGGACTTTTCACAAGGGCATGGAGTGATAGGACAAGGGAGAATGGCTTTAAACTGAAAGAAGATAGGTTTAGATTGGATATTAGGAAGAAATTCTTCACTGTGAGGATGGTGAGATGCCAGAGCAGGTTGCCCAGAGAAGTTGTGGATGCCCAATCCCTGGAAGTATTCAAGACCAGGTTGGATGTGAAGATGTCTCTGCCCATGGCAGGGGAGTTGGAACTAGACGGTCTTAAAGGTCCCTTCCAACATAAATCATTCGATGATTTTATTATATATGTTAAACATTAATGTATTAAAATATTTTTATTTACTCTCAAATGTTTTAAGTCATTAAGACATAGTAATACAACATCATGTATTTACAAATAAATATTTTTGTAAAGAAATTGTACAACCTGTTTGGAATTTTAAAAGTCTTCTACACAGCTGATTTGTTGCCTTAGTGTAAGATAAAGGTTTATGTCTACCTTATGCTGTGAGAGTTTATTTCTCACTTTAATACCCAGGGGAAAAAAGTAAAATATACAGAATGAAAGATATCCTAAAGCATCAGAAGTTTAGTATTCCTATTCCTGTAGGAAAAACAAAAACAGAAAGGCATTTCTATTGTGAATTTGTTCTAATGAGCTTTACCACTTGTCATGGTTTGACACTGGCCAAACACCAGGTACCCACAATAGCCACTCACTCACCCTCCCCTGCTATAGCTGGGCAGAGGAAAGAAAAAAAAAAAGTAATGAAGGCTTCATGAGTTGAGATAAGGACCGAGAAAAAACACTCCAAGGGCAAAATAGGCTCAAGGTAGAAGTACAAAGTGAATTTATTACTAACAAAATCAGAGGAGGATAATGAGAAGTAAAATAAGCCCTTAAAAACACCATTTTTCCCCCAACCCCTTCCTCCTTCCCACCAACAGTGTAGGGAGACAGGGCATGGGGGTTTTGGTCAGTTCATCACCCGAGATCTTCCACTGCTCAGGGACAGAAGTCCTTCCCCTGCTACACTGTGGGGTCCCTCCCACAGGAGACAGTTCTCTGTGAACTTCTCCAACGTGGTTCCAATCTCACGAGCAGCAGTCCTGCCAAAACTACTGCAATGTGAATTCCCCTTATGGACAAACAGTCCTCCCAAAACTGCTGCAGTATGGGTCACTTTTGCACGGGATGCAGTCCTCCAAGGACAGGCTGCCCCAACCTGGAAGCAGGGGCTTATCCCTCTGTATTTAGCATTGGTGCAGATTCACCTTGAGTATTGTGTGCACTTCTTGGCCCCTCAATTAAAAAAGGATGTGAAAGCGCATGAATTGCCCCCAGAAGAGGGCAACAATGCTGTTGACAGGACTGGAAGGAATGTCCTATGAGGAATAGCAAAGGACTTTGAGCTTATCTAGCTTGGAAGAAAAAAGGTTAAACTGTGATCTCATTGCTCTCTACAGCTTCTTGAGTAGGGGAACTGGAAAGGGAGGTGCTGAGCTCTTCTCTCTCTTATCCAGTGACAGGACATGTGGGAATGGTTCAAAGCTGCATCAGGGAAGGTTTAGACTTGACACTGGGAAGAATTTATTTACCGAGAGGGTGGTCAAACTCTGGAACAGGCTTCCTAGAGAGGCAGTCAATGTCCCAAGCCTGTCAGTGTTTAAGAGGCATTTGGACATTGCTTTTGTGGCCTTCCTCTGGGCTCACTCTGACAGATCCATGTTATTCTTGTGCTCAGTTCTTCATGTACCTTGTTACCATCTTTTCTTGTAAGTAGGCTATATTCACATTCTTCATCTAAATGCCGTAACTTTTTATCAAACTGGGGACTATCTTAAGCTACCAACACGAGAAACTGAGCAGTACTCAGTTTGCTCAGTTGGTTTTTCTCTAGAGCTAGGTATACAAACAAGCAAATTCTTCAAATCAGTCAGGACCTGTCAAGCTCATATTTATCTGACAGCAAAATAGGGTAGTCTACTCTCAAACTCTCAGTTCAGTGTTGTAAATATTTGTTAGTTTGGTACATGTAATTTCATTCATGGAGACTGTATGAATAGTCAAGAAATTTTGCATGTAAGTGAATTTGAGAGAAAAAAAAAGACATCTGGCTGTAGAACTTGAGTTTTATCAAAAATAAGAGGTGCCTAAGGTGAACAGTTGCTGAACAGGGCAAACACTCATTCTGAATAGTGATAGCTTGTCCTTTGTAATTTTTGCAGCTTCTATAATAGATCTTCCTTTTGTGTATCTTTAGGGCTACTTTTGTTCTAGAAGGCTAAATATGTTTCACTGTATAGTAAGATTCAGAGTCTCTGAGCAGAGGACAGGAAACAAGTTTTGTGTTGAACCATCCTGCTAAATATGTGGGTATGCTTTTTATAGTGTTTTAACTACTTGAACTGATTTAGTTAAATCTTACTTTTTCTCATCAACCAGTAATGGAAAACATGAAATCTGTGTGTTTGTGTTTTTTTACTTTGTGAGAACAGGTTTGTTTTTTTTTAATAAGTATATTTTTAAATTTGTTTCCTCATATAACTAAAGGGTGGCTAATGACAGGGTGAAAATGCTTCTTTAGTTGATGCAGTCAAGTCTCAAAAGTCTTTTGGGTTTCTATTCATACTTTTTGAGATATCTTTTAATTTCTAGCTGTTAGTTCTTATAAACATGTTCAAGGGAAATTCTATTTACTTGGTCTTTATTGCAAATATCATCTTTCCTGTAGCTATTTGCATGGAGGGCTTAATTTTTGAAAACTTCAAATTCTAGCTGTTGTTAAAACTGGAGATGCATCTTTCCATGGATTCAGTACAAGTTTGAGTGTTGGAAACAAAATGTATGTAGTCTTTTTTTAATTTTGCCACTTCTGTCACGTGATATATGTCCTTTTATTTCTCCATAGGAAAATCCAAATTTTAAAATATTTATGAAAACTGTTAAGGTTAACTGCACTTTCAGTGCTTAACTCTTCTGTGACACTATTGCTATTATGAAAATTAATTTTCCAAATACATATGCCAAAGCTATGCTTGGAACATGCACATAATGTTTAAAAATTTGTTTGGATCTGTAGAGAAACCTCAATTAAGTATTTCTCTGTAGGTGTGAATTTAAGTGTCCATAGATTAAATTCTGAACATTTCTACAGATATATGAAGAGTTTTTTAATTGATAATATGCATGTGTCCAACACTCTCTGATTGTGTTATTTTAGATATTCCGTGTGTAGAGGGTTTAATGCTTTAATGCCAGTGTTAGTTTTTTGAAGTATGGTGGGTTGACCCTGGCTGAATGCCAGGTACCCACCAAAGCTGCTCTGTCACTCTCCTCCACAATTGGACATGAGAGAGAAAATATAGTGAAAGGCTCATGGGATCAGGAGAGATCACTCACTGATTACCATAATGGGGAAAACAGACTCAACTTAGGGATATTAACTGAATTTATTGCAAACAAAATCAGAGCAGCATAGTGAGAAGTAAAGTAAATCTTAAAAACACCTTCTCCCCATCCCTCCCTCCTTCCTGAGCTCTGCCTCCTCCCTGCCAGCAGTACAGAGACGGGGAAGGGGGTTACAGTCAGTTCATCACAGGTTGCTTCTGCCGTTGCTCAGGCAGAGGAATCCTTTACCTGCGCCAGCATGATCCCACCCATGGGAGACAATTCTCCACAAACTTCTCCAGTCGTAGTCCTTCCCATGGGCTGCAGTTCTTCATGAACTGCTCCATCATGGGTCCCTTCCATGGGGTGCAGTCCTTCAGGAACAGGCTGCTCCAGCATGGGTCCCACATGGGGTCACAAGTCCTACCAGGAAACCTGCTCCAGCGTGGGCTACTCTCTCCATGGGTCTGCAGGTCCCTGCCAGGACCCTGCTCCAGCACAGGTTTCCTACGGATTCACAGCATTCTTTCAGGCATTTGCCTGCTCTGGCATGGGTCTCCTCCATGGGCTGCAGGTGGATCTCTGTAGCCCTGGGGTCCTCCATGGGCTGCAGGGGGACAGCCTACTTCACCATGGTCTGCACTATAGACTGCAGGGAAATCTCAGCTCTGGCACCTGGAGCACCTCCTGCCCCTCCTTTTGCACTGACCTGGGTGTCTGCGGAACTGTTCATCTCACATATTCTCACTCCTCTTTTCTCTGGCTGCAATTACAACTGCACAATAACTTTTTTTTCCTTCTTAAATATGTTATCACAGAGGCATTACTATCATTTCTGATTGGCTCAACCTTAGCCAGCAACAAATCCATCCTGGAGCCAGCTGGAATTGCCTCTGTCAGACATGGGGGAAGCTTCTAGAAGCTTCTCATGGAAGCCACTCCTGTAGTCCCCCCTGCTGCAAAAACCGGGCCATGCAAGCCCAATACATTAATTTATTTATTTGACATTGCATGGAACTCTGATTTAGCAGAATGATACAGCAATTTACTTAAATCACAGTACAAGTACAAGTTACATTTAGCAGAGTATAGCAGTTACAATGTACAGTTGTATCGCAATACAAATGTGTTTGTCATTATTGGTTTCTATCACAATGCTGGGCATCCCCAATTGTTAGGAAGAAATATATGGGTTGAAACCAATTCAAGCCTGTTGCTCTACTCAATGTTCTGTTTGTTAGTTGTACAGTTTTTATACTGTATATGCTATACTTAGTTTTTATACTTGGTTTTGGCTCTATACTAAGTTTTTATAGTGAATTTGGCTGAGCCATGTATAGAACCACTCATTCTGGCCTCACTAACACAGGAATATATGTATTTGATGATATTATCAACTCAAGGGCAGATATACAGCCATTTTAATCCCTTAACTGTTGCAGCCATTTATTTATACCAAAGACTACCTTCAGTCTCCTTTGTGTTAAGTTCAGCTTTTTCTATTAGTTGTCATCAGTAACTCCCTAATTCTTCACTTAGTTTCATGAGTACATAGTCTTTACCTGTTTTCTCAGCCTTCTTCCATTGGAGAAACTCATTGATAAATCACATCATGATGTGTTTAAGCTTTTTTACTTGAAAAAAAGAACTTTTCTATAAGAAACCTTTTTGACATTGTGTATAAACTCATTTTATTGTTAAATAATTCCATCATTTACATTGTAGGTCATGCAGGAGTCTCTGCGAGCATGATGAAGAAAAGAACTTCCCACAAGTAAGTTCCTAATACTTCCTCAAGTGTAGTTCTCAATAACTCGCAGTACCATTCTAAAAACATATCTGTATTGCTCCAGTCATTTTGAAAAAAATGTGGAGCAGTATTCAAACGGTGTATGTGTGTAAAATCAGACTTTAATTCTTTTGGGAGGACAATGGGAAAGAACGCACCACTGGTACAGTTCTAAACATCATTTTGAATGTTATTCTGAGAGAAATTACTCTGTCAATAAAGATCTGTAACTTATAATTCAGAAACAAGAGATTGCAAGCCAGAAATTTGGCTTATGTACTCTAGGATTCATTACAGCTTTAGTTTTTGAAAAGGATTTTTTACCTTTTTTAAAAAATAATCATTGTACTGTAGTATGACTACTATTTGTGTGAAGGTTACTTGCTTGTCCTATACATTCATCACATTTATTATTCACTCTACTAGAATTTGAGATAGTAGTAGCTAAATGTTGCTATGAGTAAATGTGAGAAGATATAGGTAGCAGCTTAGACAAAATTTACCTTCGTTTCTATCAGCTAGATGTATCTGGCTGCATCTCTGGTGAGTGAACTCTGAAATAAGCTGGAAAAAGGTGAAGTTTATTAAAATGCTATTAGTTATATTTTGAGTATGAAGTCCTATAATGCTGATATACAACAGGCATCAATCCAAAACAATTTGTCTGGCAGAAATATCTTCCATGATTAACATTTGAATTAGTATTAACTATTTCCCAGACACAACACCTGATATGAAACTACTCTTAATTCCTTCCACCAACTCTTCACTATTCAGTCTTGTCTATCTCCTTACAAGGCAGAGATAAACATTTATTTGTCTAGAGACAGGTAGAGTTAAAATTTAATTTCTCTTGTTCTTTTTCAACCGCTCAGAGAAAGGAGTGTATGATGGGAAGACTATCAGAGGTGGGTTGCCTTTTGTACTTGAGGGTGGCTAGATCTGTCTTTATTTGTTGTTTAATATACACTTATTTAAATACCTAAATAGGTTGTATATTTTTTAGCATAAAGGCTTTTATGGGGCATATTAAGTCATGTGATTTTGAGGCATTTAACTTAAGCGCCCAACTGAGTTTTATATTGATTTAGCCTAGTTTAATTGTTTAAGAATTGTTTGGTAAAGGTTTTATTTTGTACCAAACCATGATGATTTTGTGTGCTACTCAATGACTTGTCTGCAAATGACAGACACTAGTATAGAGTTGTTTTTATTTGATATTCATTGCTTATATTTTTGAAATGAACAGTAAGTAGCACTGTAGACATGTTTATAGTAAACAAGTAAGATATGAATCACTGTTTAAAAATGTATACTGATGCTACTATGAGCCGTTACAGCAGACCATGAATTAATAAGGCATAGTTTGTCATTGATTTAGTTATGATGACTTTTACATTCCTAGATCGGAAGAGNNNAGGAACAAATTACTGGCACTTGAAGGTCATAGGGGAGATTCTAAACTCAGTTCATAAGTTCATAGGGGAGGGAAAAGCCATCAGGATAGAACAGGACATAGTCCAGTAACTGAGGAAAGGATAAAATGAGCTGTGTGGATTAGTCTTCTAAATTCTTCTTAACTAAAATGTTAGTTAACCATCGACCCTTTTGGAAGAGGGTCCCCTGGTCAGCTACAAAAGGGCAGTTCTTCTGAATGTTCCATCTTTGTCAATGGGTAATGATGATCTTTGTGAATAAAAAGGTGACTCTATTTGTGTCAGATCAGTCAGTAGTCTCTTGGCTCTTATCCTTTCCACCCTTGGTGCATAAGGAAATAGTTCACAGTGTAAGTATAACATCTTACTGGTTTCTCATAGTTGGCAGTTCAAGGACTTTGAGGTGGAGGTTCTATCTGCCACTTAACTATCACTGTACTTATCCCTTGTGAATTTCTTATCACAGTTTAAATTAACTTGTTGTGGTGGATTACACTTGACTATGAGCCAAATTCCCACTCACCTGCTTACTCCCCTTCCTCAGTGAGGCAGGGGGAGAAAATAGAATGAGAAAGTTCATGGGTCAAGATAAAGACAGGAAGATTGCTTACTGTTACCAATCGAATGGGAGCTTCAGACAAGCTCTGCCTTAGCCTCAGATTTTTGGCAGCAGCCTAAATTTAGGTGGTCTGCAACTAAATTCGCTCTGGCCTGCAAGTTCTAAGAATGGCAGATCAGGTCTATTATAAAATGAGTTATTGATTGAATAAACAGGAGGTAACGGACAAAAGTCCTTAAACAGAGTTACTTCACAATATAAAACAAAAAGAACTACTAGTAGATTACATAAAACAGTGCACAACATTAAGGTACCTATATTAAAACTAGCAAAGAAATAGTATAGATTAGGAGTCAATGTAAATTACCACCAAAATGACAGTAGTGTACACAGGTTCCCTTCCCTCAACTCCTGAGAGACTAACCACAAAGCAGGTGTCCCAACTTTGGGGAGAAAGCCCCATACATTTCCAAGGAACGTGCAGAAGATTTCTGCTTTGTGAAAGTTTTGTGTAGCTTTTATAGTTTGTAAAGTGAAGTGTCTGTCAGTCAGAAATTCCAGCTTATCTTTCCACATCTCACTTCCACAGCAAGATGTTTATTGTCAGCTGAAATCCTTACTGCCATGGCACTGAAATAACTCACTACAAGACAAGCTGTCCTGATTGAGTTATTTCACCAAAGCTCATGTGAAGCTCATGTGAGGGGCCAGATGCCCTGTGTTATTTCACCAGCTAACAAGCAACAGATAAGGTCTTGTGGGGTGGAGATGCCCTGCTACACTTATCAGGCACTATCACAGGCAAAATAGACTTGACTTGTGGAAAATTAATTTATTGCAAATTTAAATAGATTCAGGTGGTAAGAAACAGGAATACAAACATTAAAACAACATCTTTCTTTCCTCCTTTCCCATGTTTAAATTAATTCCTTTACTCTAGACTCACCACCACCCCCATGGTACAGGGGAAATTAGGGAGGGGAGTTTACAGTCCGTACGTAATGGTTGCTCTCTGCCACTCCTTTTCTCTTGTACTTAATTTCCTCCTGCTCTGGTGTAGGTTCTCTACAGGTCACAGTTCCTGTCAGGAAAGTCTGCCTCAGCCTGGTCTCTTCTAGGGGAGACAGTCCTGTCAGTTAAACTCTGCTCTGACATGGGTTCTCTGTGGATTCTCCATGGGCCTGTTCCTTCATTAAATACCTAACTGCTCCAGCATGGGTCCTTTTCTTCCACTCCTTCTCTGCCTGTCCAGTGGTGGTTTTTTTGCTCTTTGATAAATATGTTTTCACAAAGGCAGCATAAACTTTACTGATTGTCTTCAGTTTAGCTGTCACTGGGACCATTGCCAAGCCAGCTGGAACCAGCTGTGTCTGGCACAGGGTAGCCCGACTTCTCATAGATGCTACTCCTGCAGGTGTTGTCATGTCTGTATGTGTATGTGTGTCCATTGCCAAAACCTTGCCACGTATGCCCAATACACCTGTAATCCTAAGAAAATTAATTTCACAACTGAATGATGGCTTTTGAAGAAGTACAGAAAGTACTTTACCACCTCTCTCTTTAGTAATGTGCCTCACAGTCTGAATATTAAGGAAAAATAGTTTATAACAGTTCTCTGATCACATGATCCCCCATTAGTGACAGACTGTAATAGTATCGAAATTCTAATTCAGGCCCTATTTTTAATATTTTTTCTACATGATTCCATTAAATATAGAAATTGTGCTGACCATTGCTACTCTGCTTCATTTGTACTCTTTTCTAAATTTCTATGAACTTTCCATGATCTGGTTCTGCTAATAAAACTTTTTCACATAACAAGACTTTACTTATCAGCTTAGTGTCTTCAAGATAAATATTTAGTCACTGAGATGAGCAGCTCTGCTACCAGCATGATCCATAGGGGGGATTCCAGAACCTGGGGGAGTCACAAGAGCTTCCAGGAGCCCACACTTGTGCTACAGCTGCTGACAAGACCTGGGTGGGGCCAGGAGCAATGGTGGTCAACTCCTCCACCTCCGTATGAAAGCCCCTAGGGAGTGCTAGCAACCAGGGCAAGCCAACAGGGCAGTTTGTAGGGAAAGGCATGCAAAAAAGGTACTGTAGCTCTGCCAACACAACCAGGGAGCAATGGTATCCAGCTGGCAGAAGCCTATGAACACTCTAAACTCTGCACTCACAATGAATGACACAGCTTTCCAGACAGAGCTCTGGTGGGAAGACACTGCTACCCAAGTGTGGAGCTGCAAGGCATATCCTACTCTTATGCCAGTACCAGACAGCAGCAGTGAGCACAACTGAGGGAGGTCCGCCCAGGTAGAGGAACTCCTCCCCTTAGTGACAGAGCTCTAGGATGTGGTGAGTAGGTTGTTAAGGAGTATCAGGGAGTAAAAGAGAGACTACTGGAATTGCCTCCTACCTTCCCTGGAGCAGGGCTGTCAGGCAGATAAGACATATGATATGGAAGATTTCCTATCCTGTCTCTGCTTGGCAGAATGTGATGACTTAAGCAATAGGGGACAATGGTGTCAAGTTCCTGCTTGGTGTAGCAGAAGTAAGGAGAGGACTCAGCAGAACTGCCACCTTGGACTTGTGGAGGGCACACTTCAGCCTGTTTAGGGGCCTGGTTGAAAGTCCCTTGAGAGGCAGTCTTGAAGGGCAAAGGAGTCCAGGAAGGCTGAACATTCTTCAAGAAGGAAATCTTAAAGCCTCAGGCCATTCCAGTGTGCTGAAAGATAAGCTGACAGGGAAGACCAGCCTGGCTGAACAGAGCTTTGGTTGGAATTCAGAGAAAAAAGGAGAGTTTATGACTTTTGGAAGAAGGGGCAGTCATTTCAAGAGGACTACAAGGGTGCTGAGAGGTTGTGCTGGAAGAAAATTAGAAAGGCCAAAGCCCAACTAGAACTTTATCTGACTACTGCTGTAAAAGACAATAAAAACTGTTTCTATAAATACATTAGCAACAAAAGGAAGGCTAAGGAGAATCTCTGTCCTTTATTTGAAATGGAGTGAAACAGTGACAAAAGATGAGGAAAAGGCCAAGGTACTGAAGGTCTTCTTTGCCTCAGTCTTTAATAGCAAAACCAGTTGTTTTCAGGGTACCCAGCTCAGTGACCTGGAAGACAGGCAGGGAGCAGAATGAGGCCTCCATAATCAAGGGGGAAATGTTCAGCAACCTGCTACACCTCTTAGACATGCACTAGTCTATGGAGCAGAATGGGATCCACCCTAGGGTACTGAGGGAGCTGGTGAAAGTACTCATTAAGCCACTTTCAATCATTTACCATCAGTCCCAGTTAACTGGGGAGGTCTCAGTTAACTGGAAGTTCGCAAATGGAATGTCCATCTACAAGAAGGGCTGGAAGTAGGATCCAGGGAACTACAGGATTTCAGCCTGACCTTGATCTTTGGGAATGTTATGGAACAGATTATCTTGAGTGCCATCATGCAGCACATATAGGACAACCAATTGATCACATCCAGTCAGTTTGGGTTTATGAAAGGCAGGTCCTGTTTGACTGACCTTATCTCCTTCTATGACAAGCTTACCCATTTAGTGAACAAGGGAAAGGATGTGGATGTTGTCTACCTGAACTTCAGTAAAGCTTTTGACACCATTTCCCACAGCATTCTCCTGGGGAAACTGGCTTCCTATGACTTGGACAGGTGTGCTCTTCACTGAGTGGAAAACCAGTTGAATGACCAGGCCCAAAGAGTGGTGGTAAATGGCATTAAATCCAGTTGGTGGTCAGTCAGTAGTGGACTTCCCTGATGCCTTTTTGCTGGTCCTAAAATCATGAATCAGACACGGTTAGGTGATAAAAAGGGGTTATCTTTATAAGGATCATTAGGTGCACAATTCGCCAGGTGGAAAACGCTGAAGATGCGCATGTAGCATGATGTGTATACAATTTTTATATGTTTAGCAAATTACCATATGTGACAAAAATCCCCAATTAAAGACATAAGTGGTGAGGTAATTCTCCCCTGGTTCAACCCTCTTTGAATTCCCCCTCTTTTAAATAGAAACTAAAGTTTGGTTATGAAAATGTGTCTCAGAGAGCTAGTTTCAACCTTAACTTCCCAGAGAATCTAACCTTGGACCCCCAGCTTAGAGCCACTGGGGAATTTATTTTGTCTTTCTGTCTAATAGAGTAGGTAAAATGCTAGCTAGAAATACTATGATAGGCTACAGAGCTACAAATATACATGTAAAGAATGTAGAAAATATATAAAAGAAAAAAAGTCAAAAATCAATTCGACATCATCCACAGGGCCCTGTATTGGGACCAGTCCTGTTTAATAACTTTATCAATGATCTGGATGAGGGGATCAAGTGTATGCTCACCACATTTGCAGGGAGTGTTGATCTGCTGGACGGTAGAAAGACTCTCCAGGGGGATCTGGACAGATTGGATCAATGGGTCAAGGCCAATTGTTTGAGGTTCAGCAAGGGCAAGTGTCTGGTCCTGTACTTAAGTCCCAAGAAACTCCATGCAATGCTACAAGTTAGGGGAAGAATGTCTGAAAAGTTGCCTGGCAGAAAAGGATGTGGGAGTGTTGGTTGACAGCCAACTGAACATGAGCCAGCATGTGCCCAGGTGGCCGAGAAGGCCAATGATATCCTGGCTTATATCAGCAATAGTATGACCAGCAGGACTAGGGAAGTGATTGTCCCTTTGTAGTTGGCACTGGTGAGGCTGCACCTCGAGCATTGTGTTCAGTTCTGGGCACCTCACTACGAAAACCATATTGAGGTGTTGGAGTGTGTCCAGGGAAGGGCAAAAAGCTGGCGAAGTCTCTAGAGCACAAGTCTTATGAGAAACAGCTGAGGGAACTGGGGTTGTTTAGCCTGGAGAAAAAGAGGTTCAGAGGTACCTTATAGCTCTCTATAGCTACCTGAAAAGAGATTTGTCTTGGTTTGAATGACAGGTGTCTGCTAAAGAAGGCAGGAGCATCCCTAGGAATAGAGAATGTAACCCCTCTCCCTCCAAATT
>JAWWMU010000113.1:3715527-3726006 GCA_035048155.1 Cinnycerthia olivascens
GGTGTGCTTACTTAGCCAAATCTCTGCAGTTTTATCTTGTAGGCAGTAATACTCCCCCTTTCTTAGTAAGAAAGATTTTAATGAACAAAGTTTAACCATTTTCTACAACTCCATCACGGGAAACCTGGTTGAGTTCCTACCATCTTTTTTCCCACTGAAGTGCATTGCCTCTTGGCATGAGCCAGTGTGAGAGAAACGGATCACAATGGGAAGATGGAAAATCACAATAATTTTATTCTTGGAAAGAGATTTCAGTGCCAGTTGGAAGGTGTGACATGGCATGGGTGTTGCTGAGACCTTTTTATCATTCCTGAGACTCCGCGAGATTTTTTTGGGAGAAACAGGGGAATTTAGAGGGGGAGGATTGTCACACGATTTGGGGGACTGTCAGATTTTGGGGGGGTCATTCAGGTCTGGGAGATCAGACTTGGGGATCTCATTCTTGGGGGAGAGTCGGTCAGATTTCAGGGATCACAATTTGGGGAGATTGTGAGAATGGGGTTCAGATTTTGAGAGGTTACATGAGTTGGGGGGGCTGAGCCTCAGGGTTTAATTTGGGGAGAGGATCATGTGATTTTGGGGGGGTTAAAATTTGGAGGCCCTGGTCTTGGGGGAGTCTCATAATTTGGGGAGGGAATCTGAAATTCCCAAAATACAAATACATAGCCAAGCAGGACCCCTCAAGTTCCTGAGAGGAGTGGGCAAAGAGGGAACCACCCAAAACAGCCTTACAAGGACTTGCTGTGGCCATGGCAGCATTAAGGAAACAAAGCACCTCATATAGTTTTTCCTGCCATTTTCCCTTTCTTATTCACGTTTCCCACCACTTTTCCTCTCATGCTTCCCACCCTTCTGTCCTCTCACATTTCCCATCAGTTTGGCTCCATGTTGCCTGATTTTTTTCCCCTTATTTTTTACACCCATTTTCTTCCCATTTCCAGACTTTTCCCCCTCACATTTCCTGCCCTTTTCTCGCTGTTGGGGGTTGGGTTGCTTTCTTGTAGAATTTTTTCCCAAAAAGAGTTGCTAGGAAGCTGATTGCTGGTACTTGTGGGGACTTACAGGTATTTACAAGAGACAAAAGAGGTAACTGTGAAGGACAGGGTGTCACCGACTACACCTCTCTCTTGGGGGCTGGGAAAGAACTGAGGAGTTCAGTCTTTGACTCCAGGGAGATCTCACCAGACCTCATCTGGAGTTGAGCAAGGAGTGACTTTCATGGGTTCCCTGGGAATTCAGACCCTGGTCTCTCTCCCTGCCCTGCCGGGAGCTGCTGCCCCATCGCCCTGCACCCACAGCTGCTTCGGTTTTGCTCCGGGTTTTCTCCGCGCCGTTTCTCCTGCCTGCCGGGACGATTCTTACAGCTTCAACCCCTGCTGCTGAGCTTTCAATCCATCTCATCCCTCGGGACTCCTGCTCACCCTCTCCCCCCCCCGGAAGGGTGCCAGCATCGGAGAAAATTGTGACTGTTTCCTAATTCTGTTTGGTGCTAATATAGTTATTGTTATTTTATTTATGTTTTTAGACTGATTAGTAAAGAACTGTTATTCTCATACCAAATTCTTTGCCTGGGAGGCCCGTTAATTGAAGAATTATAGCAATTTGGAGAAAGGACGTTTACTTTCTCCATTGCAAGAGAAGGATTCCTGCTTTTCCTGGCAGGTGTACCTGCATTCAAACTAAGACACTTTCCTACCTAGCCTTCTCCAACACTCCCCAGGCTCCCCAGGGAATGCTTCACACTGCCCAGGAGGATGCACTTCCATAAGTGTTTGCACATCTCACCTTCACACGCACTGCCATGCCTGCCTTTTGCTCTCTCTGTGCCATCACGACCTGCACTAGCTGCACTCCCTCCCACCTCAGACCCTTCTGCAATGCTCACGCCCTGCCTCAGCTCTTCTGTCTCAAAAAGGCACTGCTACAATACATGGCCTTGGCGCACCACAGGGCCACCCCAGCGTTCCCCTGTCTGTGACACCGCACCAGTGGTAGCCCCAGCTTTCCCATCTGTGACACCACACCAGTGGCAGCCCAAGCGTTCCCATGCCTGTGACAACACACCAGTGGCAGACCTGATCTTCCAATGTCCGACACCACAGGAGTGGCAGCCCCGATGTTCCCATGTCTGTGACACCACAGGAGTGGTAGCACCAGCGTTCCCATGTCTGTGATGTCACGGCAGTGGTAGCCCCAAAGTTCCTCTGTCTGTGACACCACAGCAATGGCAGCCCCAGTAGTCCCATGTCTGTTACACAATACCAGTGACAGCCCCAAAGTTCCTCTGTCTGTGGCACCACAGGAGTGGTAGCACCAGTGTTCCCATGTCTGTGACTCTACAGGAATGGCTTCCCCAGCGTTGCCATGACTCTGATGTCACATCTGTGTGTCCTGGTTTAGGGCAAATTTGGGAGAGACTCTCCAAAGGGGGCCCCTCCAGAAAGCAAACCCACATGGCCCCTCCCCCCAACTGGTTCAGGAAGAATTCCTCGGAGAGAAGTGGAAAGAACCTGTTTATTTAACAGACACAGCACCCCCAACACACAAAATAAACAGTACCGGTGACACCACTCTTTCACTGCTCTGAAAAAAGATGACAAATTCAGAAAGTCTCTCTCAGGGGTGGTCGCTCGGTTATCAATACCTCCGGCGCTGGGGCAGCTGCTGCAGGCCACAGGATGTAGACTTTTGATGTTCCCAGGTCCCAGTCCAGAGCAGGTTCAAGTAGGTCCAAAAGAAGAAAGGAGAAACAGTCCGGGAAGAAATTTGGACTGTTTAGCTAAACTAGCTAATTAGCAGAAGCAAAGCAGAAGCAAGAGCGAGAGCCAGAGCGAAAAGCAAAAGCCAAAAAAAAAAAACCAAAACAGCACTAGGTACTGCCCGTCTCTGTGTCCCACCGGCTGTGGGGGAGAGGTTGATAGTAAACTCAAACAAAACACTCTTCAGAGGCAGTCTTAAAGGCACAGAACATGATATCCAGCATAAATAGCACACACAAATGGGGATACAAGCACCATAACGTCACCCTAGGACACCGTGGCAGCCCCAATGCTCCCATATCTGGATGCCACACCAGTGGTGGCCCCAGCATTCCCACATCTGTGACACCACAGCCAGTGGCAGCCTCAGCATTCCCATGTCTGCCATGTCACAGCAGTGGCAGTAGCAGCGTTTCCTCCCTGGAGATGCTCCGATAGAAGCATAGAGAGCTGCGTCTGCTCAGTGCAACTGACAGGCCACTGACTCTGCCCGGCCTGATGTGCATTCCTCTGCACAGAGCTCAGGCAACGTCCCCTTGGCCACCTCCACTCTACCACAAGCATGTCTCACATACACTTACAGTTCTCTGCTCAGAGCTTACAGGAGGAGTTGATTCAAAACAAAGAAAGAAAACACCAAGGGAAGGACAACTCTGCCCCCAGCACAGCTGCTCCCTTCCTTCACTGCTTTCACCTGCACACACATCGCACCTGAGACTGCAAGCAATGAGCATTCTTTGGGCACATCTCAAACAAAAGCAGCTCGAGGACAGGCTTGCAGCACCACTCTCCTCATGCCATTCACAAAGGCCCCTTGGCAGGCAGCTGCAGGCTCAGGCCATAGGCCAGAAAGGGGCCCTGTCTCACTTGGCCCTGGCACGCAAAGCCTGCTCTCAGCCTGCTTGCCACACAGCATACTTCTAGAGGAGTGTGCAAAGCTGAGAGGCAGCTCTGGCTTCTCCTTCTTGCAGCTCCAAAAGCTGCCTGGCAGAAGAAATTTCGACTCAGCTGCACTGCCACAATCCCTCCTGGCCCAGACACAACACCGGCCAGGTCTTTGCGTGTCCAGTCTTTGTGGCAGCCAGGCAAAGCTCCTGCCTCAGGCTCACAATTCTTCTCAGACACACCCTCAACCCCCGAGTACCCCAGCAGCAGGAAATTGCCACACCTGGGCAGTACCCATGCTGACCATTTGCTGGAGCTGAGGTCCTGGCAACGGCAAATGACCAGATCTGGATGCTGCTGCTGCCAGCACCAGGAAATTGATGGATTTTGATTTCCGTGCCAGAAAATTTCTGGACTTGAGCTGCACCAGCACTGGGAAGTTTGCAGGTTGGGGCATTGGCAATGCCAGCCTTGTTGTCCATCTCTGGACACACCCCAACATGTCAACATCCTTCCTAAATTGGGGGCCCAGAACTCGACACAGCACTTGATGTGTGGCCTCATCAGTGCCAAGTACAGGGGAAGAATCACCACCCTGGTCCTGCTGGATACATTATTTCTCAACCAGGCCAGGTTCCATTGGACTCATGCTCAGTCTGTCACCAATCAGTCCCCCCAGGTCCCTTTCTGTATGGGCACTCTCCAGCCACTCTGTCCTCAGCCTGTATTGCTGCAGGGGTTGTTGTGGTGAAAGTGCAGGACCTGGCCCTTGGTCCTGTTAAATCCCATATTGTTGGATTCAGCCTCTGGATGCAGCCTGTCCAGTCTCTCTGCAGAGCCTGGTGTAAGATCAGGCAGCTACGGAAACTGAGCTGGGTAGCACTGCATGCCTCGAGCCCTGGTGCAATGGAAGCTATCAGACAGATAATGCAGGAACAAAAGCGAAGACATCATGTCTGGTCACACTGACCGCTCTGACGAGAAATGTAACAAGGACATTGCTGATGCAAAAGAATGTAACGGGGACTTGATAATCTAAAAGATTATGTTGCTAATGGAACACTGCAAAGTGATCCAAATGGAAAATTTTGTACAGAAGTTAGAGAATTATAAATATTGGTGATTAGTGTAATAAACTGGCTTTGTTGCATAGCATGGTCTGTGTGCTTCAATCACCGCAGAGCCCGTCCTATGTTCCAGCAGATCCAGCAGACTCCATCCCCTCATCCAGATCATCAATGAAGATATTAAACAGGACTGGGCCCAACACTGATTCCTGGGGGACACCATCAGTGACTGGACACACGCTGGATGTGGAACCATTCACCATCACTCTCTGGGCCCAGCCTCCAACCAGGTCTTAACCCAGAGAAGAGGGAATCTGCCCAAGCCGTGGGCTGCAGCTTTACTAGGAACTGCTTTGGCTCACGGTGTCAAAAGCTTCGCTAAAGTTCAGGTACACAACATCCACAGCCTCTCCCTCATTCAGAGACAGGTCACCCGGTCATGAAAGGAGATCAGGTTGGTCAGTCACTACCTGCCCCTCCTAAATCCACACTGGCAGGTTCTGATTCCCTCAGCCATTCTGTAGGTGCTGTGTTAGTGTGTGCCAGTACAGAGACATTCTACTGGAGTCTATATTTGATACTAAAAATTATTTACTGGATAAAAAACATCAGTCTGTAAAAACAACATTCTGAAGGCACAGTTCATATTAGCTAAAAGGATTCCTTTTTAGGGCCAAGTCTTTTGAAGGTTGTTGGTATTTTTCAGAGTTTCTCTGTGCAGCAGGCCTCACACAGGAGTGGTTTAAGGGGAAGGCCCTGGAGAACTGTGAGAATTTTCCAAGGCTTCTGAAGCCAGGAATTTTGAGCAACAAATGGGAATCCAGTGTGCTTGGGCCAGGTGCTCCAGGCAGCTGGGTGCTCTGGGAAGCTGCGAGCTCTGGGTGGCTGAATCCCTGGGCAGCTACCAGGAACCCTGCGGCCTTCTTTCTTCTTTTCTTATTTCATGCAAGCAAAGCAAAGCAAAACAATGCAGCAGCAAGAGTGTAGGGTGAATAGGTAGGGATTGCAGATTGCTCAGGCCTCTAATGCCAGTTTTTATTACATGTGGAAAAACATCACACCTTCAATGTAAATTTACAAAAATTGATTTTTTGCCATGCACGTACATATGTACGTTTATGTTGTCTTGTTTTTGTCTCTAATTCTTTTTTTTTCTTAATTTTATCTTGTTTACATGAATTTTTCTATCTTGCTTGTGCTTTTAATACTATCTTATTTTTAGTGAATTGCTCTATTTAAAAAAATGCAAAACAATATTGTGCTGTGTTTTTAATTATGTCTATGAAATACTAAACCTTATCTGGATTTTTAGGGCACTAGCCTTCTACAGC
The DNA here is from genome assembly GCA_035048155.1 of Cinnycerthia olivascens. NCBI lineage: Eukaryota > Metazoa > Chordata > Aves > Passeriformes > Certhiidae > Cinnycerthia > Cinnycerthia olivascens. The sequence continues at coordinate 3,721,570 of JAWWMU010000113.1, forward strand.
TACTCAGAGAGCTAACATGTTGCTTCTTATTAGAGACACTTAGAAAGCATAAAGACTTATTTCTAACTTACTGTGGTTTAATACATCTTAATTTATCTACAAGTTTTAACTCAAATCCTACATTCTTTTCTCCCTCTGATTTTATCAGAGGGAGTCTAAATTCTTGGTTATGGAACCTTAAGTGCTGTGTGATGGCACTCAAGGTTCCATAACCTTGTCAGGCACCAAGGTTGAGCTGAGGAGGTCTTGAGTTCCCCAGATCCTCCTTCTGGCCCTTCTTGTGAACGAAGTCACACTGGCACCTCCAGTCTTCTGGAACCTCCCCGGTGAGCCAGGACTGATGATAAATGATGGAGACCAGCATGGCGAGCTCACCTGCCAGCTCCCTCATCATTCTGGGAGGGATCACACTGTGTCCTAGACTTAGATGCTGAGCATCTAAGTGGCTCAGCAGGTCACCAACTTCTTCCTGGATTACAGGGGATCTGTTCTCCTTCCTGTCCCCATCTACCAGCTCAGGAGGCCACTGGTCCTGAGGACAACCTGTCTTAATTTTGAAAACTGAGGCAAAGAAGGTGTTGAGTACCTCAGGCTTTTCCTCATTTCTGGCAACTCTCTTCCCCACTGTATCCAATAAAGAATGAAGGTTGGTTTTGCCCCTCCTTTTGCTATTAAAGTATTTATAAAAACATTTTTTATTATCCCTTAACAGAAGTGGCCACGTTAATTCCTAATTGAGTATTCACCTCTCTCATTTTCCTCCTAGATGACCTAGCAACATCCTTAAGCATTTCCTGAGTAACCTACCCCTCTTTCCAAAGATGATAGACACTCTTTTATTCTCTTAATTTCTGCAAAAACTCCCAGCCCATCCAGGTCATCTTCCCTGTCTGCTTCAGTACATAGGGACAGGCTGCTCTTGTGCCTTCAAGATTTCGTTCTTGAAGTATGTCCATCCTTCCTAGACCACTTTGTTTTTCAGGGCTGTTTCCCAAGGTACTCTCCAAATGAGTCTCTTGAATAGGTCGAAGTTTGTCCTCTGGAAGTGCAGCGTGGAACTGTTGTTGATGCCCCTCCTTGTTTCACAACAAGGAACATTGAGAACTCAATTATTTCATGGTCACTGTGATCCAGGTGGCCTCTAACCATCACGTCTGCAATCACCACATCTCTATTTGCAAACAGCAGATCTAGCAGGGCCTGACTTCTGCTCAGCTTGATCACCAGCTGTGACAAGAAGTCATCCTCCATACACTCCAAGAACCTCCTGGACTGCCTTTTCTCCAGTGTGTTGAGTTCCCAGCAGGTTAAAGTCTCCTATAAGAACAAGGGCTTGTGATCTTGAAACATCCTCCAGCTGCTCATAGAATAATCCCATCACCTCTTCATCCTGGTTGGGTGCTCTGTAACAGACTCTCACCAGAATGTCAGCCATGTTGGCCTTCCCCGTGATTCTTACCCACAGGCAATCAACTTTATTGTCAGTAATCTCAAGTTCAGTGGTGTTGAGATCTTTCCCAATATACAGAGCCACCTCTTCTCCCTCTTCTTCTGAAGAGCTTGTAGCCATCCACTGCAGTGTTCCAGTCTTGCGAGTCATCCCACCACCTTTCCCTGATGGCAACTACGTCAATGCTTTCCTTCTTTACAATGGCTTCCAGCTTCTCTCTTCCAGCATGTTATTACCTATGCTGCGTTCATTAGTGTACATGCACTTCAGCTGAGTTGCTGACCTCACCCCTGACTCTGGCTTACCACCCTTGAGCTCATCTCTGGAGAGCCTGGCTTCATTCCCTTCCCCCTTCAAAACTAGTTTAAAGCCCTCTCAGTCAGCCCTGCCAGCTCACAGGCTAGGATCCTTTTGCCCTTGTTAGATAGGTGGAGCCCATCTGACTCTAGCAGACCTGGTCCCGTTAAAGTTACCCCATGACTCTCTACTGGGTATTGGTTTCTTGCTTCTTATTGTCATTAGTCCATGGTTTTAGTGTTTTTAGTTGCTTAAGTTTAACTTAATTAAACCTACCAGCACCTTAAACTGAACAGCATTTAACTTTACTCAACTTCTAACTTCAGTTAAACAATTTAGCAAATGATTCCTGTAGGATTTACTCCACCACAACAGTAACTGACTCACAGGCCTTACTTACTCACAAATCTAAAGTACTTAAGAATCCAGGAGAGCAGCATTTCTCCCATATTTCCTAAGGCACATTCACATGGACACAGGGAGCTTGTTTTGGGTAGGATCCTGCTGCTTTCTGCCACCTTTTAGGGGTTATAAATGGTTCTTGATGATCCCCTGCACTTATTTTGGGAGGTTGGGGAGACCCCACGGCTCCATTGATGGCTGATGGGGGGTTATAACCCCCAATTTTTGGGAATTGTAAGTGACTTGTGGGGATCCCATGTTTGATGGACAGGGAGTGCCCTCTTTCTCCAAAACAGCCCTTGGCCAATCAGAGAGCACCAAGGTGACAACTTACAAGTGTTCAGGCAGACAGACTCCCTCTACACAGAGCTTTCAAAGATGCTTAACCAGCCAGAACTCAGATGCCAGGGAGACACACAGAGCCCAGAACCCCCCAAAATTTCCAGCCATTCAGAGCTTTTCTTGCTGATGTCTCCCCAGGTGCCAGGCAGACCCGCAGCGTCCGGCGCTCCCCCCGCTGGATTTCACCTGGAAGGCTTTGAATGGTCCTGGAGGTTAACTAAAGGGGTCTCTTGTGGTTGTATTCACTGATTCCTTCAATATAACAGGTGACCTTGCCTTGAACTTTTTCTGTGAGCATGCACTGTTGCTTCTTTGTTATGACTTGCAAAAAAATCCCCAGTGTAGTCTTATCTGTTTCTGTCCTATCTGTAGTTCTATCTGTTTCTCCACTGGTTTCTGTGTTTATCATCCTGTGTAAACACTTTAACATTCTTTTATCTTATTTGCTAGTTAGTCTTTAAGCTCCATTCTGCAACTTTAGGGGAACTGAGGATTTCTACTCTCTATGTTATTTATCAGGACCCCCCCAGCACAGCCCAGCTGCTTTGAGTTGTCAGCATCAGCCCCCGGGATGGGGCATGAGGGGAACTGGGTGCCAAATTGGTGGCACTGGTGGTGCTGAGAGCCTGCCCATTCGTGGGGTAAGCAAGGGGCATGGAACAGGGAGAGAGGGGGGAAGAGAGCTTGGGACTCCCTGCTGAGCAAAAGGGGAGGTGGTGTGTAATACAAAACTATGTTTCGTGTCAGGTAAACATAAGCAACGTGTATTTGTGATTGTGATATGTGTGGAGCCCAACCATAGGACAGTTATAAGATGAATTCTAACAAATAACTGAGGAAAGTAAAGCATGGAAGAAAGCCTTTGAATATATCCTTTGTTTGCAATTAACTTTTATAAGTCTTAAGTTAATTTAGGAACATTTGAATGAAAGTTTTAAAATGTTGCTTCTTGACAAGAACTTTCTGTTTGTAAGTAAGCCTTAAAGATTTTTGCAATAATAATCTTTTGAAGTATAATTTTAGAATATTGCTTGCAGTAAGGTTTTTCAAAACTGTAGCTTTAGAATGTATAAAAAATGAACATGCTTATCTCGAAGTCTACCCCAAAACTTGGAAAGCAGCTTGAGAAAGGAAGATGGATATCAACTCAATGATTAATAGTTTCAACCAAGGGAAGCTAGACATCACTATCATAAGATTAATAGTCCCTAAAATTAAAAGTTGGACCCATGTCTGAAAGCCGGACCCCACCATCTGGGATACTCCTTTCAGGATGTACATCCTGAGAAGACCAAATCACAATGGTGTATAAGATTGTGATGTAAAAATTGGAAATAGAAACTGCTGATAGAGATATGTAAAAATTTGGAATAGAAACTGCTGAGAAAGCTTCTGAGTACCCCTATAAATACCTGTAACCCTCAACTATCGTCAGTTGGAGTGAAAACTCCCCCCCCACTGTAGCCAGCGCTGTATTGCTCATACTTTACCATATTAATTAATACATTGATTGCTGCTTGAATATTGGCCTAGTTGAGCTTCTCATTTATAACAGTGGGATACCCAAACTAAACAGGATGGGGTGGGGACTCCCAAAACCAAGCACAGGGGAGGTGGGTTGAGAACTGGGGGAAGGGAGGAAAAGAGGGGGCTGGGACCCCCAAACAGAGAGGGAGGGGGATGGGACACACAAATTGAGTTGGGAGGGGTCTGTGGACTGGGAGAAACGATGGAAAAGGAGGTGAAGAGGGAGGGGAAAGGTGAAGCTGGAATGGAAGAAGGGCAGTTTCATGGGTGTCCACTCTTATCGCCCAGCACTTAAGCCTTGGAGTGGATCCCTTGGGCTCAGGGTGGGGGGTGAGGATGATACCTTCTGGAGGCTGACCTGGAACAGAGACTAGACAGAGCAAGAGGATAAAGTAGATATTTATTAAAAGACCTCAATG
>JAWWMU010000113.1:4208687-4219734 GCA_035048155.1 Cinnycerthia olivascens
GAGGGAGGATGGGTCATGGAAGAGATAAGGAAACTGCTCTTGATGGTTTCTTATCAGCTGGCTTATCAACAGAAGATAACATCACTACCCCCCTTCCCAGTTCCAACAGATGGTAATAGAATAACACCCCTGATTAAATTTCACATTGCAACCCATGACAGAAGCCCACACCCCAGGAAATACCTGGTTCACTATTTTCCTATGAAGTTCAGTTTCACTTTCAACTTTAGTCTTATTGGTTATTAGTACCAGGCTTAACAATTCCACATATTGTTGGTCCTTAATCTCCAAAGTAATTTCTCAATTTTTAAATATTATTTTCGCCTCCAATTGTTCCAATAAATCTCTACCCAAAAGTGCTGATGGAACATTAGGCATATATAAAAACTTGTGTATTCCCCATTGTTTTCCTAGCTTATGTTTTAATGACCTACAAAAATAGACTCTTTCAGACTGGCCAGGTGCCCCTTTTACCATAACATAATCATTTGTTATTGGTTTGTCCTTGTAGCTATCAAAAATTTAATTTATTTTTCTTTGTTCCCTAGTTTCATTATAACTGGAGGGTCTCCTAGGTAAGATCCTCCAGTCCACCTAATTCTTCCTTAATATAAGCAACCACTGCCTCCTCTTTTCAATCTCCTCTTTTTGATCATAGCCTTTTCTTCATTCTGGACACTGGCTCTTCCAGTGTCCAAATTTCCTGTAAAATGCACATTGATCTCTTCTTGGTCCCTGCCTTAGTAGTCCTTATCCACTTTTCCCTTTTTCTTCTTACTTTTCTCATCCCTTCCTTGCACTCTTCTTCCCGGTTGATAACAACACTCCATGCCTCGTCTAACAAAGTTTCTAAATCTCATACTGTGAGAATCCGTTATCTTCTAAGTTTGTGTCTAATGTCCCCTGTAGAAAGTCCTAAAAATAAGCTCGCTAGATGTTGCATCCCTTCCTCAGATTCAGGATCTAAGGTTGTATAACAACACATTGAATCCCTCAGATGTTCTAGAAATTTAGAAGGTGTGTCAGAAGGACCTTGCTTAATTGAATATAGGACTGACCAATTTATTGCTTTAGGAATTGCCCTTTCCAGCACCTGCACTATACAATCTTGATAAACTTCTAGTTTTTCCTTATCATTACCATCATTAGGATCTGATTATGGATGCTGAAGAGGAAAGACATCTCTCAATCTGTACTGTGTTATTCTACAGTCATCTTCTGCTAAATCTCTAGCTGCCTTTAAAACCAGTTGTTTTTCTGTCTCAGTTAAGGCATCCAACAATAGCTGGAGATCTGTCCAATCAGGTCAGAGCTGCTTAATCACAAACTTTAATTTCTTTGCAACACCTATTGGATCACTTCCATAATGTTTAGCAGTCTTTTCCTAAGCCTCTAAATCTGTTGCAGAAAAGGAAATTTTAACTAACATTTTTTTCCCTTCAGGACTTACTGGCTCCCTCAAAGGTGCTTGTCTAATTTCCTTAATTTGCTTCCAAGTTCAGGATCCTGTAGGACCCTTTGGAAGGGGGCGTCTCTTCCTCGCTGTCTCTGCTGGGCATTTGGAAAGACTTAGGAGTAAGTGGAGTAGTCGGAGTGGGAGATAGAGTAGTAGCTGGAGTTGAACTTGACATAGAAACCGGAGTTGATTCAGCTGTGTTTATAACTGAAACTGGAGTTGAAATAGGAATAGCTCTGTTTAAAACTGGAGCTGGAGTTGAAATAGTAATAGCTTTAATTGGAGAGGGGGATGGAATATGAGCTGGAGTTTGGATAGAGATGTCAGGAGGTGGAACAAGAGCTGGAGCTGAGTTTGGACAGAGATACCATGAAGTGGAACAAGAGCTGGAGCTGAAGTTGTGATTATTAACCATCTTGAATTTTCTGCCCCACCCAGCCCCCCTTGCCTTCTAGGGGGTAGTTCAAACAGATCCCCCAACTTTCTCCAGTGAGTCAGCTGGGTACAGGAGTGTAAAGTGTTGATTTATAGAGCATGTACTACAATAACGTTTCAGCCTCCCTCTACTAGCCTTATTGTTTTTTTCCAGGGTCAATATCAAGGGGTCAGAGGAGGGCCTAATTCCACAATTCTCTCTGCAGCTCAGGGTGGTTCTGGAGGGAGAAAAGCATATCAGCATATGTCACCTCTTCCCATTTCTGCTCCCGTCTCAAGAACAACATAAGCTGTAACCAAGTCTCATAGTGTAAAGTTCCAGCTGGGGGGTACTTGGCCCCTTCCTCAAGCTTGTGAAGTGGTCACCACTGAGTGGAAAGCTCCACAAGGGTCTTTTTATTCTCTATGCCACCATACCCTACTAGTTCCTTCCAGTGTGCTAAAATACATCCTAAAGGAGTAATTTTAGAGATCTCTTTACTCTGGGTACTTCCCATCACTTCTCTTTAACAAAACCAGCATTCTAATCCTTATTACCTCTTCCTTTGCTTCTTGTCTTACTTCCACCCAAACCTAGCTTCACAGATCCATACAGTCCTTTCCCAGTCTCCTTCTTGCACAGCCCACAGCTCAGGTACTAAGTGTGACTTTCCACATATCAGCTTTAAAATCTTTGGCTCTAAATCAACTCAATCAGGGAGCTGTCAACACTAGGCACACTCTCTGTACCGGTTAGCAGAAGAACAATAATGATATCCTGCACAAATCTTACACTTCAATAACACACACAATGCCAACTTCTAGAGGCACCAAAAGCTACAGGACAATTCCCACACATACTATTCCATTCACTTCTTCTTGACTTTCTAAATTCTCTATCCACTAGTTTACTGAATTCACAAACTCCCACAAATCAGACCCAGACCACTGAGGCAAAGGAGTTCCCTCCATCTGTCTAGCCAAATTAAGTTCTCAAACCAAACCTACCCCTATGATTCTAGCAATCAACATCTGCAAACACAATCTCTGTACCTAAAAGTAAGACAAGTAAGTCTCTATCAAAGGCTTCTACTTTTTCTTGCCAAACTGGCCTTGTCCTTCTTTGTCTGTCCCAAATCTATTTCAAAATGTTCACGTCTCAGCTCTCATAGACTGATCAATTCTCTCAAACAACCCAGTTTTACCATTTCACACTCAGCGTGTGCTGCACTTATAACTTTTGACACAAGACGGCAGTGTTGCCTCAAAAATACACCCGAGCTCTACGTACAAATAGACATTCATACAAACTAGTAACCTTACAAACGTACTATTCTCGCGGGAAACGTACCATCGGTCTCACAGCCAAGACGCATTCACAATAGCATAACAACCTAGACCAGGATTTGCCCGTACGACTGCTAGCCCCAAATTGTTAGCAAACTGGGTCTTCTATAGCACAGCAAATGGCCAGTAACCCCTTGTGCCAGCAACCAAAGTTCCTTCTGCTGGCAGCCAAATACAACTGATCAAATTCCAACAGCTTGCAAGCAAACTACAGAGGCACAAGTTGGGCGCAGGACGTCTCCTGCAACTCACCAACGTCCTTTCCTGACCATGCATACGCTTTACAGGTCACTGTTTTTAAAACTGTTCCAATTTTTAAACATACTGTTTTGCCTGGAGTTTTAGTAGTCAGGGTTCTTGTCTGCTTCTGGATGATCAGTCTGGGGAGTGGAGCCCACTCTTCCAGGAATACCCTGGGGGGCGCCCCGAAGGGGTCCATGACCCGAGCTGGTCTCACAGCCATGCAGAGCTTCTTCCTGCCAGGCTTGCCAATTGAATCATTAAAACTGAAGGTCCCGGACAAAAACTCTCTAACTAATGAAAGTTACAAAGTGGTATGTTTTATGGACACTGGTGGGCGGCCCAGGAGTAACCTGCAAAAGACGTGACCATGCTGTACAAAATTCTTTGCCCTCTATTTATTTCTCGAAATCTTACATATGCGTAACCCCAACATCTCCCAACCCCATTCTGTATTAAAATGAGGCTATTAATCCCCCACGCATGTGCAATTCTTATCTTGAATTGGGTCAATGGTCTTCGATTGAGTCAGTGGTCTTGAAGATGAAGTCAGGAAAGTCTTCATCAGGTCTCTGTGACCCTCTGGCATGATCTAAGGTCCCCTACTTCACGATTGACTGCCAGAAAATCCAGATGTTGGGTATTGTCCTACCGATTTCAATATGTTCTTATAATAGTTCACTTCCTTCTACAAATAAGCTCAAAATGGCAAGCAATATAACAATTAGCTCTAGCTTAAGCATCTAAGAATCATTACTTATTGTTTGTGTATCTAACTTCAATATGGATTGCTTCTAACTCTCAGCTAAAGTCTTAACTCTTAAAATCACGACTCACCATTCCCATTCCTTTCCACCTTTGGGCTGGTACACAAGCTGACTTTATTTTCTTCAATATTTGTTTGACTACTTTTCTGTTGCCATTTCTTTGCAAACAGTAGTTTGAATAATTTAATTTTCCACTAACTCTTCCTTCTTCTGCTAATGGATAATCTAATACAATCCAATGATGAAATATCGCATTCCTCTTTTGAGTGGATTGGTTGGCAAGAAGGTCAAGAGCTGTAAGTGTCTGGTTGGTTATTATTCCAAAGACAGCTTGTAACCTAATTATCCCATTTAAATTATAAATGAGTTCTCTGGCATCTGATATTAATTCATAAGGACTCCCAGTGGCTGGTCCTTAGTGCAGTATCATTTTTTCTGGTGTCCATTTATCTTTTCCCCATTTTGGGGTGCTCCCTCCAGCCAGGGCTGCATCAATTGATTGCTTTTCTCTAATTAAATCATCACTGATTTTGATTTCTAACTGATTTTCCTGAACTTGTGGTAAGAAAAAGATCAGTGGTTATATGCCCCATATAACGCATCCTTGAACAGTTTGGAGGTAACCTGCAAAAAGCATGTTGGTCACAAAGCCCACATTCCATTAGCAAAGGGGCCTTCCTATCCTTTGTCATCAATTGGTGGGTCAAAATACAGCTAATTTCCTGGCCCCAACAGTCCTCCAACAGTAGTTGTCCCACCCTAAGAGTCACAATATTTGCATTTTCAAGCTTCCATGCAGGGTTCCCATCTACATTAACGTCTCCAAGCTGTTTGGTTGGATTTGGAGCAGAATTCACTAAAAAGGGCTCAAGTTCCATTCTGGTGTTGCCATTTCCACTGATAATTACAAACAACATGTGTTCTACTTGTGGAATTTTCTCAGAGGCAGCTTAAAAATAGGTGGTCAAAAAAACCCTTGTCCCTCCTCACTGCTTTACAGCCCTCAAAATCTTTTAGGTAATTATGGTAGGAACACCTCAGCCAGCTACCACTGATACACTTAACAGGCATTTGATTGCATTTGCCTTGATGTTTGAAACAATTGTAAGGAGGGCACTTGGGAGTCCAGTTGTTTAAACACAAAGGTAAAGACAATTCACAAATGTTTTTCCTATATAGACACCCCCTGTCCTATTTAGGCAATAAGTGCCTGTTTCAGAAGAATGAAGTCACCATGGACTTCGTTCTTTGTCCCTAAATCCCATTCCAGTATGGACCAGTTAGGGAATTGACCCACCATTTAGGTTCAACTAGGCTAGTCACCTGTGGCCACTCTTCAGACCCTCCTGGCCCTCCACAGAACCAACAATAGCTAAGGTTAAAAACTTTAGCTACTTCTTCTCATAAGGCTGCAAATTGATCCTTCCACTCCTGGCCTAAACTTAGCTGATAACATAAAAGTAGAATTAGTAAGGAAAATATTCTCATAGTGTATTCTAATTACCTAATTTTCACCTTGTCTTCCATGCCACCTGTGGCGAATGAAGGCACAGAAACGACTTAACATAAGGAAAACAATGACAGCAAGTAGTAGCCCCCAAGTGACTGAAGATTTTAAAGGAGGGATGCCCATACAGACTATTTCAGCAGGCAGTCTGTGGGTAGGCACACGTGGCTTCCCCCGATGTCGATGCACTGGCTGCTGCTCCAGTCCACTCCTATGGAGTGTCAGTCACAGCCTGCCATCCTTCTCTTCCAACTGAGATGTCCAAATCTCTTGGGCCTTAGAGCTCTTGACCAGAGTGTGATGGGTCCACTTGTGTTCAGCTGTCTTGACGGCTTTTTCTGTCATCAATAACACCTGGAAAGGTCCACACCACTTGGCCACCAGTGGTGCTTCTGTCCACTGCTTAACCAGGACTAAATCCTCTGGTTGGATGTTATGAACAGCAAAGTCTAAAGGCAGGGGCTGTGCCAGCTGAGCTTCCCGTTGAAGGGATTTCACAAGAGACAGTATCCTGGACACATACTATTTTAAATATACATCACTCATCTCTACCCCCTACTAGGCTGAGAATTACTTGACTAAGGAATTCCAAATAATAATTCAAAGGAAGATAACTGATTCTATCTTCTGAGTCTGACCTTCATTCTTGCCAAAGCCAATGGCAAAAGCCCTACCCATGACATCTTGGTTGCTATTACCAGCTTCAAAAAGTATTTCTTTATTTATCTCTTCATTATTTTTCTACCTGATCTGGTTTAGGGCAAATCTGGGAGAGAATCTCCAAAGGGGATGCCTCCAGAAAGCAAACCCACACTGCCACTCCCCCCCACCGATTCAGGAAGAATTCCTCGGAGAGAAGTGGAAAGAACCTGTTTATTTAAAAGACACAGCACCCCCCCAATACACAAAATGAACAATACTAGATGACACCACTCTTTCACTGCTCTGAAAAAGATGACAAGTTCAGAAAGAATCTCTTGGGGGTGGTAGCTCAGTTATCAATCCCTCCGGTGCTGGGGCAGCTGCTGCAGGCCACAGGTGTTCCCAGGTCCCAGTCCGGAGCAGGTAGGTCCAAAAAAGGAAAGGAGAAACAGTCCAGGAAGAAATTTGGACTGTTTAGCTAAACTAGCTAATGAGCAGAAGCAAGATCAAGCAGAAGCAAAGCAGAAGCAAGAGCAAGAGCCAGAGCAAAAAACAGGAGCAAAAAAAGCGAAACAGCACTATGTACTGCCCGTCTCTGTGTTCTACCAGCCATGGGGGAGAGGCTGATAGCAAAACCAAAACAAAACATTTGCTCTTCAGAGTCAGTCTTAAAGGCACAGAACATGATACCCAGCATAAACAGCACACACGAATGGGGATACAAGCATCATAACGTCACCCCAGGACAACCTCACAGTCATTAGTTGCTAAACATGTAGTGGGAAGTCAGAAAAGTTGTTAACTATGAGTCTCATAGCAAAAAAAATTTGCATGAAAGATTTAGTAAAGAGTTAGCAGAATATCATAATCCATGATCATCACAAATGGCAGTTCAGCAGAATTTTTGAGACGTTTTCTTGATTCCATATGATTAGTCACATAATACTAGGATTGTGTTTGAAATCTATGGAGCCATGTGTGAGCATTTCTTTAACCAAATAGTCCTCTAGAAGAATTGATGACCAAGGTAAGTAAAGTTTTCCAAACTTCACTTTCTTAATGAGAACTTTAGATCACAAGTAACTTTCGAAATGCTTAGTAAAGCTACACATGATTTCTCTGTCTTAAGGGAAAACACTGACTATAATGGCTAAACTAAGTGATTATAAGAGTACTTGTATGAGAAACAAGTGGCAAATTTTCAGTCGATAAATTATTCAGATTATTCAAGGGTAGAGAAAATGAGGAATTTATTTTAATGTAAATAAACTCTTAGCAATGTTGTCTACTTTGACAAAAATATAATAATCCCTAATGTATCTGGATGTATTTTAAAATACTATCCATTGTGTGAAGTATAATGTATTCAACAAGTTACCTGATTGCTTATGCACCTAGAAACTCTAATATAAGGAGTTATGAAAAGTCTTAAAATGTTTTTAGTTTGTAAATATTTTGGGATTCACACCCTTAAAATAGATAGATAGATAGATAAATAGATAGATAAATAGATAGATAGATAGATAGATAAAATTTAGTATAATTTTAATTCAGTGTGATTTCAGTGATAAAATTATATTTATCCAACCTTCTGGTGTCTCAAGTTACTTGCCTTCCAGGCATTTGATCATTGCAGGAAAAAGCAATACACAAGTCAGTGATAAATTTCTTGAGTTCCACTATTGTGAAGTTACCTTCAGAAAAGAATCATATCAGGAATCATAGGGTTGCCTCCCTATATCAATCTTGTACTATGTAGCAGAAAATGTTTCCTGTGAGAAATTTGAATGTGTCATTTTTGCCATTAAAATGTGTGTTTATTTTAATTTTAAAGAGAGTAATAAAATGTGTTAGAAGGGTGAGAAATTTGCTGGATTGAAATGACCACCTGAAGACTATCCATCACTGAAATTGTTTTATCCTGTTATAGCAGGGCTAGTTCAGAATAGCAAACTCAGACATAAATGGAAGCCTTCAGCCTTAGCAAATAGGGAGTTTTGTAAACATGTTTTTCTGAAATATTATTTCAGAAAACATACATGTAGAAGACCTGAGATGCTTAGCCATAACCTTCCTCTGCATTTTGAATTTATGATGAAACCTGAAACACTGCAAGTTTAGAATGAGTTGGGAAATTTCACTGCAATTCACATCACTACAGTAGGAGTAATGACATATTGTACTAGTGATTCATAGTTTCTCATTTGCACCCAGGCTTGCGTCATGTACCGTGCTGCATACTTCCTTTCTTTTCAAGTACGCTTTTTTCGGACTGGTTTATTGTTGACTAGGAAGTAGAGCTGTTCCCGATGTATTCCTAAGGAAACATCCTGTACAGGAAGATTTGTTTTATTTTACATACAGCTGCCAATATGCTTTAAAGTGGATGATGTCCTCACTATTTTTTTTTTTCCTTCCTAACCTGAATTGATGTTTAGGCTCAGTTTGTAAGTCAGGCCTGCTTAGAGGTCACCTGAGGCTCACAGAAATTACTGCAAGTAGAAAGAGTTTTAAAAGCCCCTCTTAATCGAGAGGTTTAAAGTATCTATTTATTGATCTGTATGCAACTAAAATGCATTAAAACCCCAAATATAAACTAACTGCTCTTCTTATTTTGCTAATATGAATACATTAAAACCTAAGAAGTAATGTTCTTTAGAAGGTGATGTCAAAACTCCCATGAGATTAAAACTTCTGCTTCCAGAGATGTCACAGACAAGAGTTTCTACTGACAAAAAAAGCATAGGACTCTCAAATGTATCACCATATTGTTACTAGGATGCTATTATGTTCTCTATCTCTTTCCAGCTGCTACAGATCCTTCACATCAATATGTAATTCTTTTCTTGCCATTTACAAGAGTGTGGTGAACTGAAGCTTATTTCTTTATCATAAGACAGGGTAGGGAAAAAACATATGATATTCTGATGTTGTACCTAAAACAGACCTAAAGCAGAAAGTCTTTTGCTGTTGCTGTTATGTTGTCTCTGAAAAAATCAGAGGAATACTGATTCTTCAGGATTATGTACCAGCCATTTAAACTGATTTAAATAATTTTAAATTTAAAATTATAAAATTTAAATTTAAATTTTAGATTTTTCTAAAGAGGCAATTTTTGAGGCAGAACAGGTACACCTCATCAGCAACACTGTAATACACCCAACATTGCCCTAGTACAGAAACTATTTGTGAGAGTTAAGTTTGAATTGAGAATTTCCTGGACCTATTCAATCTTGGACACTTTCCTGAAACTTTGAACAATAATACTGGTTATGACAAGATGTTCCTTTTCTGGCTTGATCATGGGTCCAGTGGGAACTGGACTGGAGGCCACGCAAATTAATACCATCAGTTATTAGTCCCCAAAGCAGGAACAGTTGGAACAGTTATCTGAAAAAGTGTTCGTTCTCTTGCAACTGATGCTAGTATTTCTGTGTTCCTTAGGAATAACTTTATTTCTGGTTAGGTAAAACTGTTGATATTGAAAGGCCCTCTTTTTATTCAAATATTTCATTCAGCTTAAATCAAGCAGGATTACTGAGCTGGAAAGATTTTAAAATAATAGTTTTTATAGAGATCTGTTGAGATAATTTTGCATTTTGCAGTTTTCTGTGTCTCTTTGCACATTCATGGATTTTTCATGCAAACAAAAAATCACTGTCTATAATTCTAGATGTGCATTATAAACAATATTGCATTTCCACAAAGATCCTAAAGACAGCTTTTGTATCTGTGCAAAATGCTAGACACAGCTTTCCTTTTCTTAGGAAATTTTCTTGGCAGAGCATATGTCTATACTGAAAATAATAGATAAAATAGTTGTCAAATTAAATGAATTAGAAAACAGAAGAAGAGCAATATATCAATACTTCTTTCCAAGTAATCTTATATGCATTTTAAATATGTTCTTTCAAGACCTCCTAGGTTTTGTTTATCTGATTACTCTGCTTTCTTTCTCTCAACTTCTTTATCTGCCAAGACACTGTCATATAAATCCAATCTGTGATTTAGTTCAAAATGAAACAACCAATTTAGTTACTACTAATTGAGTTATGCATCCTCTGCATTATTACAGAAGTAAGTCTACAAGAGAGAGAGACCACAATTATTCTCTGTGCATACAAACTTTCAGGAAAATCCTTGAAGAAACATTTTTTTGGAAAATAACTTCAAACTGATTTCAGACTTCCAAGTTATTTCAGTGCTATGTATTGAAGGCCAGTATATATTTTTTGCTGATGCAAGAACTATGAACTAGAATTTCCAATGACTTTAGGTCGACTTTTATTGGCTTCATGAAGGAAAATCAAGCTTTACTAGAGTATGATTTTACCATCAGTTGTCATAGATAGTAAAGCTTACAGTATACTCATTCCTCAATGGAACAATGAATTTAGAGCTATGATTTCACTGAACTGAGAGAGTAAATTTGATCTATAAAGGGCAAGAAGATGATAATTACTTTCTCTTGTCTGACATAGAAAAATGAAATAGATGAGATTAAAAATCTGCTGAGTAAAACACACCCTGCAAAATAGTTAGAGAAAAGGTCACAAAGAAAGCTTGCTGTAACTTAACAAGCATATGCTGAGTGAGGTCTTTTTCTTTTTCTTTTTCTTTTTCTTTTTCTTTTTCTTTTTCTTTTTCTTTTTCTTTTTCTTTTTCTTTTTCTTT
>JAWWMU010000113.1:4303858-4317281 GCA_035048155.1 Cinnycerthia olivascens
GACGCTCTTCGATCTCAACTCCACATTTATAGTAATTCCACACAGACCAGGGACTGGAGAAGAAGGCTGACACCTCTCCCATCCCATTGGTCAAGACAACTGTCCATCAGTTGTTTTCCACTCCAAGAGAAAGTATATAAAACAACCTCATTTTATCAAATCAGACTTTTAATAAAGACACTCTTGTAGATGAGAAAGAAGCTATGAAACTGAAAACAGCAAGTTAGAAAGTGCCTCAGGAAAACCTGAAAAATCCGGATGACACAGTGCCATGTTTTAGCTGATGAGGAGATGTTAGGTTAGGTCATAGGTTGGACTTGATGATTTCAAAGATCTTTTCCAACCTAGTTCATTCTATGATTCTGTGATTCTGTAACATGGCTTGTGCTCTCTGAATTAATTTAATCAGTTTCATCATTGTGAAATTTCTTAAGAGTCATACCTTTAAAACTTATACCTAAAATCAAATAGATTATTTTTAAAACAACTTAATACAATCAAATTACTTGCCTTACTTCATGAGAAGTCATTTACTTCAGTTAAAAAAACCGAAACCATATTAACTATTTGCTTTCAATTTGTTTTTATTTTCCTTTGCATAAGTAATTCTTACCACAAAAACAAACAAAAAAAGCCTATTACAGGGAATGTAAAACAACCTAATTTGATTGTAAGTTGCTTAATCACTCTTTTTTAATAGGATTTTATGTTCTTGAGACTGTGTACATTTAAGACTATAGAAAATACTTTACCATGTAAAGTATAGACACTCATTTTTGTGATGTTTAAGCCACATGCTGTTGATTGGTAAGCAGCTTATTTTGATCAAAGAATGACAAATCTGTATGCTTATAGAAAGACTGTGAAGGACTGTGTCTTACAACTGTCTTATTTATGATGTGTAAGTAGCATAGAGCAAAGAAATTCTTTGCATACTTGTTGTCCTTGGTACCATTTCACTAATAAAATTAAGTATTTTAGAGGGAAGTTTTTGCTTTTACATTCTTTCAGTTGGCTGGATGCCAGGCACGCACCAAAGCCTCTCTATGCCTCGTCTCCACAGCTGGGCAGGGGAGAGAAAACATAATGAAGGATTCATGGGTTGAGATAAGGACTGAGAGATCACTCATCAAATACCATCATGGGCAAAACAGGCTCAAATTAGAGATATGAATTGAATTTATTACTAACAAAATCAGAGGACAATGAGAAGTAAAATAAAACCTTAATAACACCTCCCTCCTTCCTATCTCTACCTCCTGTGTGGTGCAGGGAGACAGAGAATGGGGGTTACGGTCAGTTCATCATACGTTGTTTCTCCCACCGCTCAGGGAGAGGAGTCCTTCCCCTGGTCCACCGTGGGGTCCTTCCCGTGGGAGACAATTCTTCATGAACTTCTCCAACATGAGTCCATCTCACAAGCAACAGGTCTCTGCGAACTGCTGCAACGTGAGTCCATCCCATGGGCAACAGTCCTCCCCAAACTGCTGTAATGTTGGTCACTTTTTCACAGGGTGCAGTCCTTCAAGAACAGGCTGCTCAGGCATGGGATCCTCTCTCCACAGACCTCCCACAGGGCCACAGCCTCCTCTCAGGCATCCACCTGCTCCAGTGTGGGTCTCCTCCACGGGCTGCGGGTGGATGTCTGCATCCCCATGGATCTCCGTGGGCTGCAGGAGCTCAGCTGCTTCACCATGGTCTTCACCATAGACTGCAGAGGTATCTCGGCTCTGATGCCTGGAGCACCTCCTCCCCGTCCTTCTCCACTAACCTTGGTGTCTGCAGAGTTGTTCCTTTCACATATTCTCACCCTACTCTAACCACAATTACAACTGTGCCATAATGTTTTGGTTTTTTCTTCTTTTTAAATATGTTATCATGGAGGCATTGCCACCATTTCTAATTGGTTCAGCCTTCACTAGCATCACAACTGTCTTTGGAGCTACTAAGGATTGGCTCTGTTGAACATGGAGGAAGCTTTTGGCAGCTTCTCACAGAAACCACCCATCGCCCTCACGCTACCAAATCTTGGCCATGCAAACTCACTACCTTCAGGCAGCTTCTCTGATTTGAAATGGGGATACAACTGAAAAGAATACCTTTGAAAAGCTAAGTTTCTCCTTTGAGAGAAATTAGAATTCTTGCAGTGTATCACATTTCAGCTGAGATTAGTTGGATTTCCTGAGTTTTTTAATCCTGAAATGGCATAGCTCTATTATATAGCAGTTACAGAATATGCAAAGGATTGTGTACAGTTAGCAAAGAAACATTACTTTGAAAATTAATAGTTAAGGATGGAAGCCTTACTAGCGAATGCATCACGTGTAAGTCAATATGCAGCACATTGTTATATCATATGTGAATTTATGGTTCTCTTACAAAAAGTTTTGGGGTTTTTTTTATTAAAAAAGTAAACAAGCAAAAACAAATCCACTAAGCACATAAATTCTCTCCTCACCCCAGGTCATATTTTCTTACAAATTCTATATTTTTTGATTTTACTTTGTAAATACTATGCAGATCTGTGAAGTAGTTAAATCTATTCCTATTAGGGGATTTTCAGGTCCCCACTTCCTAAAAAGCCACCACTAGAGAGCTATTGTTCTGTAAAATGTCTGTCTGCAGAAGGTAGCTCATTTTTAAACCAGTAGCATAGCACAGTAAGGAAGTTCCTGCTTGTTCTGCCAGGACTGTGTGCATCATCCATTAAACATGTACCTCTTCCACTGAAAGTTCATTTCCTTTATCATTAATACATTTGCATGCTGCCTTGTTGCCATGTCAGGTTATTTGCTTTTGCACTTTATAAATGAGATGAAACTGAGTGGAGGTTTTGAGAACAGTGTAGATCATTACAGTTGTATTGTTTTAAATGTAATTTCATTTGAATCAGCCTTTATTTGAAAATGTTGTGATTTGTAATTGCTCAGAAAATAGATTATATGTTGCTGTTTTGCTAAGATCAATGTAAAGCATCTATGTGGAAGCTTCCATTAGCAACCACAGTTATTTCACAATTGTGTTTCTGGAAAGCTGGAATTTAGGATTTTAATTTGGATTTTAAGAGGAAAGCAGCAGAAGACAACTTTTGGTGGATGAAGTAGGATTCCAAGCTCAAAATAGAGGTGGCTATGGCTTAGATAAATTCATTGAAGTAAGTGGTAAACCCAGATGTGAAGGATGAAATTTTGTTTGCAAACACTGTTAGTAGTATGGTGTGCAAAAAATCTTGCTTTTCATGTTCCAGAATTAGAAGTAAGAGGGGAAAAAAGCACCTAAGTTGGAAACTAGAAACATCTGAACAATGCCTGAGAAACTGGTGAGACATGAGTTATGCCTACTCGTTATTTGCCTGCTAATTTCTTTGATTGCAATTTCAGATAGCTCAGATGTAGCTATCCTTAAATTATCTGGCTAGCAGTGGCAACCTTCGTACAGCTTGGACTCTGAAATGAACTGACCATTTAAGTGCATTTACTCTGCTGCTAAGAAGGTAAACTCTACAGTCTGAAGCATGCTTGTATTGCTTGATAATGTTCTCCAGCTCAAGTACATCTAAGGCAATATATGAAATTAATTTGAAACTGCAAATCTATTTCTTACATGGTGGCTTATCTGTGTTGCCCTTAGTTTGAACTGGTATTTCGTAATAGTTTTTAGATTTAGGGATTTCTGTGACTTTTCTTTTGGTCTAAGGAAGAGATAGCAAGTAAAGACTGCTTTTTATGATAAAAATTCTTGTATACTGCATACTTATTACTGTGACCAGTTATTTTTTAATTGTTGCGTAGGACTGTTGCAATCAGTAATGACATAGTGATGTCTGTATCTCTGCTTCACTGTCATGTTTGTAATGAATTTTTTGTTATTAGTTTGAAAATTGCATTATAATGGTTAACCAAATGGTTTTAAACATGTGAATTCTGAACAATGAAGTATTGCAATCTGCGGCATATTACGGGTCCCATCTGGCACTTGGTACTTTCAGTTTAATAGCAGTGGATTATGGCCTTTGGTGTTGTCATAATTTTAAAAGTGAGAATTGGACTTAGTGAAACAAATGCTAGGATTTGCAAATAGTAAAATAATGTAAATCACTAGGAGCTCACTTCAGAGGGATGTAGTTTTCTCACCAGAGAATGAAGTGTGGATGGTTGAAATTTGTAGATAGTGCTATTACCTAAAGAGAATCTAAAACTTAATTTTGTTTGCTATTATATGTTGAAAAGTGCAATTGAAATAATATTGAAAATTAAAAGCACTGTATAAAAGGGATTTTTTTTAATGTAAGAAAAATATGCTTTCAGTTATGTTTAATTTTAAACCCCTAAAAATGTCTCTTCATGAGGTATTTATTTTTATTTCAAGTTCAAGAATGGTTCATTTGTAGATAAGTCTTATTGCAGGATCTGAGCATGTTGGCAATGGTTTTTTTGCTGTACTCTCTTCAATATAAAACAGCTTAATAAATTTGTCTGACAATATGTTGCGATAGCTGTTGCACATAGGTAAAGCCTTATAAAATAAGGGGCTTATTATCCTTGTAAAATCATGGCTCAGGCCTGCTACTTCGGCTAAGCAGAAAAGTACTATGGGAAAGTAACTCACCTGAATGGGAGGTAGAAAAACAAGTTAGGTAACCATTGTGTGTTCACATGGTGTCTTATGGTGGTTAATTGGATTACATATGTTATGCTAAAAAGGAATGTAGCTGATAACAGGCTAACTGCTCAAAAAGGCTTGGTTTTTTGCAATAAAGCGGCTCTCCTTTGCACCTGCCTTGGGACTCTGAGTCTCTGCTTTAACAGGTAGCTACTTTTCCCCTAGTTTGAGGAGGCACAGCTCTAACTTCAATTCTGTATCATTTAAGTAAAGAGTACAGCTGAGAAGTTATCTATGGACTTCAATTTTCACAATGTTTTCTGAAACCATGAAGTCTTACTACCCAAGAGGGAAAAAATTGTCATGACAGTTTTATGATTGTTGAGCTTAATACAGGAGGACACTGACAGCAAAAACGAAGTTTTACTGTTTATATATTATCTTCCGGAAAGTTCCAAGTTACAGTTAATTTTTTTATTAGTTGCATTGTTTGCATTAATCTAGTGCTAAATAATTGCTCACTAAAGCATTAAAGATGGTGATTGAAAATTGACTAAAAAAGTGACTCTTTTATAATAGATTTTTTTTTTGCATACATGTTTTGTTTGTCCACATATTTTAAGAAAACAGGCAGACATGAGTGTTAGTATTAGACCTTCCTTAATTGTGCTGCTTCAGTTTCAGACATGGGAAGACTCCATGTTTCTCCTTCTCTTCTGTTGTTCTCTCTATAATTCCTATATTTTTTTTAAATTAAAGCCTTAAAAAACCCTTTAATTTTAAAATAATATTTTAAAGCATTGATTCAAATTCCTGGATTTAGAAGTTCAAAGCAAATGTATAAGGATCTGCTTTCATCAGATTTCTCTACTATAGTGGAGACCTAGCATTTTCCAAAACTGCTCCTCTACTTTGTTCAACTTTGGAGGTACTATTATTTTACTAAGACTCATTTAATAAGTCTTCTGAGCTGTTGTGGTTTAACCCCAGGCAGGAACTAAGTACCATGCAACCGCTTGCTCACTTCCACCCCTCCCTCCCTGGTAGGATGGGGAGGAGAATCAGTAAAAGATAAAACCCATGGCTGAGATAAAAACAGTTTAATAAGAGAAAAAAACCAACATAATTATTGGGGGATTTATGAATAGTAGAAATTAGAGACGGGACTTCTGAGCTGCTTTAGGTGGTGAAGTTTATTTTCTTATCTTCTTCACAGACAGGGAGGGTGAGTTCTGCTCACATCTCTACCTCATGGTTTAGAAGGTCACAAGACCTCTAGTTACAAGACCTTTTAAGGATTTATTAACCAATAAAATACCACCACCAAGAATATTTATGTTTTTAACCCAATAATCAGTTATTATGTTTTATAGGTTTTGCCACAGTGTGGACTTTCTTGACCAATCATCTAATGACACATAAACTTTTAATACTACATTTTAGAATTTCCTATTATCTTTATAATTGCTTCTATATCTTAAATTTTAAACTCTAAACTTTCTAGAATTTAGCTTAACATGTTTTTACTTAAACTACAAATCTACATTTTGGCTTCTAATATCTAGTTTTGGCAATTTTTCCCATGGCCTCAGATTGAACCCTGTATTCAATTCAAAGCTCTGGCTTGCAGGCCCAATGTTCTGAGAGCTCTCTGCTCTCTGGATTCCAACACATAATACTAACAAACCCAACGATAATTAAAAAACGCAATTACAATAAGAGGGAGACAGAGGAATAAAACCCAAGAGAAACAAGTGATGCATAATACAATTGCTCTCCACCTGCTGACAGATGCCCAGCGTGTCCCCAAGCACTGATTAGTGGCTCATGGCCAACTCCCCCCACTTTATATACTGAACATGATGTTCCATGGTATGGAAAATCCCTTTGGCCAGTTCAGGTCAGCTGTCCCGGCTGTGTTCCCTCATGGTTGATTGTGCACCTCCGCGCTTGACAGAGCATGAGATACTGAAGAAGCCCTCCTCTTAGGGTAAGCACTACTTAATTTTCTTTGACCCCTCCCCCTAAAGACAAAAGAATCCCATAAACATTAGTCTATACATTTCACTACTTATTTACAGATGTCTTTGAAATTTTCAGCCACAGGAGTCTAGTGTTTTCCACTGTCCTCTCTGAGTGGAGAGCCTTCTTAATTGATGTGCAATGACTCCAGGAGCTAAGTCCTTCTACCTTCACTGCAAGGGTATAAGCAAAAGTCAGATTTAATATTAAGTGACAAAGCACCACAAGTTCATTGGCAAGATTCACTCTACTACTTACAGGATAGCTAAGGCACAACAAGGGAAAACAAGCAACAACAAACCCAAACAAAATCCAGGCAATCAAAACAGAAATGAACTGAGAACTATTTAGGAGTGTGTGTGTGCCTCCGTGTGTTTAGGTGTGTGTCAAAAGACAGCAGGAGCAAGGAATAAAAAGAAACTCAGCCTAAAAGGTTAACAACACTCAAACTTAACTGTACTTTAACTTAGATCTTAAGCCTAACAATTTAACATAGGAAAAACACTTACCATAGCTTAAAACTAATTTATAACTTAACCATAACAATTTAACAGAGAATAACACTTAACAGCATTTAATCTAACTTATAACTTTGAACTTAGCAACTTAACAGAACACTTTGCAACACTTAGCTTATAACTTATGTTTAAAAACTTAGCAAAAGAACAAACACTTAGCAGCATTTAAGTAAGTTATAGTTATAAACTTACTTACAGGCCTAACTTAGATATCTGAGGTACTGCCCTAGGCAGAAAGACAAAACAAATTCCAGATCTCCAAGCCCCCAGGAGGTACCAGGCCCCAATGCTATCTTGGTTCTTCCTGAGAACCAAGGCCGAGAACAACTCTTCGAGATACATTCTCATGGACAAAGTACAGCTAGTGCCAAGGGGGGGCTCCAGAGAAGGGGCTTGACCTGAGGGGGAATTACATCACCACTTGTCCTCCTAATTGGTGCTTTTTATCAATTATGCTAATTTCCTAAAACCTATAAAATGTACTCGCCCTTGGGGGATTTGGGCTTTTGTGGTCATCCTTCCATAACTGCCTCTGGAGGCCTTCAAATAAAGATCCCCTTTTATATTACCTCCTTACTAAAATTATCTTGAGTTTCATTTCCAGGTTGGGAAAAAGACAACAGGAGTCCAGGAATTTCAGTAGTTTTCACAACTGTGCAGGTAGTGGACAGTCCTTTCACTGTTGCTTGAATGATTTCTTATTCCACGTCTGATTGTTGGCTGAGAAATTTCAGATTGGCGAATGTCTTAGTTTGGAAGACAGGTGTGTCTGCTAGGGAAAAACAGGACCCTCTCTTGGAATGGAGAATGCAAACCTCCTCTCTCCTAATTGCTATATTTTTTGAAATTAAAGGGGGTCTCAGACAAAGATATTGGGGTAGGAATAACAGTTCTTTACTAGTATGTCTAACAAGATAAACAAAATAACCACAATAACTATAGCATTAACAACAAACAGAGCTAGGGAAACAGTCACAGTTTTCTCCGATGCTGGCACTTTTCTGGAGCGAGCAGGAGTCCCGAGGGACGAGATGGATCCGAAGCTCGGGGCAGTAGCTGGAGCTGTAGAAAACGTCCCAGCAGGCAGGGGGTGCGGGATACGGTGTCGAGAAACGAAGAGCAAAACTGAAGAAACAGCAGGTGCAGGGCAATGGGGCAGCAGCTCCCGGCAGGCAGGGAGAGACTGGGTTCTGAATTCCCGGTGGATCCATGAAAGTAAATCCGAGCTCAGCTCCAGGTGAGGTCCGGTGAGATCTCCCCGCAGTCAAAAACTGAACTCTCACTGTTCCCTCCAAGAGTCAAAAAACTCCCCCAGAGAGAAGTGTAGTCCGGTGCTACCCTCTCCCTGACTTCGCTACTTCCTTTGCCTTTCCCAAATACTCATAAGTACCCACGAGCACCCAGCAATCAGCTCCCTAGCAACTTCTGGGAAAAAATTCTATAAGAAAGCAACCCAACCCCCAACAGTGAACCAAAACCACTACACACACCTAGCTTTTGTCTAGTGAGGGTATACTTAAACATTCAAGGCTATTAGAGAAATCAAAACAACAGAACTTAAGCAATAATAGTTACGTTTTTATAAAGATTTATTGCAGTGGTTTCTTTTCTGGCCTCTAGTTGCAAACTCAGCGCTATGTTCACTGTTGTGACATGGGGGCAGTGCAGAAATAGTTTGTGAGGATTCATTGAGAAACTTGCTTTGTTTCAGAGAAAAAGCAGGTTTATTACAGAGACAAGGACAGTTTAGAATGTGGGATGTTATAAATGCATATTATAAAAGTTGACTTTTTGCAAATATTAAAAGGAATGCTATACGTATAATGTAGAAAAACTTCACTGTATTAGTATTGTTTCTTTTATTTCTGCTACTAACTAAACTTAAAATTGCAATGTGATGTAAAAAGCTTTTGTAACTATCTCAGAGAAAGATAAAAAGATAATCAGGAAATTCTTCACATTCTTGGATTATCCTATTTGGATGAAGACGACGTGACAGACACCAGACCCCCAGGGAAGGAATTTATCGATCTTCTGTTATCAGAAGATCTGCAACAGACTGAAACCAAGAAAAATGAGGAGAGATAAGTTGGAGAACTCAAAAAAAAAGTTTTTTGTGGGAACTCAAGGTTCGTCTCTGACTGCACTGAAGGCGCAGAGACCCGGGCAGGGGGCTCCGAGACCTTGGCACAGAGCCCAAGACACCTGTGGTTTGGATTTTAGCCCATGGGAATGATTGCCAGTTATAAAAGAAGAATTGCAAGTCACAAGAATTTAAATAGAGTAATAATAACTTTGTCACAGGGTGAAAAAGTAGATTTTGGGTTTTAGTACATAGGGGTAAGTGAGGCCAGGATGGAGGAACCTCGTGGTTTTTTAGGTTTCTTCCTTCTTCACCTTCTCCATTTTCTGCCGTGATGGTGACACTGTTGATTGGTTTAGAGACAGACTGTGTAACAAAAGTGATAGGTATTGGAAAATAATTGTAAATAATGTAAGCGTAGTTTTTAGTATAAAAGATTAACACAGCCTCAAGGACATGTAGAGTGCCTGAAGGAGCTCAGCAGGTCAGAGAAAAAAAGTTATAGATAAGATAAAATAAACAACCTTGAAAGCAAGAGTTGAAGAGTTTCAGCTTCTTCTTTCACCTTGGGCGTGGAAAAAAGGACTTTGAATAGTTCGGGAGAATTTCTGCAGAAGCAGAAAACCCGACAATTGGCGTCCCTCGCTGGGCATCGACACCAGGGACCTGGACCTCAAAACCTGAAGCCCGGAGACAGCCTGAGAAAAGGCATCGCCACGAAATTCCAGCACAAAATTCCAGCCTGAGAGAGAAGGCACTCCAACAGACAGACAACGTGACCTCTGCAGTCCGAACCTGGAAAGGAGAATCCCGAAAGCGTGCTCGGAGTTCCCCACCTGAGAACTGCTGGCCAGTGACCAGGGAAAATGCCAGGATCGACTTGGCAGATGGCACAGCTTTTGGTGAGACCGGTCAAAATTAAGAACATGGAGGGATCATTTTCCCAGGAACAAATTAATATTTTATCAGCTCTACAGAGCGTGGTTGCAGAATACTCACAAGAAATTTCTGGGAAAGAACTCAGAAAACTTTTACTGTGGGTCAATGAGAATTATCCTCAGTCAGAATTAAGGTTATTTGAGCCAGGGTTTTGGCAGGAGATTAATAGACATGTATATCATTTAGCAACAAAAAAAGATAAAAAGGCTATAAAATTGCTATCTCCAGCAAGGGTTGTGTTGGAGGCAATGTCACAGAATAAAGAGGGGCTGGCCCAAACCCTGATTAAAGAGGGGAAAGAGGAAATTAGCCCTATAAGGACACAGATAACTCCCATAAGGAGAGTGAGGGGAGAATTATTACCCTCGGAATCTTCAAATATATCTCTGTCAGTCCCAGGAAAAATGAAAGTAATGGTATTTCCAAGAGATTTGGAGGATTTTGATTTTGCATTTTTTGAGGCTTGTTCTCCAAGATCGGGAAAGCCAATAAAATTTCTGGGACAGGGGATAGAGGAAGAGGACATAACTCCAAAGCTGTCTCAGGGCAGGAGGAGCCGTGAGGAGGCAGCACAGGGCAACCTGCAGCAGCCCAGGGAAGCCGTGGAGGTGGAACAGGGGGCTGTGGGGGACGAGAATACGGGTGGGCAGCAGTCGTCCGGGGAAAGCGCGGAGATCGCAGGGATAGATGCGAGCGGACAGAACAGCGTGGACCAGGGAAAGGCGGCACGAGAGACCGTGGAGGACGTGCGGGCGGCGGAACGCAGCGGGTGCTAGAGAATGACGCAAGATAAGGAAATAGAGGAGAGGGAGGTTTCGACTCACTTCACAAGCACAGCAAAAACGCAGACGGCGCCTGGATTGCGAATGCCGGGGGCGGGCGCTGGCGCGGAGTCAGAGGATGCTAGTTCGGACACAGACCAGGGTGAATTGGACTCAGATCAGAGCACCGACAAGGGGGAGGTTCAAAGCAGAGCAAACGTCAGTCAGGGGGAGGAAAGGGGCGTTCCCGGGACTGCTGCTGAGTCCAAGCAGGCTGCACCCAAGCAGGCGCAGGCGGGGAGTGGCCAGGGTGAAGGCGTTCCTCTCTCCACCCCTGTGGTGATGAAAGCAGTGAGGAGGCGTGATCTAGGCGGAGCCACAGTGACGCAGGCAGTGAAGGGGCATGGTAAAGGCGGAGACATCTCTCAGGGTGCTGCCCTGCCGTGGCTGTCAGCATGGCAGACAGCTCAGTCAGTACATGGTCAGCTGCAATTAGGGTCTGAAGCGGGAGAGCTTTCACAGACAAAGCAGACGTTAAGTGATGGATCTAAAGATCTTTCCGAATCACAAATTAAAGATTTTAGTGAGGACCTGGGTGAAAAGGTTTCAAGACGGCGATCAGCGATGCCGTGTCCGGTTGGTCGGACCACAGTGTCACCCAGTGGCAGAATTATAACTTTACAAGATTTTTTTCCAGTTTCATATAAAAAGAAAAGCACTTCAAAGAAGACAAATTTAATGCAAAAAACGTCAGCTCAGAAACATCACAAAACTCAAGATACTTCTGCTGAAGCACAACAAGAAGAGGACACTATACATATTGTTGCTTCAGAGGGAATTCCAGTTTGGATGATTCCAGAACAAGGAACTGCTGGTTCATTCAACCAGGAACAGTCATTTTTAATTCCAAAAGGTGCAGTGAAACAAATTATTTTACAATATCCACAAACTTCTTCTTCAAAGAAAGCACAGAGGATGCAGATGTTCTTCGAAGATGGAGCAGATGCAATTCAACAAAGAGAAACTGCAGTATGGCAGCAGGTGCAACCAGTTACTATATTTTATAAACAAATATCAATGGAAACACAAGCACCTACAATGACGGATTGGACAGAAATTAAAAAGATAGCATTAAAACAAAAAGACTTTCGCATGACAGAAGTCAAAGACATTGCAATGACTAAATTATGATGCACAGGGTCAGAATCCAAGATGGGAAAGATTAGATCGGGCGTGGAAAAAAGGACTTTTAATAGTTCGGGAGAATTTCTGCAGAAGCAGAAAACCCAACAGATTTAACTAATGCATGAGTGTCTATTAATATGCAACATGTTGGTGCATTTCAAGAAGTGTGTTCTAAGTTAGGGTGTGCTCTTGGCTCACTGCCAAGACACCCAGACATATTTTTGCTTTATTGCCTTGTCCTTATTGTCTTTTATTAACTTTTTAAATTCTACCAGGAAAGTGAACCTCATTTTTCACATGGGACATACCATTGGGAGCTAATCCTGTGTTGATGGCTACTAGAATCAGTAGCCTCCCAGGCCATTGGCCCTAGAGTGTTTGTTAGAGTCATAGATACAATTCCAATTTGAGACAACTTTACCATGACTGGTTGGCCCACTGTTAAGTTACTCTGAAAAGTTTCAGTTTTGTTATTTGGAGTTGTTTTAAAAGACACAGGACTCCGGAGAGCTCGTGAAACCGAATTGCCCATCTGCCCATATCAGTTGTTTATCTGGTACAGAAGGTAATATTTTATCCCACCCAGGCTTGTGTGGCTTAAGGTAATGTTTTAGTAAACCATTGGCATGCTGCATAATCCCATTTGCCTGGGGATTATAAGGTGTATGGAAAATCCATTTGATACCTTCCTTCCTGGCCCAATCCTGTACCACCATGCTGGTGAAGTGTGATCTATTGTTACTTTGTATGGAGTTTGGGATACGGAGACTGGAAAACCAGTCACTAAGTCCTGAGATGCTAGTTTCTGCATTAGCATGCCGACTCTTTGTGGCCTTTAATAGTCCAAATATAGTTTCTATACTTGTTAGTATGTATTTGTAATCATTAGATGTTTTCAGAGGTCCAATATAATTTATTTACCAGGTTGACTAGAGTGTCTTATTACTTTTCATGTGTAAATGTCGTGCCAGGTCTGGGTGATTTTGTTCAAACCTCAGCTGGCACTGAGGACACTGTGTGATAATGTCTTTACACATCCTCCGGTTATTGGTCAGCCTTTGTTTTGTGTTGCAAAAATAAGGTTTAATCATTTACTAAATTGATATCGCTGTTGTGGATTAATTTTCAGCTTATCCACTTTGTTATTACAATAGACTTGTAGGGTTTGGGGTTTTTGCATGTTTTAACTAAACCTATATGAATTTATCAGGACTGAATCTGTAAAAACAACCATTCTGTTAGAGGTATGTTTGTTCATTAAATCTAGGATGTGGGCAAGACATTTTTGCATAATCACCCTTCTTTTGCACAAT
>JAWWMU010000113.1:4372115-4389621 GCA_035048155.1 Cinnycerthia olivascens
CCTTTCTCCAGGATCACTGCTTCAACAGAGCCACAACTGCTACTCCAGGAGGACTGCAGCCACCATTGCAAGTAGACGGCTGCCAACACCCTGACCAACAGGGTGTCAGGTTGTATTCTGACTCTGTCAGTGGTTTCTTTTTCCTTATTGCATGTACTTTGTTTCCTTTTTGTTTTATTTTCCCTTTTTCTAATAAATTATGTTTCTGACTTGGGGTGTCTCACTAATTTTGCTTCTCAAACCAGAACAGCTTCTAACATACCAAGGAGAGCAAAGAATGCACCTCAGTGCAAGTTAAACATAAAGGAGGAAAACAGCCAGTAAGTGTTAGACAATATCCCTTTAAAAAAGGAAGACAGAGAAGAAATTAGCCCAGTAATTGAAAATTTTTTACAGACAGGGCTATTGAAAAAGTGTCAGTCTGAGTTTAATACTTTTATTTCACGTATTAAAAAGCCTGATAGATCATACAAAATAGTACAATATTTAAGAGCTGTTAATAAGATAACTGAGTTAATGATATTAACTATGTTAATAAGATAACCCAGTAGTTGCCAGCCCCTACACTTTGTTAACCCATTTAACATCTGAACTAACATAGTTTACTGTTTTAGATTTGAAAGATACTTTCTTTTGCCTTCCTCTTCATGAGACCAGCCATAAAATTTTTGCAATTGAATGGGAGAATCCCAAAACTGGGCACAAAACTCAGCTCACATGGTTGGTCCTGCCTCAAGGTGTTAAGAACTCTCCCACAATATTTGGAGAACAACTAGCAAAAGATGTGGAATCCTGGGAAGCTCCATCAGAAGAAGGACAGATGTTACAGTATGTGGACGACCTCCTGATAGCTATCAAAACTCGAGAGGCAAGTGTAGACAGTAAGCCTCTTAAACTTTTAGGGTCTACAGGAGTATCGAATATCCCAGAAAAAAGCCCAGATGGTGAGGCAAACATTTATTTGGGTTATGAGGTTAGTGCTGGACAAAGAACCCTAGAATGGGATTGTAAGGAACTAATATGCCAGACTCTGAAACCCTAGCCAGTGAAACAACTGAGAACCTTATTGGGCATGATGAGGTGGTGTAGACTGGGGATTTATAATTATGGGCTGTTAGCCAAACCCCTACATGCCTTGATTACGGAAGGAAACAGAGATTTTCAATAGACAAAAGAAGCAACAAGAGCCTTCAACCAACTCAAGGCCCTCATGTCAGCTGGGACTTCCAGATGTGAGTAAGCCATTCTTCTTGTTCTCTCACAAAAAGCAGGGGATTGCTTTGAGAATACTGGGCTCGTATTGCAGGGCAGTTGCCTACCTCTCCAAGCAGCTGGATGCAGCAGCCAAAGGATGGCGTAGGTGTCTCTGAGCAGTGGCTGAAGTGGTGCTGAACATCCAAGAAGCACAAAAATTCACCCTGGGCCAGAAGATGACTGTGCTAGTGTCCCACCCTGTATCTGCAGTCTTGGAGGTAAAAGGCAGACACTGGCTTTCTCCACAGGCCATAATTACCAGGCCATAATGGTAGAACAAGATGATGTAGAAATTGTGGTAACTAATATTGAGAATCCAGCTTCCTTCCTCAGTGGTAATATGGAAAAACTAGTTCATGATTGCCTGTAGACTACTGAAGCTACTTACTCCAGTCACCCAGATTTGAAGGACACTCCTCTCAAAGACCTTGAGACCTGGTTCACTGATGGAAGCAGTTATGTCATCAGTGGAAAAAGGCACGCTGGGTATGCAGTTACCACAAGCCAAGAAGTAATAGTCTGGAGCATTACCAATTAAAACCTTGGCTCAGAAGGCTGAAATAATTGCCTTAACCCAGGCTTTTGAGCTGGCAAGAGGGAAGAAAATCAATATTTACACAGATTCAAGGTATGCATTAGGGGTAGTCCATGCACATGGAGCCATCTGGAAGGAGAGAGGACTGTTGAACTCCCAAGGAAAAAACATTAAACATGCACAAGAGATAGTAAAATTGTTAGAGACAGTCCACCTATCTGAAAAGATGGCCATTATGCATATCAAGGCACACCAAAAAGTGAGCTCTGAATTGGAGGAAGGAAATGAGCTGGCGGACAGAAAGGCAAAGTAATTGAAACACTTCAAGCAGCCTTAATTTCAGATGGGCAAATTTCTATTGAAGGTAAGCCAAGATACAGTAAAAAGGACAAGAAGCTAATTGAGGAAGAAAACGGAAATTATAATCAAAAAGAGGGAGCAGTTACAGATGAAAAAAAAGGAAGACTTGTGATCCCATCTTATGGTCATTAGTGAAAGAAGAACATGAGAAAACACATTGAGAAATAAATGCCTTGTGTAATTACTTAAAAGATAGAATCATAACCAGAAAGTTGCAGAGTACAGTGATTCAGGTAACTCGCCAAAGTAGCCTTTGCCTCCAAACTAATCCCCAAGGTATCCCTAAACCAAAGCTTGGGCAAACTGGAAAAGGATATGGACCTGGGCAGCAATGGCAAATTGATTTTTCAGAACTATCCAAGAGAGGAGGGTATCAATGCCTATTAGTGTTAACAGATAGCTTTTCAGAGTGGTCAGGAGCTTTCCCTACTGGAACCGCCAAAGCGCAGGAGGTAACCAAGGCATTGTTATAAGAAGCAATACTGTGTTTTAGAGTCCCAGTCACAATGTCTTCAGATAGGGGGTCACATTTTATTTCAAGAATTGTGCAGCAAATTAGCTGCCATTTAGGTATAGACTGGGAACTTCATACTCCATATCATTCTCAGTCAAGTGGCCAAGTGCAGAAAATGAATCATTTGATTAAGCAGCAAATAAGAAGACTTGGACAAGAGGCCAAGTTACCTTGGCCTCAGGCTCTTCCATTAGCATTATTACAAAATTGGACTAAGTCAAGAGTAAAAGAAAAATTAAGTCCCTTTGAAATATTGTATAGAAGGCCATATGGAATTCAAGAGGCAATAACACCCACTCAAGTAGGGGAAGAAACCCTACGTGGATATATGGTGGCCCTAAACAAACAACTTAAAGAAATTGAGAAACATGTATCTGGAGCTGGAAGCAGAGCATTAGATGGACCAGTACATGATACACAGCCTGGGGATTATGTATATGTTAAACCTTTTGCAGAAAAGACTCTGGAACCGCAGTGGGAAGGACCATTCCAAGTGCTCCTTACCACCTTTACTGCAATCAAGATTAAGGAACAAAGACCCTGGATCCATCATTCCCCAGTGAAGAAGGCTCTTGAGGGACTTTGGAAAGTTATACCGGGTGACAACGAACTGAAATTAAAACTTCCTCAGGAAAACAAATAGAGAGTAGGTGAAATGATAAGCATGGTTTAAGAATAGAAAGGTTTGTATTTGTAATGAATAATCAAGTAGGTGTAACCTGGAGAGTTGTGGCATTTGTGACCACTGCTATAGCCACAGCTAATGCAGTACCACTTGCATATAATGTGACTAGTGTATATAAGTGTCAAGGGAAAGCCTATGATTTTGAGTCCTGTAAGTCTCCGGGTCAGATGCTAAAAGTTACAAATGCAGCTATTTGGGATGGAAGAAATGTTTGGGGATGTGAATATGTGTTTGTCCAGGATGGATTTCATGAATCTCATCAAGAACTTACGAAACCTATTCAAATTGGTCCTGAATGCTGTAACAAATGCTTGACTAACTGCTCCAAGTTTAGGCTCAAAATAGAAGGTTGTGCAATTAAGGATTTTAAGATTGATTGTAATATAGCTCAGATTTGTATTGATTCCCGAATAGAGGAGGTTACGATAACTCAACCAGTGCCAGTATTGAGAGAAACCATAGCTACTCAAATTACTTTGGAACCCATGGTTCCCATAATTACCAAAATTGGGCCGTATGCTGTTAAGAAGACAGGAATTCAAAAACTGCTAGTTAATCCGAAGTGGTCATTAAAACGGGTAGAGATGGTAATGCAAGTGAATGCCTCTGCCATTTGGTCTGAGTGTGCTCCATTTTTAAGGACTCCTTTTATCGATTGGACCATCTGGCTGCAGAAGCATATACCTTATATGTCCAGACAGAAGAGAGACCTTACAGGGTTATTTGGAATAAGACTAGGCGTTCTAAACACAATGAATTCAGAAGTATTAATGAACAAGTTGACAGCAATTGGCAGTGACATGGTTAAATTACAACAACCTTTACAATCCTCCTTATTGACATTAGGTGGCAGCCAGTGGAAGTTGTCCAAAATATTACCAGAATGGGAAAATATAGAAGAATGATATCATCAAGTAATAATTAATACTTAAGGCACAGCTAGTGAGAACATTTCTTTAGTTCTTGGGTGTACTCAGGCACAGTTATGGACACAATCAGTGGCAGCCTCAGTCATTAGGGACGGTGGAGTAGGCATATTTCCTGCCAAAATTCATAAAGCTGTTTGGGATAATGCCTCAGATTTAGAAAAAGCACTTCAATCCTGGTTGGTTTTAGTTAATTTTACCTAGGATCCCATGACAAATATGGTAATGGCTTTTGTTTTAGCTATATATGATGCATTGGTAAGCTTGATACACTCGATTGTTCCTTTACGGCTAAATCATGGGGAGACCATATTATATCCTTTTGGACATAGAATGTGGACATGAAAAGTTGAAGGAAGGTGGCAAACTATTAACTTAGAACTCTGCTCAATGAGGGGACAATTAGGGTTTATATGTGAAGGCAACATAGGTGATAATAAAGATGTTTGTTTAGATACAGAGCAAAGCATTTGTCACTTTGAAATGCATCCTATTACCCAGACAACCTTGCTTATGTATACAGGACAAAGTTGTGTCTTCCTCAGAACAACATGTCCCACTATAATGGTGGATGAGATCATTGTGAATGAAACTCAGTTTAACTTGTGCATTTGTGACTTTGTCAAAATTGAAGGATGTGATTTTTCCTATCAGTCACCTGTCGTATCATACCAACATATAAAGGCAAACTTGACTACTGTCCAAGAAACAGCTCCTGTGCCCATAGGGATGAACCTAACTTTGGTTGCCCAGTTGTTGAAACATAATGAATTAAAGGCAATTCTTAAAGAAATTAAAGATGAAAGAAAGAGAACTTTGATTATAATACACCATGACAGAGAGACTATATGGAGAGTATTTAAAAGATTGGAAGAAGGCCCATCCCATCATTGGTGGAATATGCTTTTTGAATGGTCTCCAATGGCAACTGGCTTGCTCAATTCCTTTGTTCATCCAATTATCATTTTGCTTATTTTAGCTGGTATAAGTTTGATTTTGTCTGTTATAATATTTGTTTGGAATTGAAGAATGTTGCGACAAGTAGCAGCTTTAACTTCAATATCAAGAACATATGGTAGGGTTTTAGAAGATACCTACCATACAGTTTTGATAGATGAAGAGGAATTTATATATTAGTAAAAGAATTTACTAACTTTACTAAATTCACTAACTGAAGGAGTGGGGAATGAATCATGATTTTAAGAGTTAAGATTTTAGCTGAGTGTTAGAAGCAATCCATATTGAAGTTAGATATATAATAAGTTAATGATTCTTAGATGCTTAAGC
The DNA here is from genome assembly GCA_035048155.1 of Cinnycerthia olivascens. Classification (NCBI taxonomy): domain Eukaryota; kingdom Metazoa; phylum Chordata; class Aves; order Passeriformes; family Certhiidae; genus Cinnycerthia; species Cinnycerthia olivascens. The sequence continues at coordinate 4,377,677 of JAWWMU010000113.1, forward strand.
TAGAGCTAATTGTTATATTGCTTGCCATTTTGAGCTTATTTGTAGAAGAAGGTGGAGCACGTGAACATATTGAAATCGGTAGGACAATACCCAGCACCTGGATTTTCTAGCAATCAATTGTGAAGTAGGGGACCATAGATCGTAGAGGGTCACAGAGACCTGACTTCATCTTCAAGACCACTGACCCAATTCAAGATAAGAATTGCACATGCATGGAGGATTAATAGCCTCATTTTAATATAGAATGGTGTTGGGAGGTGTTGGGATTATGCATATGTAAGATTTTGGGAAATAAATGGAGGGCAAAGAATTTTGTACGGCATGGTCACGTCTTTTGCAGTTGATTCCCGGGCTATCCACCAGTGTCCATAAAACATACCACTTTGTAACTTTCATTAGTTAGAGAGTTTTTGTCCGGGACCTTCAGTTTTAACAATTCAATGGGACATGCTCTCATGGTTACCTGGCTATCTCTGGTTAAATTAATACTATTTCTCCTCTTCTGTGCTATAGCAACTCTGATCTTTTCACCTTGCATGACGTCTTGCTGAGTGCTACTCTTTCAGCAGGTGATCAAGGGCCTACACATAGTAGCCACACTTACTGATGCAGAAATGACTACAAAAGTACATAAAATTATGTCATTGCAAATAATTGCAAAACCAAAGAAGACCCAGGAAGAAAAACTTAAATCAATGGTAATTAAGGTCTGTAAAAACAAATATGGAAAAAATAAAAAGAGAAGGGATTGAAAGGAGTAAGAAGAATGCGTCTTTAGAAACAGATTGTGTGAGTCTGCTTGTAGGCAAGGCTAGGAACTTATGGCTGGTGAAGTAACAGAAGAAACTCTTAGTTCTAGAAACTGATACTAATCAAGATAAACTGTTGCTCAGCCAAGGCTGCGTCAAATTCCTGAACCTACAGTAAGAGAACAGAGACTTAATAGCATTAGAAAGAGTCTCTTCTTCTTTCTTTTATATAAGAAAAGGGGGAATGCATATTAGAGTGGGGCATAGAGTAGGTGATTCAGGAAGTCTGTACCTTCCAATTACTTCATCCAGTGGGGAAAAGGAAGAGGGTCATGGAGCTGAGAACTTAGGATAAAAAGGGTGCTCTTTCCCCCAAGCACTAGAGATACTCCATGGAAAATGCCCCATGGTCTCTCCCTTTATTCGAATAAAGTTACAGAACTACTCTGCTTATGTCTACTTTTGGGACATAAATCTCTGGCATTATAGATTAATTTTCCTAACAGCAGCAACCTGCCATGGGGCCTCTGAGCGCGCCTGCAGCTCTGCAGAAGACGTAAAATGGTTCCCAGTGGCTCCCCCCACATGGTACATACTGCTGCATGGCCCTGGGGCTGCATGCAGCACTCACCTGCTGCACCAGGGCTGCCCGTGGGCTGTGGAGTCATCTCGCTATCAGCGCAGGCAAGGCCAGGGCCCCTCTCAACAGCAGCTGAGGGGGTGAGGAGAGAGCAGCTTCGGGACAACCAGCCAGCCATTCTACACCCCACGCATGGAGAGAGGATGCTGCTGCTTCCATCTCTCCTAGTCTCCATTGCACCTTCCACTTGCCCCTCAGCTGTGCGCTCGTGAGTAGCTATGCTCACCATCCACTCAGCCCTGCCGGAAGCCTGCTGCCACGGGACAGGCGAGAGGGTCAGCACGGTCCTGATAGTGCAAAGAGAGGAGTCCATGGGTGGGTCAGCGAGTGGTGTAACGTTGTCTGCTTGTGCTTCCTGTCACTTGGCAACCACTCCTTACAGCAGCCCAGTGGATGTCATGCGACCTCACAGAGCGGTGGATTCAGCTGGGCATTATGTGGCCAGGTGTGCGGCCTGTGGCAGCTGCAGCGAGGGGCTGCTGACACTGCCTGTGCCAGTGCTGGAACTGTTACAAATGGGTAATGTGATGAGTGGCTCTTGCAATTAAGGGGTGAATATTGTATGTATGTTACGAGAAGTTTTATACATACATAGGTATGTTCTTATAGTTTGTTGTTTGGACACCCTCTGTTCTCCTCCTAGTCCCCTTTTCCCCCCTCTGTTATTGCCACCACACAGGCTTGGTTGTCAGGGTTGTCAGGGACATGTAGAGGGAGGGTGTGTACATGTACCCCTTACATGGGGCAGTTGGGAATAGGGAAAGCTTGCTGCTAAGGAGTAATGGCATGACAATACCTTATCTCCAATCAAGTTGCAAGAAAGTCTCCACCAAAGGACAGCAAAGAAGATTTGGCCGGCAGACTCTGTGAGGGGCCAGGGTTGGGTGATGCAACACCAGGGGTACAAAAGGTGGAGTGGCCATTTTGTGGACGAGCTTGTGGCAGTCAGTCACACTCCTAGCAGTGCTCTTTTTCTTTATTCAGTCCTTTGTTGTATATGTTAAGGTTTATAAACCTCTAAAATTTTAAATTGAGCAGTCGTTTCTCACAAATGGAGACTAGTTCGGGAAGAAAACCTCATCTCCGTGGCCCTAGGAGACTGTAAACAGGAGGTGCACCCCACCAAATTCAGTGACTCGATCAACTTCTCTTCGGGTCATCAGTGATTTGCAGGTCAACACCACAGGGACAACAAAGAACTAAATAATTAAAAAGAAGAGTAAGAAGGGAAAAGTCCCCTGAAAAAGTGCAGACAAAAAGATATGGAGTATTGTGAGTATTGTGCATGTGGGAGATGGAGTCCGAGAGTGTGCTTGGGGTGTGAGTGAGACTTGGGATAATTGGTTTGAAAAGGCACCGTCATCATAATTGGTTTGGCTAGATTGCCCATAATCCGAGTCCCCGAACCTCAGCTCATGGCAGTACTGCACAGAATCTGTACCAGAGTCTATCGGAGCTCAAGGATACAGGATGGTTAGGTGGGACCCGTGAGAAGAGGGAACCATGACCAGAGGAGAACGGCAGGCGGCAGGATGCAAAGTGAAAGAGAGGTAGGGACTGTGATTGGTGGGAAGCCGCAGGCAGTGAGACACAAGGTGAAAGTGAGGCAGGAATAAGAAGGCCATAGGCAGCGAGATGTGAGGTGAAAGAGGGGCCGGGACCGCTAGCAGTGGGAACCATGATCAGCAGGGAGATGCGCTGCGCAGGGCAGCAGTGGCGGCTCGGGAGCTCCAGGTGCAGTCTCAGAAGCACCAGCCACAGCAACACCCAACTCTGCCAGCCCAGCTGTGCAGGGCTGCTGGCAGAAGCCTGGAAGTGCCAGGCCAGGTAACATCCAGTGGGGCTGCTCCAGCTGTGTGGGGGTGTCATGGGATTAGTTTGGTCTTTCCCGGCCAACGCACCAATTAATGTTGGGGGTTTATTTTTTTGTTGTGAAATAGGATTAAAAGGAAAGAAAAACAGGACTAGGACTGTATTGGTTGGGGTGTCCTAATGTACTGGAATTAGCATATGATTTGTATTATTATAATTATCTCACTTTGTAGACGAGAACGACAAGTTGAATGAGAAAGGCCTGAGGGACAGTGAAAAGGCCATAATAGAAGACAAAATTAGGAAGTAGCAAAAAGGAAAGTGACAAAGAAATGGAGGGCAAGACTGGGTTGGCCTCTGTACTTGTTGGATTGCACTAATGTATCACTGATTATTAATTTGTACTCATGCATCACTTGGTTTGTTCTGTGCACTCCCCTGGATGCTGTAGATGGTTTCTCCCTCACCTCTCTCAGGTTAAGTCCCTCCCCTTACCTGTCCCATCAATCGTCTCCCATTGGCTTTGGTTCCCTTCCTCTGCCCCCCTCTCCCTGAGTTTAAAAATCCCTCCTCTCAGGTACTCGGTCCTTTTTGTCCCCGGCTCCCTCCCTTCATCTTTCTCCCTACCCTTTTCCCTCGCCCCTCCTCTTTCCCTTGTTTTAACTAATGTTTTTCCTTGCCCTTCTTTTTCTCCTCCTCCTCCGGATCTGTTCACTATTAAATTCTGCAGACGAGTTTCCCTGGGAAGAAAGAGTGCCCCTCGATCTAGTAACTTTGTGTCCTTGTTGATTTGCAGTGGGATTTTCTGAGCTAGCCAAGTTAAACCCCCATGGAGCAAATACAACGTACTCACTAGCAAGAAGATCATACACTTGCTATGGGTAGCAACTCCATAGGCATGGTAGGTGGGGGTAAAAGCCATAACTAACCTCTGTTACTTCCTTACTTCTGTTATTTGTCTCTTCATTTTAGGAAGTCAAACCAATTCATGTCATAAACATCACCAATCATTTTGCTTAGGGGAAACCCAAGTTTTTTTCTTTTTTTCCACTCTCCTCACCTACCTCAACAGATGCTATTATGACTCATTCAGAAATTAAATTTGACTCACAAGAATGAGTACATCACCAACATTGAAAATCAAATTCATCAACTTGATCGACTTCTCCTTGGGTCATCAGTGATTTGCAGGTTGACACCCTGGGAACAACAAAGGACCAAATAACAAAAAAGAAGAGAGGGAAGAAGGAAAAAAGCCCCCTGAAAAAGTGCAGACAAAAAGATCTGGAGGATTTTGAGTACAGTGTATGTGGGAGATGGTGTCCGGGAGTGTGTTTGGGGTGTGAGTAAGACAGAATCTGGTAGTGTGCCTGGGGTGTGAAACTTGGGAGAATTTATTTGAAAATACACCATCCTCATAACTAGTTTAGCCAGCACTGCCCCCAGCTCTGGGCAATGTCATGCAGGATCCATACTGGAGTCAGTTGGAATTTAAGGACATAGGACAGTTGGATGGGACCTGTGAGCAGAGAGAAAGAACCATGAGCAGGGGGGCGGGAACCATGAGTGATGGGATGCAAAGTGAAAGAGGGGTGAGGACTGCGATTGGTGGGGAGACACAGACAGCGAGATGCAAGGTGAAAGAGGGGCAGGGAAAAAAAAAAAGGCGTAGACGTCAAGATGCGAGGTGAAAGAGGAGCGGGGACTGCGATCGCTGAGGCCTGCGATCGCCAGGGATTGCGATCAGCTGAGGCAAGCGCTATGCAGGGCAGCAGAGGTGGCAGCTTGAGGCATGCCAGGCACAGTCTCAGAAGCACCAGGCGTGTAACACCCAGTGCTGCCAGCCCAGCTGTGCAGGGCAGTGGCGGCGACTCAGGAGTGCCAGGCGCACTTAACACCTAGGATCACTGGTTCGACTGTGCAGGGCTGCTGGTGGTGGACCAGAAGCGCCAGGTGGGGTAACACATGGTGGGACTGATCTGGCTGTGCGCAGCCCACAGGCAGAAGTGGGCCATCATGTGTGGAGCTCAGTGACTGCCCACATTCACAAAGGACTGAGCGCCTCCACAGTGCGGGGCTGCAGTGGCTTCCTGCACTCACCAGCCCCTCTTTTATCTCTGTTACCATGTGCACATTCCAGCTCCCTCCACATGCTTGGTTCTGCCTGTGTGGGTACAGCAGGCAGGCGCGGCTCCTGGACAGCCCCAGTCCCGAGCGCAGAGCGACATCTGCAAATCCCGGTGGATGGGTTGAAAGAGAGAGAGGAGAAGAGGAAGGCAAGGCACCGGCCTCACCCCTGAGTGGGTGGATGTCTGTGAGCCCTCCCGTCCCGGAGCTGGTTGCTGAGGCAGCTACTTCAAGGACTTTTCCACCCAGGGAACTGAGTGCTCCCAGCTTGAAACAGCACATTTGCTACAAAGCTAATAGAAATTGCACTTGACTGCCAACCCATACCAGAGCTGCTTCTGCACACAGACAACACAAGGTTGCTGCAAGTTACCATTTCAGCAGCAGCTCCTGCGGACGTGAATAGCATCCCTACCTCCCAGTTGGCCCAGCCTGGACTTCATGCAGCACACAGCCAGAGCTGTGGGGAGCTGAAGTGCTCCCTGGGAAACCCTGCCCGGCACATCGTGCCCCTGCTCACCTTGGCACCTCTCACCTGCTGGCAAAGAGAGCAGTTGCCTCCCCCTGCTGGGTGCTTCCAGCTGTGGGCAGGGGGATAACTCAGGCAGCTCCGCCTACTGCTCTGCCCCAATGCTTTTGTGTTTTCTTCCTTTTCCCCAGGCTAGAGGGGAGCAGGAGGTGGTGGAGGGGGACAGCAGGAAGCGGCAGGAGCATGGGGAGATGGTGAAGAGGTGGCAGGGAAGGGACAGTGAGGGGGTGGGAGGAGACGGGACAGGACAGGTGCACAGCATGACACGGCATGTTGCAGTCCTCTCGTAGGGAGAAGGGAAAGGGTGCAGAGCAGCGCAAGTGGTACAGAGGCGTCCTGCCCCCTGCTTGCAGGTGCCCACCTGGCTCCTATCCACCTGCAGTCTGCTGAGCCTACAGCCCATGTCCGCACACCGGGAAATGCCATGGAAAATCACACTGGGTAACATCGGGGCTGTGTGCAGGCAGCTGACTAGACAGAGTGGGGTCCTTGCTTTCCCACCCTTTTTCTTCCCTACCCAAGGCATGCTGCTGCCATCCTTGGAAGGCCAAGCAAGTGGTGCTCCAAGCCACCATCTTGGGTATGGTATCAATGTGACTTCCATCCTTCCTCACTGCCCTCTTGGGTGTTGGCAGAAGCCACTTCCGGTCATGCCGTGATCTTTGTTGTGGGACCCTTAAGGCCCCCCCGCTCCTCACACAGGCATCTGTCTATTCAACTGCCTGAACCTGGCCCTGACGCCAATGCCAATCCCGCACTCTCAGTGTGATTTCCCCCTGCCTTATCTGGCCTGAGGGCATGGGCAGCGGGGTCAGCGGTACTGGAGCCAGGCAGGAGCCATGCGAGCGGTGGCAGGTAGCGGCAGAGACGCCTCGGCTACAGTCCCACCGTGGCTGCCATCTTGAGTGTGGCTGAAGCCCGATCTGGCTCCTGCAGGGTCCTGGCAGGTGGTCCCTTCTGCCATCTTGATGAAGCAAAAAATGCTGTAGAGACAAAAACTCTCCAACTAGTTGTAGTTAGGAAAGTTAGTATATTTATTGCAGTGCTGGGCACAAGTGGGGTAGTCCCCAAAAGCATGTGCAAGAGTCACAAGGCTCTGGCTCTCTATTTAATCACAAAAATATTCCATATTCATATGCTTACTTCAAACACCTATACATATGCATTACCTAACTCTGCCTACCTCCACTTCATACTAAAATGAACTTAAAGTCCTTTCAAGCTTGTGGAGTTCTCTGCTTGAGTTGGTGGGCTTTGAAAATGAAGTCACCGCTCTCTGCCTCAGGCTAAACTTTTCATCTCTGTTGTGTTAGAAGAATTGATGATCCCTTGGACATAGTCCAAGTTCCCCAACCTGTTTCTTCATTTTTACAGCTCCCTATCCCCTCTATCTTGCCTCTCCAAACAGAGTAAATGATAATATTGTCTTAGTCCTCACTGGTTCCATCTACCATCTGCTAGCAATTTGCTTATGAATCTACATCTGTCTCTACTTTTTTTCTGGCTATGCTCTATACTGCTTCTAGCTAAACCTTTAACCTTTAATTTCCTCATTTTTTTGCTTCATTGAGGGGGGCGTACGCAGGGGCAGCTCTGTTCCAGCCCTGCTCACCCGCTTGTTGGCCCTGGCCTGTGGCACGCTGCAACCGTGCCCTGCCAGCCCGGCCACACAGCTGCCATTCTTCTCTGTCTCACCCCGCACGACAGCCCCCCTTTGCAGCACTGTGGCCCTCCGCTCAAGCCTGGATGTGGGAACACAAGCCTCGTCTCTGGCTGCACTCAAGGCACAGAGACCTGAGTAGAGGCCTCAGAAATCTTGGATCAGAGCCCAGAACACCTGTGGTTTGGATTTTAGCCCGTGGGAACGATTGCCAACCTTAAAAGAAGAATTACAGGTCACAAGAGTTTAAATAGAATAGTAATAAGTTTGTCACAGGGTGTAAAAGTAGTTTTTGTGTTTTAGTACGGGGGGTAGGTATTGCTAAGATGGAGGAACCTCACGGCTTTTTGGGTTTCTTCCTTCTTCTTCACTTTCTCCATTTCTGCTGTGACGGTGGCACGGGTGATTGGTTTAGAGTAGAGACTGACTGTCTAACATAGAGGATAGGTATTGGAAATTATTAGTAAATAATGTGAATGTAATTTTTAGTATAAAAGATAAACACCACCTCTGAGGGGGGAGAAGACCTTCAACTGTCTTGCTGGAAGGAGCTCAGCAGGTCAGAAAGAAAATGTTTTAGATAAGACTGAATAAACAAACTTGAGAATGAGACCCGAAGAGTTTCTCCTTTTTCTTCCATCTCGGGCTTGGAAAAAGGACTTTATTACCTTGGGGAATTTCTGCAAAAGCAGCAAACCCGACACCCGGCCATGTCCCTTTGCGCTCCTAACTCTCCTTCAGCCCTCTCCTCTAGTCCGTGCCCCGCTCCCTGGTCTCTCGCTGCAGCCCCTCGCCCTTCTCACGCCGTGGAGCAGGGCACTGGCTCGGGGTGCGGCAGTGCCGCTTTCTGTCCACAAGGCAGCAGCACTGCCACCACGCTCAGCCCAGAACTATGATGCACTTTGGGGGCAGGCATGGGACACAGGGAAAAACCAGCATGTTCAATCCCCTTCAAAAAACCCTCTAAAATAAATGCCCCCCCAAAAACCCAACCAAAACGAAAAAAAACCCCTGCCTCTAATCAAAAACCCCAAAACCACCACATATTTTAAACTATATAAATTAATTAATGTTATAAATAATATAATAGTGGCTTTTGCATGTTGTTATTAATCACAAGTATTTTTGATGTGATAAAATTTATATTTACTTTTTAACTGCTTTTGGTATAGGATAATCTGTCAGTTTATGCATGCGCCATATAGTTTATATGAACAGTACTGAGATAAAAATACTATTTCCTATTGTTTAGCAAAATGTTTAGAGACTATGTTAAAATGCTTTTTATGTAGCTAACTCAAGAGAATGGTTATGTTGTTTGTCACATCTGCAGACTGGCCTCTCCAAGTGACAAGATAACAGTGACAGAAACCAGAACACTGGGGAGGGGGAGGAGGAATTTATGGTCTTCCCATTATCAAAGAGTGTGAAACAACAGGAGGGAACCACAGGAAGAAATAAAATACATTGACAATCTACAGAATGTTCTTCAGACATGTCAGAGGTTAAAACCAAACAAGAGAGTTCCTAGAACATCAAAAACTCAAAAGAATGTTTGAATAATATATAAAATCATGAGTATGCATGTACCCCCAGCAATGTAACAGTATATAGAAAACATTGTTTTAAGTTGACAGTGTGTTATTTGGCCAATCACCAAAGACATTCCAGCTCTGGATATTTATCCCTTTTTATCCCTTATTAAACTTCTAAAAATTCCAAAGTATGAACTTTGTTTTTCACAATTAACCTAACACATCAAAACCACCAAAATAGAAAATCTTTGTCAACACTAGTATGTAGTACACACTAATCCCATCACAACACATAAAACCAAAACCTCTTTCTATTACTAATATAACAAAACCCCCACAAAATTTAACCCTATTAAAAACTAAAATAAATCTAACCAAAAATAAATTTTAAAAGTCCCATTATAACTAACCCGAAACACCTGTACATTCTAAACATAAACTTATTTCAAAAACTAAAAAAATCAAATAAACATTTAAAATACCTACTATAAAACCAAAAAACATTAAACAATTAAAGATCTTGCCCAAACTATCCAAAAAGCCATCTGCAATAAAACTTAAAAAAACCCAACAAATACCAATTAGCACCTCAACAATGCACCACAAACAATACCAAAGTCAGAAGACTGTAATTCCCATCCACAAAATAATTCATAATCTAAAAAACAAAAAAAAACTCAACAAAACCCTTCAACAATCCCATTTAACCTATATGCAAACCTGTAAGAAAATAAAAATTTACAATAAATGATAGTACCTTAAATAAAATAACTTCAGCATTAAACACTACTGTACCAAACATATTAAAACTCCAGTACAAACTAAAATACCGAACAATAAAATAATACACCACTATTAACATTACCAATACATTTCCCCCCACTCAGTCTAACAGCAATAGACAAACCTCAGTTTACCTTCACTTAAAAAACTGTACAATACACCTAAAACCAAATGGCCCAAAAATAAAAACACTATCCTACAATCTACCATAAACTAATCAAAACTACATAACAAAAAAAAAACAAACCCTCCACATTATGTACAGCACATCAGCTGTAATTATGACAACACAAATATTTAGAGAAAAAAATTATCCAAATGCTCCTAAAACTGATTTCATCATAAAAAAAAACCTACTCAAAAAATCCAATTCCTAAAAATGAAATATCTAAAGAACATCAAATTCCCAACAAAATAATGAACAAAATCACGTGTCCACCAAACAACAAAACCCTGCCACCAAACTTTCCTAAATACCATAAAGTTTAAAAAGTATGTTCCTAAATACAATCCAGTTATAAACTCTCTCTACCTAATTACGCAAAAAAAACCCCAATTTCCAGTAAAATCCTAAACAACAACAAACCTTCACCCAAATAAAAAAAAAAAAATCACTCATACAATAGCCCTTGACCCAAACAAAACAAAACCAGAAATAAAAAACCTACTCTACTACCAAAACCCATCATCTGTCCTAAAACCTTTAACAAAAAATACCTAACTGCAACATGAATGGATTGTCGTTGGAGACGGAAACGACACGGACTCACCAAGAGTCCTCAACAAACAGAATGTTTTATTGTCCCGAACTTCTTTTTATAGGGCATTTGAATCTGCTGGGCCCAGATGGCTGATTGGCCGGGACCTCTCTCCACCCTGCTCTGTGACCAGTGATACATCTGCATTCAGGGCTGGAAGAAATTGGCTGAGGATCCCTGCATGTATTTAAATCCATCCCATCATCTCTCACCCAGGGACTCACTCACTTCTAGGCTGGTTGGATGTGGGGGCACAGCTTCAGACTAGCTGCAATGTGACACCTTAAAAAAAACCTCAAAATCAACCATTACAATTCTAAAATCCAAACTACAAAAAATCCAAAACCAACTACTTCCCCAAAAAAGAAAAACCCTTAACAACCTATAAAAATATCTAAGCCACCTCAAAAATAATCAACACTAAAACACAACTCCTCCAAACACCCTGACTACCAATACTGATATAAATGTTTAAAACAAAAATTCCCTCTATCCACTACGCTACAAATGCCACATAAAACAAATACATTGCTCTCATCACAAAATGCATCCATATCAAAAATCTACATTGCCCTCAAATCTTAAAAATAATTACAAATCAGCCCCAAAATAAAAAATTTAATCTCATTAACAAAAAAACCCGAAAACAAATAATACAATCTAAAAAAAACCCACCGTACAAACAACTACCAGCTAAAAAGAGATGCTATGCTCTTTTCACTTACAATTCCTGTCACTGCATAAAAATGGAACAAGAATAAAAAGCAACCATATAGAACCCCACCAAAAAAATCACAAAAACTAAAAAAAAAAAATAAAATCAAACCAACTCAGTAAATTCAAAACCATGCAACTAACCCTAAACATTAATAAAAAAATCCCCCAAAGCTCTACCTTTATGCTAATTCGAAAAATAATAACGAATACTGTATAAATATTAATTTCAAAATAAAAAATCAATTAAAAATATAAAAACCCCCTCAAAGACTAAAAAATTTAAAAAGTATCACTACCCAAATATAAAAAAAATTACCTATAAAAACCCACCATACAAATGCCCATGTTCGCAAAAATAAAAGTAACAAAAAACACCGAAAGAGAAATTAATTGGGACTTACCATCAAATGCTAAACCAGAAAAACATAACATTAAATAAATATACTATATCCCTTATCATATACCACCTACAAATAAAATAAAATTATACAATGAATCATTAAAAACCACAGTAAAACCACTAAATAAAAAAGTTTTTTAAAAAAATAAACTTCATCACCTCACAAAACTCCCCCCCAAAAATTCCAAAAAAATTCCAGAAAAATCCTAAATAAATTCTAAGAAAACCCAAATAT
>JAWWMU010000113.1:4654403-4665245 GCA_035048155.1 Cinnycerthia olivascens
CACCACACACTGAATAAGCTGTAGAACTAGTGCTGTTACCATCTGAATATACATAGGCTCTCCATCAGTGTCACTGCTGTTTAATCTGTTAATAAGACAGCATTAGCACTAAAACTGAACAAAAAAACCCCAATTTTTTTGTCTTAAATAACATCTTTCTAAAATAATAATCAAAGCTAGAAATATATGTTATACACATTTATCTTGTCATTTGCTTTTTTCTTATGCAGTGAAAGATTTGGTCTAACAAAAATGGCAAGCATTATTCTCAGGCCAAACAGATGAATTGAAACAGCTCACAGATTGGACATCAGAGTGTCTGTGAAGTTCAGCAGCAGAAAAATCTTCAGAAATATTTAATAAATCAAACATATCCATGTAAAGGCACTTATTAATAATCTTATTCTGTATAATGCCATATCCAGTTCCAACACAACATTAAAAAAAATAGACCAAGCTTTAATAATAATTAATTACTTATATATTATTTAATGTATCTGAAATGTGCAGGAATTTTAAATGAGAAATTAATGACCATGACCTGGACTGACTTCTACAAGAGTTACACCTATGGTAATCTCAGGTAGTGCAACAGGTGATAAACTTCAGCATGCAAGAGTGTCTTTTAAGTTGGTATGACCAGCATGAATACACTCTACCTCACTTTTCTCCCCTTCCAAGTGATTTAACCTGATAAATAGTGTGGTGTTTACTAGCCATATGTACATCAACACCACTTAATGTTGCCTTTAACAATATGAAAAGGTGATAATCTCTGACATAATTCTCCCCTAAATTATCAAAATAATAACTGGACAGATTGCAATTATTATCTTTATGAAGTTATCTCTAACTACTTGTACAGAGAGACTATTTTCCTATAAAATTTTAGATAAGCTGCACCCTTCCTGACTATAGCCACAGACAGGGAATGTCCTTCAACAAGTTAGAGCTAGGACTCTAGAGATAAGTAGTGCAGTCATTATGGCCTTGAGACAGTAACTTCCTTATAGTAAAAGTCCCAATTCAAAGAGGGTATCTACCATTCATGCTCCTATGCCTAACACCTTCCTATTTGCTAGATCTCTCTGATGTCCATAAACAAAACAATAGGAAATACTAGGAATAACAGTCATGTTAACATTAGAATTGCTGAATTCAAAGTTTCAATGAATTTCTTTTCCTGGATATTTCCTGTTCATCCACCCTGGATCAGATAACCTATTTCATTGACAACTTTTCTGTCTCCAAGGAAAAGATGTATGGAAGCAAGGAACAAAATCAATACCAGTGTCCAACCTCAATTTTAACTAAAATTCAGTCCAGGTCAGATTCTTTCTCTAATTTAACCTGAAACTATACTATTATTCAGAAGATGCACAGAAATCCAGCTGAAGCTCTTAAAAGACAGTTAAAGCGAACTGAGTAGTTTCTAAATGAGACTCATTCAAATGAGTATTAGATTGATTTAATGGAAAGAGTGCTCTGAGCATGTCCTCAAAGAGATTCAGCCAGAATTTTCCTATTAAGTTTTAGCAATGACATTATATATAATCCATATAAACAGAACCAAAGAAATTTCCAAGAAAAAACATTTGAATTCATAATAACATTACAGTCATTTACATGCTTAGTGAGACAGATGAGATATTGCAATTATTTTGTCTTAGGGTTTAGGAATCTTTCTTTTGTTTCTTTCCCGAAAAGAATTTTTCCCCTATACGTGTTGCTAGGAGACAATAACGATCATGTAACTTGAGAGAGACAAAAGAAGTGGCCACAGATCAGGGGAGGGGTCCAGCTGGCTACTCTTTTTACCTGGGAGTTTCTCTGGGAAGGGCAGAGATACCACAAGAATTGGGCTAGGGAAAAGGGATGGGGTGTAGCCTCTAGCTCTTGTGCTCTCGGCATCCGGAGGGGAGAGAGGCTGTGGTCGTTGTGAGGAGAATTCGTCACTACTGCTGAGTTCCGTCTTCTGACGTCTTTCTTCTACCATGAGTGGAGCTCTGCTCGTAAGAGCGGCCATTGCACTGGGACCTCATTAACACCCTACTTCACCAAACAAAGGACCCCTCACCGTCTGCTCGGGTGCCTCAGGGGAAAATCCGGATCCCCGAGCCCCTTTCCCCTCCCAGGGAGCCTGCTGTGTTCAGGAGCTGGGCTGTTGCTGCCCAGCCCCCCGCCGTTTCTTTGGCACTGCTCTGGGTTTTTGCTACACTGTAGCCCCCGCATCCCCTGCCTGCTGAGACGTCCCGCAGTTCCAGCTACAACTGCGGAGTTTCTGACACATCTCATCTGCCACCCTGTGATTTTACTCATTCCTGCCGTTCCAGCTTGCTGCTTCTGAGGGTCCTGCTGGGGCACCGGGATTGACTGCCCCAGGGGGTTTGTAAAGTAAGCTTTTTTCCCATCCTTTCCCGTTTTGGTCAAGCTGCCATTAACTGCGTGCTCTGCAAGCTCACACTGGCGTGCCCCCTACAGCCGTGGGGGAATCATCGCACCTGCCCTCCCCGCTGGGAGCCTGCCAGCGCCCCTGCCGGCTGTGACTGTAACTACACCAAAGGGGAAATGGCTTAAAGAGCGGAAAGAGACTGCTTATTGGGTTTTCTGTTTTTGTTTGTTGTTGTTACCATTGTTGTTGTTTGTTTGCCTTGTTATACACATACATACTAGTATAGAACTGTTATTCCTTTTCCCATATCTTTGCCTGAAAGCCTCTTAATTTCAAAGTTATAATAATTCAGAGGGAAGGGGGTCACATTTCCCATTCCAAGGGAGGTTCCCACCTTCCTTGGCAGATGCCTGTCTTTCAAACTAAGACATTCTGGAAGCAGGCATAAATATGATGGCATAAGAAAGTGATTATTACAAAATACATTTGTCAGACAATTCTGCTCTCACTGTAGAGGTTTTGAAATATCAACCTCTAACAAAACATAGCACACGAAGTCACAGATTTTTAAAGACCAAGTTAATACTGAAGCCTAAAATCTTACATCTAAAAAACTGTAAATGTTGCTGTCTACAAATTATCAATCTATGTCAGAATTTACCTGAAATTTCTCAAACTCCTCTTGCTGGTTGGTAGTCTTGCGAGGGAAGTGAAAATTTCTTCTAGTATTAACTGTCTATGTTTTTCATACCTAGAGAACACCTATTTAACAGTAACAGAATTATTAAAAAACTATTTATTGTTACATAAAATATCACATGTTAAATAGATTTTTAAAATTATATATAGAAACATACTCTTTATATGACATTTAAATAAATTATATTTAATGCATACCTTGTTTTAAATGCATTGCTTTGTTTTAAAGCAAGCATTTCTTTATAAAATACATAAAACCTTTTTCAAATATAGCTTTTTTAAAATTTTCAAATAGCATAAATGTGTAATAGCTCTTAAAAATACCATGTGTTTTAAATTTTTCTGCCATTAGTACAATACACTGAAAGTCAAACAGTGTAAGGCTAAGCTATCAGACCAGTATAGAGCAAAAGTCTATGGTAACATACATTAAACGTGAACACATGAATAGTTTTAGAGCACATTTGAGAAAACTAAGCTTTGATGTTTGCCTGATATGAAATAGTAATTAAATTTATGGGGTCAGGATTGTAGAGTTTGAATCTCCTTTTGTTCAGTCAGAATTACTTTTATAAATACTAGAGTACATAATCCTTAAAAAGATGAAAAACTTTCACTTGAACAAACACGTCTGTGTTGCACTGCAGTTTTCCTGAAAAAATATTTTATCTGCCCCATGAATTTTTCACATAGCCACCTCTTCTGAGGAAGAGGACTTGTTCTATTTTATAGTTCTATTATATATTCTATAGAACTATCCTACTAGTTCTATGGCTTATACCATTGCATAAACTCTAATCTTAACAAAGGAGGTAAGAAAAACCACATTGTTAAGATTTCTTAAGACAAAAAAGAACAGGTAAGAGGAAAGGGTTTGTGTTTACACTTTAAACAGCATAACCAAAATTAAGTAAATTTCTTGGGTTAAGTAGGCTATTTCTTCCTATAGAGTACTCTGGAAATGGGAGGAGCTCAAGTAGCTTTAATATTGTTCCTAGATTATGATACCAAACTGTAAAAAAACCAAAAATAAAATTAGTTCTAAGCTCCAATTCTCTATCAACAAAAATACAGCCTATGTAAATGCCCTAATAACTCTCAGAAGAACATGAAACTACTGCAAATTAAAAATTACTTACTGCAGTCACTAATTTGATGGCACATAGTTGTAGTTCACTGACATTTTCTACAAAAAAAGGTGTTATTCCCATAGATGATATCTATCAACAGAAAGAAGTTATTGTAAGTATATTTGACTATTAAACTGATATTTATGCATTTTCACAAGTAGATTATTCATTCATCAGGTAAGGTATTCAACAAAATGTATTCATACCGTTTACAAATAAAGTTATTAAACGATATTTTAATACAATCAGATTAAACTTTTCTTAAGTGTATAATAAAAGCCATTTAAGTTGTGAACATTACTATAGAACAAACTAGTCACTGCTGTTAATAATTCAAAAGTTTGTACTGGTTTCATATTTTATGTTATTGAGACAATTGCACTTTGCAGTCTCTCTGGAAAAAGAAAAAAACATTCTCTGACAAAAATTTTTCTGATAAAACTTACTTGAAGAATAGTTGTATCAGTGAGAAGCTGTATCTCTAGCAACTCTGACAAACTGCTGACAATGTCACAAACTTTGTTATATAACATCACTATAACTCTTTGCTTGTGGGTGGAACACTTGGCACGTTTTGCTTTTGAACTTAAAACACCACCTAGAAGATAAAAATTATCTTTAATTTTTTTCAGTATTTCACATCAGATATTAAAAGATTATCATCTTCCTCAAAAAATGTCTCCAAAAGAAGTCCATGACTACAGCTTTGTAAATGAAATTTCTTACAAAAGAAAACCTATTTAGTAAAATCAGCTGGAAAGCAAGAATTTAATATTTTCACAATTGCTTTGAATTCTGGATCCAAGATTCTTAAAACCGTTCTTGAATACTTGCACCTCAAGATACGCATATGACAACAAAATGCAAACCATTTAGCATACTAACCACCATGAGGATCCACTCTATACACGGGATCATACTGAGGATAGAGGGTGTTCTGCAAATGAAATTTTGTGTATTGAATAACTCTTTCTATTATGTCTTCAATATATACAGCTTTAGGCATATTTGGTGATGTCATAATATTGATAGCAGTAAGACAAGCATCAGCAGATTTTGTCACTCTTTCCATAATAAGATCTCTCCATAATCTCTCCTCATCTTCAGTGTCATTGTTCTGTAATATTATAGAAAACAAGACAGCGTGAACAAGAAGTTAAATTTTTTTCCTTACCAAGTAAAAGAAAACATTATTTTAATATACTTACACACACATAGAAAATACAGTATTACCTTTATGATACAAAAATAGTTTGGTTTAGAAATCAACAAATGTTTGTTTTACTAGCAAAAGGTTTGTAACCCTAAGTTACAGATCTTCGATATCTCACTGTGTTCTTCTGGTAAAACAAAGAAGCTTTCTCTGTATCATTGGGAAGCACTATGAAGGAAGACTGTCACATTCTCTACTTAAGAATGATGTACCTCAATCAAAATCTAAACTCATTCATCTAGTGTTTTCTTCAGTGGCCTATACATACCAGTTGGTGCTTTGATCAGTCTAATTTTTACCACTTGAGAGAATTCTTACACAAAAAGACTGTTAAGTCACACAAAACTCATGAGAATACAACTTTCTCCAGAGACCAACTCATCTATATCAATGGGTTTAAAGCATATCTTATCAAATATGACCATATAAGGACTCAATGATCCTTGGGAGTGCCTTCCAACTGAGCATATTCTGTGATTCTGTGATTTAGATTTAGCACAGGGTATGGAATCTCTGTATTTCTGTGTTTGCACAAGTTATAAAACATGCATGAGGTTAACTATGACCACACAGCACTACTGAAATATTGTAATAATGTTATTAATAGCAAAACCAGGTGAAATTTTTAATCTGGTACAGAGAAAAATAATCTTTCTTGCCTGTATAAAAGCATAGGCTGTTATATTTCTTCCACTGTGGAAGGAATGTTTTATGGACATGTATAAAAGTAGGAAAAAATGCCCAATAGTGCGAGTTACACTAGTTACCATGAATATTTCAGGATGAAACTATAATATTTAAAATTAGGTCCAAAGATAACCTAATTGATCCAAATATGTTTACTATAGTAAAATATACTGAAATAATATAAGCAGTAGAATTTTACTTCAAATCTTAAAATTTGGCAATCTTTTAAGCACATATATATTAAACAGGAATTCCTTTCACAGACATACACAGTATTTGAAACTATCACTATATGGGACTCAAGTGAAGAAAACTATTCTACACAATGGTGTGAAATGATGTAATTTGAAAACTCACATGGTTAAGTAATGTGGAAAGCTTTGATCCATCTTGAATATTCTTCTCCAAAATATTCAAGACTTTTACTGTTTTATCTGTTGAGAGCTAAAACAAGAAACAAAACACATCAAACAACTGTAGGAACATAAAGGCTTCCAAATTGCAGAAAAAAGGCCAATCTAAGTATTGGATCTTGATTTGTCAGGTTTCTGACACAGCATGATTTAGAATGCTGATAACAGAATTAAACTAGAGAAAATATTTTCTAAGACTGCAATCAAACTTCACTTTCAACCAGAAAAATCATAGAAATTTATTTAAAATTGCTTAACTCTAATTAATTTTGCATAGTTATATGCTTTTGCATTTGCTTCTAAAAACAGAAATTTACCAAATCCAAGTATCAATCCCAAATTCTCGCTGACTATATAGATCTTTATTAAAACAAAATCCAAGTTCTATGGACAAGCAAAAATAAAATTCCCTGATACTTGAGTTCTAATAAAAAAAATATTCTCAGTAACTGTGTTAATTTTAAAAAACTAGCATATTGAAAAAAGTAACTCAAATTCACTTGCTGATGTTGTACAGAATTGTGATTAAATAATCCATAGAATATGCTAAACTCCAGGAGAATTAGTTTCATTCATCCAGATACTATTGGTGCTCACCTTTAGAAGCAACAAAATTCTGATTTTATGCATACATCTAAGTATATATGTGAAAAAAACAGGTAACAGAGGTTAAGGGTAAGAACTATCAAGAAACAGAAACACTCAGGCTAATATCATGCTACAAAGGAAGGTAGGGAGAACAAAGAAGGAGCCATGAAGAACATCTAAATCTTAGACTAAAGAAAACACTTCAGAGTGACTTGTATAAGCGGCTTCACAGACACTTCCTAAACATAATAAATGGTCATGAGGAGGTAGAGTAAGAATTTAATACAAGACTGCCCAAAGCCAATAGTTCTAGGAAGATAAGGAAAGCAAGAATATTGTTTCTAAAGATGTGATACCAACAGTTTGTGCCAACAGAAAGTTCTGCTGAACAGAAGTTGGGAAGAGTATGTCAAAGAAATCACAATATGCAGTCTACAAAAAATTAATCTTATCAGCTTGAGCATTAAATCTTTTAAGCTTGAAAGGACTCTTAGGAGAAAGGAAGGTAGTGGGCAACTCAGTGTGATGCTGGATGGGCATCAGATATTTACATTGCACTAATGGCATATATCAGCAAGGGTGGATTTTTTGACTTTGCCAGCAGGTTCTGTTTTACTGTGGTTGCTCAACAGTAGCTGTAAGGAGCAAATTACGTGCTTTTTTGAAAGTAGATTAATTATTAGATTTTACTGCTCAGGCATGTGTTACCTATTGGCATATAGTGCTCTGAGTCAGCCCTAACACAGAGGACCATTTAACAAAAATGTCTTGGCTTCAGAGACAGTAACAATTAAGATATGGTAACATTTTAAGCACTTCAGCAGAAGCAGAACTGTTCACAGTATTTGTCACAGATACACATGAAGAGAGTGTAATATTAGAGGGGGCACAAGTTTTTGTATGTTTAACAAAATTAAATATTAAAAGAGTTAAATACTATGAAGATGTACCTTGTCCATAATGCCCATTGCCTTGATTTTTGCAGATTCACTACCCAACTCACTAAGCTGATGCTTTCCCAGTAGCAGTTCTTGTGGAATCTCATCATCATCACCTTAAAAGAAATTAATTAAAAATTAACAATCACATTTCTAATAAGACTTCAAGGAAACCAGTATTTTACAGTCAATATGAAAAAGCCAACTGAAGAAAAAGAACTCATTTTCCAAATAGCTAGCATATCATAGTTCCATCTAATGAAGACTGATGATGACAACTTTTGGTGGTGTTAAAACGACTACTTGTTAAATATGACTGAAAGTCATAGATTAAAAATATTTTTAATCCAAGGTTGTAGACACCATAGCTGTAGTAATTTGCTTATTATGGTTGCTCCCTTTGTTCTAGTTCTAAAAAATTAACAAATTATCTGTTATCCATTTCAAAATAAAGTCATGTTGGTCAGCCTGAACTACTTCATCAGACAAATACTAAACTGGCTTAGTTTCTACTGAAATGTATAAGGAGCATATAGTGATTCAGTGCTCGATCCATAAGAGAATAAGCACTATGCTACTGAATTCAATAATAAATCTCTGTTAGGTCAAAGGCCACAACAGATGCAAAATTAAGTGCCTCAGAAATTACTGGTGTATTTGGTGTGTATGTCCAGGTTTTGGTAGCGGGGGGACTACAGGGGTGGCTTCTGTGAGAAGCTGCTGGAAGCTCCCCCATGTCTAACAGAGCCAATGCCACCAGCTCCAGGATGGACTTGCCACTAGCCAAGGCTGGGTCAATCAGAGATGGCAGTGATGCCTCAGGGATAAAGTACTTAAGAACAAAAAAAGTGATCGTCCAGATGTAATTGGGGCCAGAGGACAGTGGGGTGAGAATATCTGAGGAGAACAACTCTGCAGACACCAAGGTCAGTGCCTCCTTCTGGAGGGACAGGAAGTGCTCTAGGTGCCAGAGCTGAGATTCCCCTGCAGCCTGTGGTGGAAGACCATGGTGAGGCAGCTGTGCCCTTGCAGCCCATGGAGGACCATGGGGATGCAGAGATCCACCTGCAGCCTGTGGAGGAGCCCATGCTGGAGCAAAGGGATGCCTGAGAGGAGGCTGTGACCCTGTGAGATGCCTATGCTAGAGCAGGGTCCTGGCAGGGACCTGTGGACCCATGGGGAGAGGAGCCCACACTGGAGCAGGTTTCCTGGTAGGACTTGTGATCCAGTGGGGGACCCACACTGGAGCAGACTGTACCTGAAACCAACCCTGTATAAGAGTGATCCATGTTGCAGCAGTTTTTGGAGAACTGTAGCCCTTGGGAAGAACTCATGTTGGAGAAGTTCATGGAGAACTGTCTCCGTGGGAGGGACCCCATGCTGGAGTAGGGGAAGGACTCCAACTCCTCTCCCTGAGCAGTGGCAGGAACAATGGATGATGAACTGACCATAAATCACATTCTTGTTTCCCTGTGCCACTGGGAGGGAGGAGGCAGACCTGAGAAAGTGGGGGGAAGGTGTTTTTAAGGTCTTATTTTACTTCTCAGTATTCTGCTCTGATTTTGTTAGTAATAAATTCAATTAATACCTCTAATTCAAGCCTGTTTTGCCCGTGATGGTATTTGATGAGTGATCTCTCCTGGTCCTTATCTCAACCCATGAACCCTTTGTTAAATTTTCTCTCCCCTGTCCAGCTGTGGAGGGGAGTGAGAGAGAAGCTTTGGTGGATGCCTGGCATCCAGCCATCTTACAGTAGCATTCTTTACAAAGATACGTTTGACAGAAGATACCCTAATGATGTCCCAAAGAGGTATCATTTCCATTCCAAGGGACTATTATTTGTCTCATTGAGATTTATGTCCCTTTTGGATTCTGTAGGGAGGAAGGAGGATATTCTTCCTGTAGTAGCAAATGAAATTGGAAAGGTAAAGGCCTCCACTAAAGGTAGAAGCCATATAAATGCAGTATACTGCAGTGTGTTTCACAGGCTATTAAATCACAAAGAAGGAAGTTTGAAAATACAGAGATGCAAATTCCTTTCTTGTGTTTTTAATTGAAGGAAGCATTTTGACAATTTTTGCCATATTACCAAAAGTTGTAAAATCCATGTCTTCTAAATTTTCCAAAATATTCTCTATTGAAGCAGCAAATCTTTTGAAAGTAGAAGAATCCATCATTTCTGGTGAAAAAGAAATGTATATATAATTATTTTAGATACAAACCAGAAAATACAAAATACAAGCTATAGAAAATAATTATCCTAAAATTACCTTCAGGTGTTAGTTTAGGTTCATAAGCTTTCCTCTTCTTTTGTTTTTCTTTTTTCTTCATTTTTCTAGCTACTAATTAAGAGAATAAAGGATTGTTTACACTTTTTATGCTTATATTCAATATTGCATGTAAAGACGTTTATTTTAAAATGTTTAACATATTCTTCAAAAATGCACTAGTATTATGGAAGAAATTATTTTTTAAAAACAATCAGTTACCCTCACTGAGGCTAGGAAGAGGAGAATAATCATCCATCTCAGAGTCATTTGGACTGCGATTACGATAACGGCCACTACCAGAAGTCATCCTTCCTTCATGACAATAACCACTTCTCCTATGGTCACCAGAACTTCTTCTATCATGTTCTTCATACTCCCAAGCTTCATCTCTATCCTTTTTATGTCTTTTACGAGATGCTAGAAATAAAATGTATTTTCATTATAAGGACAAAAATTATACTTTTAATAGCTCAAAATTATCCATTTGCAAGTTAAACACTATCATATAGATG
>JAWWMU010000121.1:30702-50736 GCA_035048155.1 Cinnycerthia olivascens
CATGCCCTGGCTTCTTTTTAATAGGAGTTTAATAGATAATATTAGTAAAAATATGTGTATACAACAAGAGAGAGCATATACATAAAGCTGTATATATTTAGATACCTACATAATGTACAGGAATTGTCAGATCAACAAAAGTATCTGAATGGTAAAGAAAACGATTGTTTTATGCATGTACTGTAAACAGCTAGTGGATGAAGCAAGCTCTTTGCAGTATTTTTCTTTTTAATTAGCAAATTTTTATCAGGAATAATCTCCTTCAGAATTAAGCATACTAAAGCATGATAAGGTGTCCAAATCCAATTTAAAAGCGTCTTTTCACTTCATTTCGGAAGAGCTCAGATAGATCATGTATCCAAACCCAAGTATTTTTTTCCTAGAAACCTTTCCAACTAAAAGAAAAAATTAAAAATTCATGGTCTGGCTCTTGATCTGCATGATCTTAAGTTTGGTTTTGTGACTCCTGCTGAATTTATCCCTGTTTTTTGTCTAACCCAACTGGACGCCACACACCTGTACCACGTATTTTAAATCAAATTCCTCTGTAGGTTGCTCACATTACACAATAAAGTAGCAGACCCTCTGGGTAATCAATGATATCTCGGGCCTGTGAAGAATTCCTGGAAATTCTTTGGGTTCTTAAGATGTGTGACTTGAATCTTTCAAATAAAGACTTGCAGTGTAGTTCATAGGGTCGGGAAAGTTGGTAGGTAATCAGTTTAATTTTGATAACATTGCTTTGTTTACAGTAGTAGCAGCAGATAATTAGTCTGCAGGACAGGAAACACAATGTGTTAGCCCATACCAAGAAAACTCAATTGAGTTCATACTCTGTAATAGCTGAGGACAGGAAATAAAACTTGGCAGATTGAACATTATACTCTTTGTGCCCTCTGTTCTTTACTGGCAGTGATGAGTAAGATAAATCTGCCTTATGCATGATAATTAAGTTAAATAGTTAAGATATCTTGAAGAAATAAAACTAGAAAAGCTTACTACTTACATAGCATTTTCCTATAGAAACATACTTGCTATTTTACAAGTTTGGCATTTAGTATCTGTTACTTCTGCACATTCTGAATGGGCTCTTCATATTCCAATGCTTTTATTACTTCAGCTTGTTTTAAAAAACCCCAGCAACACAGAACCAAAGGAGACAGTCCACTGTCATCTCAGATACATTTCAAAGACTCTGCAAATAGTAATCTATTCCTTTTTTAGTGTGTTTAACTTTTGTTTTCTTGAATTCTATCTGTCTTGCTAGCCTTGAAACAGAAAATCAGTAAGATAACATTGTCTGATGAACACACTGAAATCAGTGATGTTAAATTGGTGTTCTTGGATCAGTTATTGTCCTAGATAGGAGTCTAAATTTTCTGTCAGTTCATTCGCAGTGTGACTTGTTTAGCTTTCCATTTTAGGATTTGTATTCCAAGTGCCTAGGAATTCTCATTGTATGATCCTCTCAGGAGCACCTTGTTTTAAAGGATAAGCTAGTAAAGCTGACCTTTAGACAGTGACAGCTAAATTAGTGCCTCTGTGGCAGGATACTTGCTTTAAGCCTGTCATTTCTCTAAAGCATTACCCAGTTTTACCTATGCAATACCCATTGCATAGGTATTTATTTGGAGGAGTTGGAAAAAAAAATTACATTTGTTTTAACCTGTTACCTGCTTTGGTACCTTCTCTAACCTATGTTGCTTTTCTTTCAAAAGCGTTTGCAAATAAATGCTGCATTCAGGCATAGATTTGTGAATGTGTAGGAAGTACCCAGAGACAGTGTTCATAAGAAAAAACAGACAAATTCCTTTAGTGTGTCTAAATTCCATACCAAATCAGATTTGATATGTGCTGCTTTACAGATGGAACTATCAAGGGCTAGAGGTAAGAGATTTTTAAAGTGCATATCCTGGAAAGTGCTCTTTCTATACTTTACACCTCAGTTTGTCAACAGACATGAAAATAATTTTTCAGGTAGAACTTCCATCCTGAGACCTGTTGTTCATTTTCAGTATATGCTGTTGGCCTGCTACTGAAAGTTACTGTTGACTGCCAAATTTTTCATCGGTGCTGGGGTTTGTTTGCACAGTACAGAAATATTCTCACTTCAGCAGTACCAAGGAGATCATCATTAGTGCTTTATCCATTGTGTTTGTTTCTATTTTCCATATTCTTATGAGGGTCCTCTGTTCTGCACAGTCTTTTACACTGCTGTCTTAGGTTAGTTTGGAGAGGGGAGGTTGGGATTTTGAGTGTTTGTTTTTTCTATTTCAGCTGAGCAAAGTGGATGCAATGTAAGGTTTCTTATTCAGGAGCACTTTTAAACACATAATGACATTTTCATATTACATTTAAAAAAATATGTTATATATATAATTTGCTTGGAGGTGGAGGAGGGAAGAAGGGTTATGTGACACAGAAGATGGACTTTAATTTTGTTTTGATTAATGGAGCCTGAAAGCATAAATGGTCTTCAATGGTTAATCTTAGCAAACATTGTATTACTGTATCTATTATATTAACACCTCTATTATGTATCTTAACTTACTTTGCCCTGTTTGCATCTGCTCTTCCTGTCCTGGTCTTGATAGTGTTTGTAATTTTTGGAGCCATTTGGAAATTTGGAGTCCCAGTCATCTGGGAAGGAGGTAAGAAAAAAGGGCAAATTGGACAATAAAGTCGGTTAGGAGAGATCAACAGTACAAGACCAGAGCAAGCAAACACAGATTCGTGACAAACATTCTCAGTTACTGAGAATGAAGTCTATTATCCTGATAGTTGCTCTGATTATGTTAGGTAAGTGACTGTTCTGCCAGGAGACTTGAGTGAAAAATGTAGGTTCCAGCTCTTCACTGTCTTGTGGAGAGGCCATCTTGACTAAGTTTGGAAAGGCTGAGCTAGAGATAGAGGTAGGTCCTAATTTGTACTGCCTAAAAAGAGTCGAGTTTTCTTTTAGTTATCAGTTTTAATCAGGGTTTTTTTGGAAGAAAGAAAAAAGTATTTTTTTTCTTTGCCTAGATATAACTTAACCAGACTTTTCTTTTGCCCAGGCAACAAAAGAGTCTGTTTAAGTTGTATGTAGGCCCTCTGTCCTATTCCTAAAGGTATCTACAGGAGTATGGGTAAGGTATCCGCTTCTGTGCTTTGCTGAGCTGTCTCCAATAGAGCAACTTAAGCAAAGACCCTGGCTTGTATATGAAGAAGAATTGTCAAGAAATAACACACTTGTCATCTTTTTTTCCTGTAAGAGGAACTCTTAAGAGAAGAAACCAGAAGCCCTGTTCCTGAGACTGTATTTGTGTGATAGCATTAGAAGCAGGCAGCTAATTGTGACAGTATTTCAATCAGTGTTTGAGGAAATACGTAATGTTCCTTTTATCCTCACACTAGATATATGATACCAGAATCTCAGAAATTTGTAATGTCAATTCAGGTGATTAGTTTTGTGAAAGTCAGTGATGCTACTTTGAACAAATGGGCATTACTTGTTGCAAGGAAAGTTGGTCAGATTAGGGACCCTAGTTAAACTATATCAGCTGACACTTAAAGTTCATTGGCTGGAAAATTAATTGCTTATAGACTGTGCCTTGAAAAATGCAGGTAAGTTAAAGAATCTCATAGGCAAACATGGAAGAGAAAGCAACCAGATGTTATGACTACCTCACTGCTATTATCTCCCTGTGTTTTTAATGTCTATTGCAGAACTTAGGCTCTGTTTCTTTAATGCAAGTAAACTGCCTTTCTATCAGACAGGTTTTTAGTCCTTGTCATACCAGTGATTTTAAAAGTCAAATTTTAGCACAGTATGAAATATTTTAGCTTATCATTTGGTTTGCAGTGGTAGCTTCCATTGAATATTTTCAGAAAATACATATTTTCTTCTTATTTCACATCTCCTTTTATTTTCCACTTCGAGGAAGATTAAACCATTTCTGGAATTCTGCTAATACAAGTTGTTAAAATCAGAGATTACTTGTTAAAATAAGAGATTACTTGTCTTCATGCTCTGAAAAGCTTTTAGATCTCTCTCCAGCTCACTATAATTATTTTTGCCTTGTTATAGCTGGCTATTGGGATGTCCCATTTCAGCAGATGAAAAAAATGTCAGCTGAGCTACTAAAATCAGTCTGAAACTTCTGTATGTATTTTTCCTATGACCTTCAAAAACTCAAACAATTGCATTTCAAAAACTGGTAAATGGGCTCTAAATTTGCAGTGGTGTTGGTAGACACTGCAGTGTGCTACAAGTTCTCTACACTGTTGCTGGTTTTATTAGTCACATCTGCAGTGCCATGTGCCAGGGAGGAGGAGAGAAGGTGTTACACCATGTAGTAGGTGTGCTAAAAGTGAATAATACGAAAATAATACACCTTTTTTATTTGAAATCAGTTTAGGGTTTTCTCCTAGATTCTGTGTTGATTTACACTGGTTTATACTTCAGTTTCAGGACAGCAGTCTCAAGAAATACTACCTGATCACTCCTGCTTGTTTTTTCCACATCTTCATAGATGCTTAAGAATGTTTATGAGAACAGAGGCTGTTTTGAAAAGCTCTATCTTCTCTCTGTGGATGGTGCTGACACCACAGGGGACCTTGGAGAGGGCAGCAATATCAGTGTCAGAAAAACTTATTTCTATATACCCTCACCAATAGGTGAATGTATTGGTGAGGACTGAATGTGTTTTCAAAATGTGGCAGTGCATACTGTTCCCAGTATGAATTGTGTAAATATTTCTGTAGCTCAGAGCAAAAGTAGGAGCAGTTAAAGAGAAATTTTACAGTTCTGTTTCTAGTTTCTGCATTCCCCTTTTACTATGAGGAGTTGACAGATGGGAATACTCTCCTTGAATGCCTGTGTGTACCTTTCCTTAAGTAATTCCATTTTTACTCTAAAGTTTAGTGTCTAGCATACTCAGATTTAATATGAATTACTGCTCATGTGGAAGAGGATCATAGTTAATTCTGCAAAAAGGATACAGATTGATGTTTGTTTTTAATAACCAAGGTTTGCTTAATGTGTCTGGGTTAAGGAGAAAGGAGGATGTCTCTCCTTTACCTTTTTTTTTAACCCTTTAGTGCAGTGGTCTCCAAAATTGTTGTTTGCACACTTCAGTCAATATTTAAGCATGCATCTCAATGTATATATAATTCATTTATGAAGTATATGCATGTTATAATACCTGTACTAGATTCTACTTTATAAAACATACACAAGAAATCAAAAATTTAAAAGTATGGAATAAAGATCTAATATTTGAAAATATTAGGTTTTTATTGGTAAAAGAACCCTTCTAGCACTTACTAAAATAATATTTAGAATATTCTTGTTTAGTAATATCTTGGTTTAACATTTTGTGACACAGTGGTTTGAGGGTATAATTCTTCGTTAAATTTATTTTGGTACCTTATTTTAATGACTGGCACATCTGTAGGAGATACCTAGCAAAGATACCTGGCTTCTGGTGGAAGAAGTGCATTGTTTACTGCACTTTCTAAGTCATAGTACAATTTTTTTCAATCCCATCAACTACTTATGCAAGGGTTTTTCTTAAATTTTCTGTAGTAAATTTCCAACTACCCTGTCAATCTTTTAGTACATATTGATCTGAAGAGATTCCAGTTTTCATGTTTTTAACAAGTTAATTCTAAACCCACTGAAACTTTTTGAAAGATTTTTTAAAAGGCTGGAAATTTTTATCTCTCAGCTTTTAATGTATACAGATACAAGAGCTCTTTTTAGGTGACATATATTGGTTTCAGTAATAAGATCACATAATGGAAAACAAACATCTGTTTTCAAAATGCTAGCTCTATGGAATGAGTTTCTTTTGAAAAGCAGTTGTTTTTTCACTGTTAAAATGTCACCTTCACTTTGATGGAATGCATAAACTCTGTTTATTTTTTTCAAAAATATCTGCTAGGTAGTATACTACTCGTAACAAATTGTTTCCAGAGAAATGGTCAGTACATTTGAAGCACTCTTCTTTTTAAAACAAACAAACAACAGTCTCAGAGCTTACCCAAAACTTATATTCCTGGTCAACAATGCTTCTTAGCAGTTCAACCTCTTATGGCATAAATATTTTTTTATGTTCATTTCCTATCTTGTTACAAAGTATTGTAAATACTTTACTATTTATTGACTTCTTTTCATAAAATTAAGTACATCAGTGACTTTCTGCATTCTTCTGGCTCCAGATTCTTTGCTGCAACATCTTGCGTATTGTTGATATAGTGGCTGAATTTATTTTGTACTGCAGTCACTAACCACCCCTACTAGACTAGACTTTATTCCAGTCAAAGCAACCACACATTCCTAGTTAGATTTGCATAGTTTTTTTCATAAAACTTTTCTTTTTTAAATAAAGAAGTAGTCTACTGTTGATAACTTCTCTAATGCTTTTCCTTTCATGGCTTAGAAAAAGTAATTTTTTGTGTACCTCATTATTTAAAGTCCCAAATTTGGGACATGTTAGAAGTATCTGTACTTTCATCCAACCATAGAGCAAACCTCCTGAAACGGATGATTTGTTCTAATACCTTTTTCTTCACATCTTCAGCAGTGTTTTCTATGTGTCTTTCAAGAGTGTTTGCTGACAAAGAAATGTGCTTCAGTTTGTCACTGTAGTTTTCCTTGCATTATTTTAGCTATCTTTAAGCAACAAAAACTCAATTCTCTGATGGCATGTAGGTATTTTTCCCCTTGACCTTAGGTAAGATAACCTCAGAGCAGGCTACTAATAAACATTTACCAATAAATTACGGCACATTTTTTAAAGTACAAGATTGACTATTATTGCATTACTTGAAAGGTTGCTGTAAAAAATGAATGTTTATCTTTGTGTTCTGGATGGTTAGTTTTCAGATGTCTTGCAAATTTTGATGGTTTCATACTACCACTGGCTAATATCTCAAGATATGATACACATTTAGGGTAAGAGTAATTGTTAAGGTTGGTTAGTAATATTCTGAATAGCCTTGATAAATGAAATTTTCTTTAGTCCAGCTTCCTGTCAGATGTCATTACATTGTCATTGCCTGTTACATTGGAGTGTGGCTTATGAAGAGCTTGTACTGTAGTAGGAGTGTCAGCACTTTCCTTTTCTCATGCACTCACAATACCTTCAGTTGTTTGTTTCCTCTTTTTAAACTACTTCTCCATTCTGTAAGGCTTAGTTTGTTTAAAACTAAGCAAAACTATCCATGAATTTACCTAATCAGGCAGAGACAAACTGTGTGTCTCACTGAACACAGAAGGAACAGAGTGATCACACCACTGTCACCTGTCAGGGTTGTGGAGCACAGACTTCCCCCAGGGCCCCTCAAGTGCCTTATGTGACTGTGGCCCATCAGACATGTGGACTGAGTGAGCTTACAAGTGTCAAACCATGTATTAAATATTTGAATGTTTGTAGGGTTGAATTTGTGGTTTGTGGTTTTCTTTCTTTCTTTCTTTCTTTTTTTTTTTTTTTTAATTTAGTGGGTTGTTGCTTTGTTTTGGTGTTGGGTAGGTTTTTTTTGGTTTGTTTGTTTGTTTTACATAAAGACAAAATAAGTATCAGTTCCAGTATATTCTTTACATACCCCCACGAGTTGTCTTGCACACTTCTTGGTTGTGTGCGCTCCTCTTTAAACACCATCGTCTTCATGTGCTATTTCATCTCCTCAGAGAAGTTGGTGAGGCTAGGAGAGGGGGAAACTGTTTCTCTTTCAAGGAACACCTTAGGGCAAATACTGCAGCTAAAAGGCTGGCTCCTTACAGCATGTTAAAGCTTTCAGGTAAATCCTGGCATTCCTCACATCAGTTTTACCACTATGTCAGTTTTATCATTATGTCATTATCACTAGGAGGACTGCCTTTAAGAGATAGTTTCTCAGTTAATTCCTGAGGCAGGATCACTCTAGCTCATGTGATAATGCAAAGCAACAACTCATTGTTGCGTTTTGTTTAGGTCAGCACTACGTGTGAAGCAAAAATAAAAACTACAGATAATGTCTCA
Source organism: Cinnycerthia olivascens (assembly GCA_035048155.1). NCBI lineage: Eukaryota > Metazoa > Chordata > Aves > Passeriformes > Certhiidae > Cinnycerthia > Cinnycerthia olivascens. The sequence goes on from JAWWMU010000121.1 coordinate 38,706, forward strand.
GTGATGTTACATCTGCAGAGGCAAATCATTGGTCTCTGTGTGTCAAATTGATATGATAGTATCTATGCTGAATAGAAGTTGAAATGGAAAACAGCTGCTCCATTGGGTTTTCCATAAGACTTAATTTTCACTGCCCCATTTCTTTGTTATGGACACTGCTTAAGAGACATGGCTAGAAAGTGCAACAGATACATTTCAACATTTGCATTTCTTGTGAGTGGAAACATAATTCTTTATTTTCCTCTTTATGTAACTCTTCTCCGTTTGTCCCAAATAAGTCTTTGCGTATTTTGGTGAATTTCTTCATTTTTAGAAAAAGTTATATAGGTCTATGTTTTTACTTCATTGCTGTTGCTTTCTTACAGGTGTTTTGTAAAAAACAAATAAGGTGCTCCTTTATATCCGAAGGGGATAATTAGTTGGGTCTGATATTGGTCTAAAACTGCTTGGCATGAGATACATGAAGAAACAAAAAAAAGCAGTTGATAATCAACTGTATTCTTTCTATATGCCTTGTGGATATAGAGCTAATTAAGAACTAATGCTTAGGCTGAAAAATTCTATTCAAATTCTGTTTGAATAGATAGATAGTCCTGCTAGACAATAGAGGTTTTTTTGTTGTTGTGTTGATACAAAAATGTTTTCTTTAAACTGCTGTGTTATGCAAAATGTTATCATTGGAAGTGCTAGACAAATACTTATTTGAAGTACAGGAAAAGCAAAGGGACAGTATGCATCTAGAAGTGTATAATATTTTGATCTTGCAATAAGCATGCTCTCTTTTGGATCTTTGACTTATAAGATAGAAAGAAAAATACTAATTTTCTCTCTAATATTGAAAATACTTTACACTTTGAAAACTGAGCCCTAAACCTGTAGTTCTTAGTTATAGGTGTGTTTTTTTCCTTATATGCCCCATCACTGTTACTGTTTGTTCAAATCCTTCATATTTCTCTGGAATAAAGAAATTCCTTTGATGTATGGACTGTTGCTGCTATTGGGGATCCATGGGTATCATACCTCATGTGGTGCTAGTTGTCTATACTGTCTTAAAGGTCTGCAACTTGTCTTTATGCAGAGCTTATTTATTATTTGACATTCTACCTCCTTTGCAAATGAGAGCTGTAGGTTTCTGACTTGTAGTGCTGTCTGTGTAGAGTTTGTACCTTCAAGTTTCAGGTTGAAACAGTGTATGAAAGTACATGATAAAAGAAATATTACTTTGATAGCTCTCAGAGCCTGTAGTTACTTGTGCTTTGGCCAGTCAAGAGGGAAGATTTTTGCTATTCAGTAGAGATTAATACATATTTGTCATTCTTACATAATTTTTTTAATATGTGCTGTAGTTTCATGAAGATATCTGGGAGTATGTGGTGCATAGGCAGAACTTGTAGTTCACACAAGTTTCATGCAACTGCATTAATTTGGATGATTATTGTTGAAGTAAGCTCCTCCCAACATAGACTATAGTACTTTTTTTGAGTTAATTTCAATCATTTTATGCATGTACGTAAACTAACACAATTACTAAGCCTTGATAAATGCTTCAACAAGTTGTTGCTAGTTGTAAAATTACTTCGGTCTGCTCAGTTTGTCTTTTCCCCTTTCCTAGTTATGATTCAACACTGGGATAAGAAAGTTTAGTAAGATATTACTAATGCTATAGTCTTTGAATTTCATATGATTATTTTTCTTCTGTTCTATACACTGTATATTAATCTCTGGTAGGGATCCTACATTATTATCCTTCATGCATGGTATCATTACAGTGATGTCTTCTGGAGGCTGACCTGGAACAGACACTAGACAGAGCAAGACAGTAAAGTAGATATTCATTAAAGGCCTCAGTGGGCACACCTGGGCCACACAAGAGTCCAGCCAGGCCACACCCAAGATGCCCCAAAATGGTCACAAAATGGGCACCCAGTCACGTGGTCCCACACTTATATAAGTTCTGGTTTATTGGCCTATTAGAATCAATTGTGCAGCCATAGCTTCAGGTTATGAAGCTCCATCCTCCTGATTTTTTTCTTCTCACTTCACCACTGTTTTCGTTCTTGGGCCTGAAAGTTGTCCTTGGTATCATGTTTTGTCTGCTCTGTGAAGAGAGCTTAGTAGCACTTAATATGAAACCTAACACTACCTACTAAAACAGCATTGAATCTAAAAACTAAAAGCTAAAACTTAAAGCATCAAGGGCAGCTCTAAATTAGTTGTGGTGAAGTTTATTATTTGTTTTTTCTTCTTGTAATTTCACTAATTTCTCTCCCTTTTAGTTCTGTGCGCAGGTTTGTTTTGTAGTCTTGCACTTATTAGTAATGCCGTTGAATTAAAATTTTAACTCTTTGTCAGATGTTACTATGAGTGGTGATGCAGTTGAGCTGTATTAGGCTGTTCTTCTCCAAATCAGACCAATTTATTTTGAGAAAAAAGGATTATGGAATAGCTCTTACTTTGCTGGTCCTTCTCATAAGCCTAATGGGAATTCATTACCTCAGACTCAGAGCATTGATGAGAGCTAGCTGGCAAGATAAGGAACCTGTGTTTTTTCTTTGAATACTGCATGATCGACATCCATATCCACAAGTTGACATGTTGGTATGGTTTAACAGAGACCTTAGGTGATAGTTAGCTGATCTGTAAATAGATAATATTTGGCATCAGCTGGGTTTTTTTGCAAATAGCCTTGTCCACCGGACTTTTATTTTCCCTATTTCAGTCCCTTTGGTTTTGAACTTGCACTCAATTCCTGTGAAGAGCATCAAACAACTTGAAATCTCCCATCAGTTGTTTGTCTCCGGAGATGTCCAAGAGGCATTTGGTCTGGTGCTGAGTGATGTGGTTTAGGAGTTGCAATGATAATGCTGGGTTCACTGGATGATCTTGAAGGTCCCTTCCAGTCTTAATGATTCTTTGATTCTATCTAATCAGTGTAATTCTTATTTACTTACCTAAGTAAACTAAATTTTTTTTTCATCTTTTCTGTTATCTCTGCACCATTCTCTTCAGTATCTGGTTTAGATGTTCCTTATAATGTTAGCAAGTTTACCAAGATGTCTTATTCCAGTGTTAGTTTCCCTGTGCTACTTTAGAAAACAGACACTTTGTTTTGGTTGCCTCTATCTCTGTTTGCAATTGGACCTATGGTTAGCACTGTATTAGTATGTGTGAACTATTTGACAGCTATATGGAAAACTAACTTAATTACCATCCATATGGCTTCGTGTTTTGCATAAATTTTTTATTTGGTAATCCACATTATTGTCCTCTGAGTAAGCCTTGTCCTGCATGAAGATACTTGATTCCTTTCCCCTCCTTCAAGGTTCTGTAGGGTTTACATATTTTTGGTAACTTTTTATGACTGGAACTTCAGCTGGTATTTACTTGCGTCTCTCTATGCTGAGCTTTCTTCTGTAAATCTTCACAGTTAGTGCTGCCTTCTGTAGTCCCCCTGACATACTTATGGCACTTTGCTTTGCTGAGAAATATGGTTGTTTTATAAAGGTGTGATTTTCCCAATATTTAAGGTAGGGCAATATTTGTGTGCAAGAACTCTATTGCATTGAAAATCTCTTCAAGAAGATAATCATGGAGTGCCATTAATTTATGATGTCATTTAACCTCAAGTCATATATTGTACTGTCACTTGCTTTTTGGGCAAGTGAGGTTAGTGTTATAGCACCATGTCTGAAGTAAGACTTTAATGAAAGAAATTGGAAATTTTGGAGTAGCCTTGTTGTTTCCCAGCTTTCCTCTCAGTAAGTGCAAGGAGCCCAGTAGCAACATGTTTCTCCACACCTTGCCCTTCAGAGCAAAGAAGCTTCACCATGTTCACTTGCCCCTCTTTATTTCTTGGTAGCTGATTGCAGATCAGTCTGATGGAGGTGCACTCTCCAGGGGTCTGTTAATAAATAGCTTCATTTCTTCCTTGCTGGCATGGTTTTGTTGGTGGCAGCAAAAGCAGAGGAATGATTTTGCTTTGTTTTGCAGTTTTAAAGTAGTCATTTAATTATATTCTGGGGCAGATGATCAATCTTCCCTCTCCCCCACCTCACCTCCAGCTGACTGTCAGCCAGATGAATTGTGCTGGCTGGGCTTTGATACAGTTTTGGCTTTAACATTTTCAGTTCTGGCTTCATGTTTACTCTGGTTTTTAAGCATTTGTGTCAGTGTGTACATAATTTGAAGGTATTTTGCTATGTGGTGTTTCTTTCTTACGATATCTTTGAAATACAGTATTAGTCTAGTGAGGAATTTTACTAAAAAGTTTCAAATTCATCTACTCTGAAGTTGTTCTAGAAAAACAAATGCTGTAAAGTTTTTGAATGGTCATAAAAAAGTATCTTTATTGTGTGTTCTAATTATGTTAAATCTGGTATAAAATAAATACACAGGTGAAATAATTTGGACAGATCAAGTGTATGCCAAGGAAGGTGCTTTGGCACAGGTCAAACCACCTCTAACACATTCAGAGTTGTCTGCATTAGTAAATTTTGTGCTGCTCTTTTAACAGAAGAGCACAGTCTTTGTAGCTTCTTGTTTTTTTAAGGACTACCACTGATTTATGAAGATTGAAAACAATATTGCATAGGCCTTTGTGAAGTAGACTAAACCATTAGTGGCATTTGATGGAGCTAAGCAGGGATTTGGAAGAGGGTGAAGCTCTACAGTTTGTGTGGTTACAAAGCATTTCTACCACTTTTAATTCCCCTCTGTGACACTGCCATATTAATTTGAATGGTTTTACTTTATTTTGACTTCATGTAGAGTATCTAATTACACTTTGAGTTCTTATTCACTGTTTATTTTTAGCTTTATTCAACTCACCTTATTCAGTCAACTGCCTCCATTTGTGTGCTGCCCATTTGTCTGGTCTAACTTAACAGTTAAGGTTGACAGTTAAAGCTAAGATGACATTATTTTTTTCTTCTAATCCTGTTAGTTTGGCCATTGTGTAATATCCTTCTATCTTGTCATTGCAGCCGATCAGATGATGATTCTGGGTCAGCATCAGCTTCTGGATCTGGTTCAAGCTCTGGAAGCAGTAGCGACGGAAGCAGCAGCCAGTCAGGCAGCAGTGACTCTGACTCTGGTTCAGAGTCAGGCACTCAGTCAGAATCAGAGTCTGACACATCTAGAGAGAAAAAACAAATTCAGTCTAAACCACCAAAGGTTGACGGCTCTGAGGTAAGCAAAATGCATAAATGAATCCTTTATGGTGGGGGGGTGGCAAGGCAAGGAAATACTAAAAAAAATTTTTTAATTATTTTAAAGACCAGTGCTCGTTTAAAAAATAAAAAGAGGTAATTAAGTGTTCTAAATTAGATTTTAACTTGATTGGGTTAGTGAAAGCACGTACTTTGCTAGGTTAAACATTGGGCAAGCTCCTTATATAAGTACTTAAATTTGTGCTTTTAAAATTCTCACATTTGTAAGTATTTTGAGTTAAAAGCCTACCTAAATTTCATCATACAGAAGCATGCGCTAATTTACTGGAATTTGTGAAAGAGAAACAGACACATAATGTTATTCCTAAATTCAGTTTTTGCATTGTTTCTCTAATGCTTGGTTTCATTGTATCAATAAATAATTGTATCAAAATTTCAAGCTTGCTTACAGTTAGCTTTCTTTATCAATAAGTCAGCTAAATGCAGGAAAAAGTGGTGTTGAGAAATGTCTGCAATCTAGTAGGCCAGAATTGCCTGCTCTCTCCCTTTTTTATGGAGTGGTTTACCATATTTATAAAGATAGTTATAGATCAGTTACACCAAGAACTGAAGACTGTTCAAGATTCTCTCAGATTTTTCTCCTATGTTATTATATGAAACAAAATAAGTTAAGCAATCTGAAGGAATTTATCTGTGTGATTTTAAAAATGTACTTTATAATGTTTTGCTTTAACAATTACCACACAGCTGTGGTTCGACATGTTGCAGTAATTATCCTGGTGAATTGCATATAACATTCTGTAGAAATCTTAGGACTTGAAAAAGCTGTCTGATATTGTTAGTTAATGCCGTGTTTTGTAGTGAAATTTTTTAATTGATAAAATTAAGATGCTACTTAGGAAAAGTAAATATGTGGTAAACTGGAGACTTTCAGTAACTGACTCTTGCATCTCTATTCCTGTTTAGTTTTGGAAGTCTAGTCCAAGTATACTTGCTGTGCAAAGATCAGCAGTGCTCAAGAAGCAGCAACAACAACAAAAGGCAGCCTCATCGGACAGTGTTTCAGAAGAGGTGATTAATGTAATTTTTAAAATGTACACATACTTGTCCCATTGTTTTACACATTCCAATAAAATTACATAAAATTATCTGAATGTGCATAGTAGCCTGGGGTTTATATATTCCACTATAAAATTAACATTCAAATAACTGACAGTTTTGTACAGAAACAGAAGATCTTTACAGAAAGTAAAGATATCTTTGGTTACTTGTTTTCAAGTTGTCCCAAAATTATAGCAGTCTTGATTCTGTGCTGGTTTTAGGTAGCTATTCTGTATTGTCTGGAAAAAGTTTTCAAGCCACACAGTACTGACTTAGATAGTATTTCCAGCTTCTTGAGTTCTGTAAGGACAAATAAAAAATGCTAAAATATTTTTTCAATGTGTTTTTGTGAAAGATGTCGGTTGTAGTTTTCAGAAATTCCACATGAAGTAGAAAACTAATTTTTACAAGTCTTGTAATAGTTATTACAAAATAATTCTTGTATTTTATGAATGAGGCATATATTCCAGGTATTTCAAAACCTAAATCCTAGGCTAAAGAAATGTTGACTTTTTGCAGTAAGAGCATCTTTTAAGAGCACTGCTCAGAATTATGAAGTGTAATTTATTTGTAAAGCAGTGTTTTTGTCCTGTATTGCAGAGACTTTGCCATGTAGTCACACTCATTTGGTTGGGTTTCTGTCTTTGCCTGATTTAGCAGCTCATCTTATAAACAGAAAACTTAATCACCTATCATTAAAATCTTAATTTACAGCTGTAAAGTGCTGTCTTCCAGAAAGATACTTTTCCGGATAAAAGTTACTCTAAACTAAGTTTAAAACAATGAGATTGGCGTTAAGAAAATCCTAAGTTTAAGAGAGTTCTTGTTTTTTCTACTATTGTAAAGAAAGAAGGGACATGCTATTCTCAAAATTTTCTTAAACTGGTGTTTTAATGTGAACAAATATGGAAGGTGAAAAAGCTGTTGAGGGTAGATTTCATTAGGATTTTTAGAGACATCATCTTGATTAATGTGGAGCAGCTTACACTATGACTGTTTTTATGAAGGCACAATGTTGATTTTTTGAGATGGGGATTTTATGTGGTGTTCATAGATGGATAAATACAAAAGCAATAGCAGTATTCTAACTGCTAAATTTCAAGGCACAAAGAGGGTAAATATGAATAATATTCCTTCAGTTTGAAAGTGGAAACTGATGTATCTTCAAAATCTACTTGTTAGAAGTATTTAATTCTTTTTGTAAAAATGGATTGACTTCGGTTTATTTCCTTCCCCTGCAGGACTCCTCAAGTAGTGAAGATTCAGCAGATGACTCATCCAGTGAAACCAAGAAGAAAAAACATAAAGAGTAAGATATTTTCCTAGTCATAGCACACATTTTTTTATCATAGAGACAGATGCTTGTAACTTACGCTTGATTTCCTCACTCTTGAAATGTTTAAGTTCCCTTTTTACTTGATCTTGATCTTTCATTTCCAATTTCATAATTTTAAAATAAACTCTCAAATGAACAACTCTATCAAAGTAACTCCTCAGCAAAAGAGTCTGCAATATTGTTTAAAAATATTAATCAATGTTTTTATTTCTAAAATATTTTCTTGCAGTTTCCTTTTGAGTTGGAAGCCCTCCATAAAAATTCTTGTGGAGGGAAACTACTTTAATAGGTTCTCTCAAAGCAAATTCAAGTTAGAACCCCTTAGTTAATGCCAGATGGCTTTTCTTTTGGATTTTTGTGAGGTTGCTTTTGTTTCCTTTTTTCCTTTCCTTGGACATGCTTAAAAGTTATTATAGTTTTGACATTAAATAACTTTATTAAATTATTAATTAAGCTATTAAGATTGAATTTTCCTGTATAAAGTCAGAGATTGAATCAAGATACTGTACATCATCTTTCCTGTCACAAAGTAAAAAATGTCAGTTAAGCAGAAACCAGGGATTCCTGCTGCTCAGTCACAAGTCTCTTACTTGCAGTACCTGGCCTGACTGTGAAGCACTGATGTGAGAGTTTAGTGGGAACTTTTGGGAGCCAGTGCTACTCACCATTCGCTGCAGTTCAAGTTTTTCTGCACTTTTGAAATCTGCTTCTGTTATTTTTCTATTCTCGTGCCAAAATTTCTTCACGTGGGCCACAGAGACCATAGGCATTAGACAATATGGGACTCTGCAGAATACGATCTGATGGGAGTTTGTGATTTGAACATGTCTAACATCTGATGAATATGTATCTTTCCAGGTAGACTTGTTAAGTGCTTTGTTTCCTTAGTGTCAAATTAACTCATTTCCTCATGCTGGAATTTATATAGAAATCCAAATTTTTGTTGTTATTGTAGGTTTTAAATCTACCTCTTGAGTACAGGAAACTTAGTCCAAATCCCTTTGATGCCATTGGGCATTTTTTTCTTACCTAGTATTCACTGAGGACAACTTTCTCATCAACTGAAATAGCTGTTACAAGATTTTTATTCTTGTGAATAATCTTGAAATTACAGCAGATCTCTCATGAATGAATAACTGTTTCAAAAAATGCAGCAACATGAATTACTGTTTTGTCTTTCATCATGTACAGTGAAGACTGGCAAATGTCAGGATCAGGGTCAGTATCTGGATCTGGTTCAGATTCTGAATCGGAAGAAGACAGGGAGAAAAGCAGCTGTGAGGAGAGTGAATCTGACTATGAGCCAAAAAACAAGGTCAAGAGCCGGAAACCTCCAACCAGGTAAAGAAGTTGGGCATTTGAATGCTCTCATACTATTTCTAAAAAGCAATTGGGTATTTACTACTACTGTACACGCAACTGAAAACGGTAATACTTATGTGATTAAAAAAAAGCTTGGTTTTTTTTACATATCCATAATATGATAGTGAATACCTTTTTCTGTCTGCTTTAAATGAAAGCAGAGTAACTGAACATTCATTAAATACATGTATTCAGAAAACAATAGAGAAGATTTATTGTTGTCCCTGTTGAAATATCATTGTTGTGTTATACATTATTGTGTTCAAGAATTAAGCCAAAAAGTGGGAAAAAGAGTGCAGGACCAAAAAAGAGGCAACTTGATTCATCAGAGGATGATGATGATGACGAGGAGGATGATGATGATTATGATAAGAGGGGATCTCGTCGCCAGGCAACAGTCAACGTTAGTTACAAAGAAGCTGAAGAAACCAAGACAGATTCTGATGATTTGCTAGAAGTTTGTGGAGAAGATGTTCCACAACCTGAAGAAGATGAATTTGAAACAATAGAGAAATTTATGGATAGTCGAGTTGGCCGTAAAGGAGGTATTTTTTTAAGTGTTTTTAAGATCCTTGTTAAAGTCATGGTGACACTTCAATGCATATTCTTAGCTATAGGTTAAAGAACAATAGTTTTAAAGTTACAAAGTCACACTGTTTCACCTTTCATATTCATAGGAATGCTGCTATTCCCATCTAAGTATTGCAGAATAAAATACAGAAAAATTGCTTACCTAAGTAGAAAATAAAAATCAGGTGGAAGTTAGCTTTGTATTGCATAAGTGCACACCATATTGTTATGACACTGCTTGTATAGTTCAGTTGTACTTGATCAAATTATGTATGATGCAGTGGAGAAAGTAGATTACATGGGAGAGCTGACTGGTAGTCTGAACATTTTTAGACAGTGTTGGCAAGGCTGAACCACTGAAATAATTTCAGATACTGCACTACAAATACAGAACAAGGTGTCGAATGCTACAAAAACAATGCATCAAAAATGCATCTAAATGCTACAATGCTACAAAAAATGCATCTAAAATTGCAACAGTATAGAAGGGACCTTAAAGATTAGCTGATTCCACCTCCTCTGCCATTGGCAGATATACATTCCACTACACCAGTTTGATTGAAGACCCATCCAGCCTGGCCTTGAACACTTACTTCCAGGCATGGCAAATCAACAGCTTCTCTGAGTGTAACTGGGCAACATTTACGGTGCCTCACTCCCCTCATAGCAAAGAATTCTTCCTAATACCTAATCTAAACCTAATAAGCTTTCAGTTTAAAGTCATTGCCTCTTGTCCCACTACTACGTGCCCTTCTCCAAAGTCCCTCTCCAGCCGTCTTACAGCCTCCTTTAGATACTAGAAGGTGCTGTAAGATCTCTCCAGAGCCTTCTCCTCTCATAACAGCCCCAACTCTCCACCTGTTTTCATACCATAGGTGTTCCAGCCATCTTACCATCTTTATGACCTCCTCTGGATGTACTCCAACAAGTCCACATCCTTCTTATGTTGGGGGCCCCAGAGTCTGGGGTCTTTCTTCTATCCCTTTTTCAAAAATGAAGTTTATATTTCTCCTTTTCCAGTTAGTGTGAACTTCCCTTGACCACCATGACCTCAGAAATTATGGTGGGTATATTCCTTTGGGACCTGTAGATGTATCTTGTCAGGTCCCATGGGCTTGTGCACTTTCAGTTTCCTTAACTGGTCTCAAACCTGATCTTTTCCTGGAGTGGATGATTCTTGCTTCTCCCATTCCTTCCCTGCCTTTGCCTTCTCTGCTGTGGCTGTCTCTTGCTGGTGAAGACTGAGGTAAAACAGCTGTTGAGTACCTCAGCCTGTTCCTTGTCCTAAGTAACCAGTTCTCCCATACTAGGACTCTTAATTATAAAAACAAGTACATGGAAAAAATTCACATGGATGCTGAGCCCCTTGCACTTCAGGGCTACCTTTCTCCATTAGTTACACTTAGTGTCTAGAGTTATTGACCCCTCTCACAACTTGCACTCTTCTTTCTCTCAAATTACCTCTCCCATGCTATCCCATATCCTGCTCCAGTGTATGGTGTTACTGCTGTGGACAAAGCGTTAGGGACTAAGCTTTTTTCATTCTTCCTGCCCAGATGACGTTGCTGCTTTTTGGCATTGCCTCTCTGTGACTTTATTGGCTCCAGCAGCTTGCTGGTCTCATTTCCTTATCAACACCACTGAGATTAGCTCACTTGATTAGAGCTGGGTGCTAATAATGCCAGGATTATGGGTTTGATCCCCATACTCCGTGATCCTTGTGGGTCTCTCCCAGCTCAGAGTATTCTGTGATTCTGTAACCTGTCCTCACCAAAATGAGACTGTTTCCTGCTGCTAATGTGCTGCAGCTACAATACAAGTGTGTACTTTATAATTTTTGCCTTGTAAGATAAGAGGCAGGACAAGCAACAGACTTGTTTAGGAGGAAGGATTTATAGTGTCCCTGTTAGTAGATTTTTTGTGTCTTGAGGCTGATCAGACATAACATCAGATGTCTTTTTTATGCTAGATAAGTGTTACAGAAGTTGACAGGTACTGTTAGTGTGGAGCATTCCCTAGTGACTGCTTTAAAAACCAGGAATGCAAATAAAATTCTCATCAGGAAAGATAAGAGATTGCAGGTTAGATATAGAAGTTTCGGATGCTTTTTTGATTGTCTTGACTGCCTGTGCTTGTGTTAATATATCTACATCATAAACTTTCAAATAATAGGAATGACATGACTGCAGTAGACGCTAGTCAAGTATATGCTCATCTAAAATTAACACCAATTACTTTACTATGTTTCTAACTGGTTAACTTATGACAGTGCATGCTTATTTAAGGCATATGATGTGGTTTCTTTCTCAGCCACAGGTGCTGCAACCACGATATATGCAGTTGAGGCAGATGGTGACCCAAATGCTGGGTTTGAAAAATCAAAGGAGCCAGCAGAAGTACAGTATCTTATTAAATGGAAAGGTTGGTCACACATCCATAACACTTGGGAAACTGAGGAAACACTGAAGCAACAAAATGTTAAAGGAATGAAGAA
>JAWWMU010000121.1:89271-104709 GCA_035048155.1 Cinnycerthia olivascens
CGATCTATTTCTCTTTTCTTCCTTTCCCCTGACTCACACAGAGTGCTTTGGGAGAAGGGCCAGAACAGCAAGGATGGGGTGGCCTTGTTGCCTTATTCAGTTCTGCTTTCGAGAATAAAACATTGAAGGTTTCAGACTACAGGCAAGACTAGGCCTGATGTGAGACTTTGCCAGACTAAGGTGTCTCCATCAGCCAGGTCTGGAAGTCAAGGAGCTGTGCAGGAAGTGCTGGACCAGGTGGCTTGTCTCTAGTGAACATAAGCTGTCCCTGGGGATGAACCTAGGCTGGAATTTAAAATGTACCTGTCAGGGCTGCACTAGTTTCACCTGACTTCAGCTACTTAAAATAGCTGTTTCCTCCTCTCCTGGAGAATAGCAATAGGCATTTCCAGAAGGTAATTCAATCCAATCTAAAATGTTGCCATTCAAGCCAGAGGCAGCTTACAAGGTTCAGTTTGCTGAATTTAGGTGAAATACCTCTCAAGTGCTGAAGTATGCCTCCAGTCTCTTTTGAGGCACCTAAGAACTCTGGACCTAAGTCTGGATAAAGCTATCCATCCCCCTGTGGCACCACAAAATGGTGTTTATTTGATAATAGCTCCCAGCTATTACTCTCACAAGATGTGAAAAACCAAGGCAGAAGAGGAATTTCAATTTGCCTGTCGCAAACTCCAGCAGAATGATCACCACCACTATACTCTAAACAACTCCACCATCACCTGCCAAAAATCAGCGAGCAAGTCAAGTACCCACTCAAAAGGTACTCCCAAAAGTAAACCTGGCAGATGACCAACATATGACTCTGGCTGGGGTGCAGGTACAATCCCCAAGACTCTCTTCATTTTCTCTGCTCAGAAGCCAAATACAGATTCTTTAAGGGGGCTCACTGGACTTAAGAGGAGAATTAGACATCCCAGAGAAACATTGGAGTTCAAGCTGAAAAGGCTTTACTATGTGTCTCAGTTTTGGATTTCGATACTTCACACACTAACTAGACATACAAAACTTCTGTAGATCCACATGCCAAATCAATGACATGTACATATTTTGTGTACATGAAAGGAGTATTCTTCTGTTGTTACAATGTAGACAGAAGTGGAAATTAATCTTTAAAACTAGCGTAAAATAATACCTATAAATAAATTATTGGTACACCCCATATGACATACCTTTTTACATCTAGTTAAGGAGTTCTGATATATATCCCTGCACAAAGACTGCAATCAATCTTACTGTTCATAGTTAATTTACCAATAGCAGCTTTTAATGTCAACAAAGTTTAGTTACAAACATAAAGAATTCTGAATCAGATCAGATGCAATTGTTTTACATCAGCATCACAGATTTACCTGCATACTTGTATTTGATCTGTGGTTATGTTGCTCTCCATAACAAGGTAATTAATGAGAATTATAAAATTTAATGGACAACAGTGATCCCCACAATCCATTTGTTTTGAATACAGTTAAAGAGAAGCAGAAGCACAATACAGAGAATGCTTATCTTGTAAACACAGAATATCTGCTAAAAAAATGGAATCATTACTAGTCCTGTTTGGACATTGTATGGACAGCAGTCTTCAATAGCTGGAACAGGGAAAGACAGAAAAGAATTTTTATCAGTCAAGACATAGATGGACACTAAAAAACCAAAGCATGAAAATTACAGTGTAAAAAACCATAGCTGTACTTACATGAAGAAAATGAATGCAAGATTTTAAACTGCGCTGTGTGTCTCTTCTCAGAAGAGAAGAAAGCCATGAGACTCCTGGCCTTTTCTTCAAAACATATTCACTAATGAAACACTCATTAGGCAATAAAAAGCTTACAAATTGCTTGCTTCACTTTGGAGTGTATGTAAGTAAACAGACATTTGCACAGCCTCAAGACTCATAAAACAAATGCATCGTAGTCATAATGCTAAAATAGGAGAATGTAAATAACTGGTGATCTATTTTCTGGCAGTACAGCAGCAGTCTGAAAGGAAATGCAATACTGAAGGTCTGTAACTCGACCAAAAGAACAAAAGGTTGTTCTCTCCAGTTGTGTTCCACTGAACAGATGCTCTATGCAGCATCTATTTTTCTTCCAGATAGGTTTTCCAGGAAGGAAAAAAAGAATTTTTGGTTTGACAGGCAACTGAGCCTACTATTTCTTTTTCTCATATCCTTGTTTAGGAGCCTTATGTACACACAAAATAAAGGATTAGGCATAGAGTCTCTGCCAGTCCTGCAACATGCTAAGGAAGTTGTCAGACTCCATAACTACAGAGAACTATCTTCATCTGTTGTTAGAAGCTCTGCTACCATATGGTTAGGAGTGCTCTAGAAGATACTTAAAAACCACTTTTGAATAAGCCACTAATATCCAAGAGTAGCTTAAGACAAAGACCAACAAACAGATAGTATCAGTAATGGCTGACTGGTTGTTGCATTAAAACACCGACGATCACATTGCACAGCCTTCTGCAGAGCTTGTGGTGTTAGACTGACACCTGTGAGTAAGCTCCTACAGGTATGGCAGCTGCCTTCTGAGGACACTAAACATACATATTTAAAGCTCCTTTTGCCATCTACAGCAATTTCCACGACTCATTTCACTGATACACCGTCCAGATAAGACTACTTCTCACACACCTCACCTTCTAGCCGTAGTACAAGCTTAGCGAAGCAACATTCACAGTTGTTATTAGGTTTATTAGGTCTGTATTTCTTCATATGTATCTGATACAACTTTTTAAGTATTGGCACTTTCAATTTATCTTCACACTGTGTGATAAGCCTTGTAGCTGAAATACTCCATATATACTTAGCAGAGCATCTTGTTACACTAAGTTCTGTAATCTTGTGGACTCTCATATCATTTATTCAGATTTCACCACCTCTTCTTTAGTTTCACATAATTTTCTGTTCCAGGGTTCTTCTGGTCTGAGAGTTCTCTAATAACTTGAAAAGAGGATTTTTATAATGCCTCTCAGGAGGGATGCAGCAGTAACACAGATCCCTGTGTAAAAAGTTCTTCTAAGTATCTTTGCAAACACTACAAAGGAATTGTACAACTGGGACCCTGAGGGAATGGTTCCTCATCTCTTTCAATAAACTGGTCTGGTTTGCAGCTGCTGATCATAAATTTACACATCTTATACAGCAGAGGGGAACAAGCATCTGCAAGAAGTATAACAACTGTATTCAGCATACTCCTATCCAATATCCTATCCATCCTATTTGGCTATGAGACAAACTCAGAATTTATTTATAGATTACCTGCCTAGTATGCAGTCTACATCCCCAATTTCTGTGCACCCCACCAGGGGTCACTTATACCGCCTTACTGATGTCCCTCAGCAGGAGAGGGCAACTATTCTTCTATTATAATAATTTAAAATATTTACACACTGCACAGCTACTCTTTTACACACACACAAATACTTACTGGTATACTGATGAACCATATCTAAAACATTTTGTAAAGACTGATACATTGTGGTATCATGATACAAGCATGAAAAAAATGTAAAACTGTAGCCTTCTATAGCACAGACAACTGGAGGGCCTGTAGAGGAAAAAAAAAAAAAACGAAAAACAAGAGGTTTTCCCTCTAAGTTTAAGCTCTCTCTGCTCTTTCCAGAGACCATTCGCTAGCTTCAAAATATACATTTGACATTAACTAAAGGTCTATTGGAAAAACCCACAAGTTAATTCAGTTTAAAAAGATGTGTTAAACCAAGAAGTACTTAGGGAGAGCACTGAGTATTTTATGTGCAACACATAGTTACTCAGATACACACTTACATATTTAATACGTAAAAAATAAAGTGCTTTTTATCAGGTCCCAACGCAGGGACATTATAAAACTTTTCAACAACTGTAAAACAAATAGATATATAGAATACTGAGTCAAACATACATGAAAACAGTTAACATCCAATCTGGTGGATGCCCCAAGACAAAACATCCCTTCATATACATGGTATATACATATATATATTCATCTTTACTCAATATATTATGACAATATATATTTCAAAATTCTGTTACAGTCTAAAAAAAGAAATCGTACAAATACGCAACAAGGAACAAGCACAGAAGTCCAAGACCGACAAAGAATTCACTATCCCTGCCCACACCACCACCGCCACTCCTGGGAAAGATGTGCCAGTGCTCTTTGCTGGGGTGCAGTGCCTCCACATCCTGCAAGGCACTGTGAGCAGCAGCTGTGAAGTTGGCATCGCCAGTGGTGAGCAGATCAAACACACACGAGTGAAAATAGATGTCCTTCACAAGCATCCTCTCGTGGCATTTGCTGGTGGCCGTTTCCAGCGTGTAGCCCGAGGGCGGGCGAGCGGCAGCACCCCACGGGAGCGGCTTTCCCAGCACCGGCAGCGGCAAGAGGCCGCTCAGGTCGATGCGCTCGCTGGCCGGGCAGCCGTTCAGGCACAGCTGCAGGTCCTGGCTCTCCTCGTGGGCCGTGGCCAGCTCCCGGGGCATGCGGATGGCCAGGGTCAGGTACCGCCCCAGCTGGCGGACGTACACCGTGGTCCCGATGTGCCTAGCGTGCACCTCAACGTACCTGCCACTGACCTTCTCCACGATGTGCAAGCTCCTGCTGTGCCCATCTCCTCCGCTTGTTGTACCATCAACAAAAGCTGCAGGCAAGTCATCAGTCATGGCTTGATAGACTTTCTGATCTGTACAGTCTTGGTATGATTTGAAGATAATAGTTATCTGTGGGGGAGGGCAAAAAAAAAAAAGCAAAGTTAGTGGAAAGAAATCATAATCTCAAACCTTTTCCATTTTGTAACTGAATATATCTGGAACTGCCCACAACCTTGAAACTTGACAGTTGTCCACAACTCATGCCTAAGGAAAGCAGCCTGTGCACACGCTTAAAGCAGTATTTTACCGGATGGCAATTGTTAAATTTGTTCTTACGTTGACCTGGAAGCAAGACTACTAGCATGTGGCAACATGCTAATAAGGGCAACATGCTAACAAGGGAAAACACTTTATATTTAATTAAGTGTCACAACTACCTCCTGCCTGACAGTTTCTTAACACTTTGGAATACATCCTGCAATGACAGAGAAGCATAAGGACCAAGTAATTCCCACAATGCCGGCAACGATGGCAAAACCAGAATGAGATCATGCAAAATCAGGGAAAGGCATCATCAGGAACAAGAACAACAGCTTAGGGACTCTGGATACATTAGTCCTAGATTAGTCCTGGGAGATTTGACTTTTGAGTCCACTGTGCTAGAAAATGTACCCACAGAGAAACAAGGCAAGACTGAAAGATACCCGAAGATGTGCCTTTGAAGACACATCTGTGACTTTCAATATCAAAATCATTAGCATAAAGCAATTAATTTCATTTTTTTTAAGATTAGTACCAGCCTCTTAACCCTTTCTACTTATTGGAGTCAAGTCACAACAAAAGAAAAAGCAGGTCCTCCAGTATTGCTTGAAGGGAATAACTAGGCGATATGGCAGGCCAAGTTTGGAGTGTCTAGCAGCTTTTCCTGAAACAAAAATTAAAATGAGAATTCACATTTAAATATTACAAACAGATACGCTACTTCCTTCAGAGGAAGAATGACTAGAGGAGAATGACTTCTTTAAAAGGTCAAAAGACATTTTGCACCAAGAATAGATATTTTAATAATTATTTTCATAATTGATTGATTATATCACCTTAGACACAGTCTACAATTTAAGTAGTCTGCTAAGAGACTCAGATTACTTCAAAGCATACCAGAAGGGATTCTTAAACTAAGATTAAACTTGGAATCTGTTCCACAGCAACCTCACATTTTAGTCTCAGTTAACCATCACACTTCTGCACAACAATATTGATTTCTGCCTCTCTGTTTTAAAATAAGAGCGAGAGGTTAAAGCAAGAGCCAGTTACAAACTGAGTAAAATCTCTGGCCTCATTAGCCTAGCCTCTCTACATCACTTGTATAAGACACAAGCCTTCCCATCCCTCTCCTCCCACTGCAAGTTTCTTTTTCAGAGTATGCAAGACATACCCTAAACAATACTACATTTATTTCCAATATTTGGTTCATCCCAGGTGGTTGATGCTTTGTCAGTGTTTGTCTCACAACACAGACACTACTCACTATTCTGACTTCATACGTTCTAACTAGCGGTGATTGGATTTTTCCAAAGGTTTTTCCTTGATTAATTAGTTATACAGCATGAGATTTATCAGCTATATAGCATGAGACCATCTGTCAAGTAATTTGGAAGTGATGTCTGTGAACCACAGCTGAGCTGGTATGCTTATGCCCAAAATCCAGAAAACACACAAGTGCCTGTTGCTGTAAACATCACCTGACAGCTTTGTGATTAGTAAAATAAGCTCAGCAACGTACAGAAGAGAACCTTGATGTCTCTCAAGTGATTGGTATTTTGCATATAGCCCAGACCATAATGCAACAAAAGGCATTTTGTGTAACACAGTGTGGATGAAAATTACTTCCATCTCAGCCTGCTCAGACAAAGAAGCATTGCTATTTCCTTGAGGACATTTGTGTTGTTCTGTGAGGAAAGAATGATTTACACACCTATAGAAGTAAAACTGTAAGTCTCCTTAGCACTTGAACAAACCTGGAGCCATAAAGAAGTCTCATTATTTTAATGAGACATTGAATTGGCTGCTTGACTGAACATTTCAGCAAGGCACCTGGCAAAATTTATTGGGAAGCAGCTACCAAATTGCTCTCTCCTTAACTCCCTCATTTACAAGAATGAAAGGCACACAGTTTCAGAACACAGACAAAGAACAAGAAGCCTTCATCCTAATTTAAGATTAGCAGTAACATTGGATGCTGAATGAGAGCTGAAAGACTACTAGATGAATAAAGGCCTTCATTTATGTTGCAAGGACACTTCAAACAGAGAATCAACAGAGAGTATTATGATTTTCTAAGGACATATTTGTATTTAAACATCGCAGCTCAAGAATATTCTGTTGTCTCTCATGTGACATCCATCCAATCCACAGCCCAGATCAGTAAAACCAGAGTGCTGCATGGGCTTTGCTTTACCACACTCTCCTATCTCAGTATCATACCCTGGTACTGACAGGTACTCCAGAACCTGTTGCAAAGGGAGATGAAGCAAAATTTCATTGCAGAGCTTCCTCTCTTTAAATTCTCAAGGTAACAGAGAGCATTAAAAAGTGAAAATGGTTATTTCTGACAAACTCAACGTTTTACATATGTTTACATATCTACAGCACTTTTCACACTCTGTCTGGGTCCCAAGAACACCTTCACAAAACTGTTTATGCAGTACTGTTTACAGACTAGAGATTAGCTGCCCTTTCTAAACTTAGGATGGAAAAATCCAAATGCCAAAATCTTCACATAAAGAAAGATTGTTGAAATCTTTCAGGGTATCAGCCTTGTTCTTTGGGCACATACAGAGCTCTTCTAAGTAAGGCACCCTGAAAGACGAAAATAAAGGTTTCCAGAGGCTTATCTGAGGATGCAATAAACCAATTATCTTACTATCAGCTATAGTAAGATTACCAAACCATTACTAAACCGCACACATACAATTTGCACATTTCATTTTGGACTTGATCCTCCCACTCCTATTGATTCCAGTACTGCTGAGTACACTGGTCACAAAGCTTTCTTGGATTCCATGGCACATGCAAAACCTTTGGTGATACGGAGCTGCAAAACTCCGTTTCCAGGAGTTTTTTTGGTTTTTTTTTTTCCCTAGTTTTTTCTAGAAAAAAATTCCATTTCTAGAAATTATATTGAATTAAATTTCTAGGTAAAGATCCTAATGTATTTGTAGAAGGTGCCTGGCTTGTTTGCCTTCAACAAAAACAACACTTTCAACTCCTGAGTTCTTGTACTTGTCTTCCCTAGTGCCACAATGCAATTACAATGATGAAGGCATCACTATGTGCTGTTATTTCACTAAGCATTTCACAGAATTCTAGAATTGTTTGGGTAGAAAAATTCTTCTAACATCATTAACTTCTTATTATAACACTGCCAAGACTGGGAAGGAGTGAATGAAAAAGTGCCCAGTGGAAAAGGACCTAGGGAGGTTGGCTGTGCAGCTGGCTGAACGTAAGCCAGACTGGGCCTAGGGGCCAAGAACACCAAGGACATCCTGGCTTGGTGTTGGAGAATGGCTTGGACAGGACAGCAATTCATTAGAAATGCTGTATAGGTAAAACTCTTGCTGATGTGGCAAGGACAAAGCCGATAGTTTTAGAGCAGAAAACAATGAGGTTCTGATGAAGCAGAAACAATAAGGCTTTGCCATTTTGCTTATGCCTTGTAATTATAATGGTATAGAAAGAAACATTGTAATTCTAGTTTCCTGAGAACAAGGATGGACCCTGGATAGAAAACTGTTTGCCATATGCCATTTACATATGGCAAGAAGCCATATGCAAATCATAGGCATCAAGAAATAACCAATCTGCTTATAGCAACTATGAGTATTTAACCAATCATATCAAGACAACTGTTTATGCAAATAAATGGGATCAAGAATTAACCAATTAGTAGATAAGAAACTTACTAGCCAATCAAAACATGACTGTATTCAATGCTAAGAAAACCTATAAAAGAGCAATGTAAGATCTAATATATTGGAGCAGCATTATCAACCATACTGGTTGTTTGCTTGTCTTCCCTCCTCGTCGTCGGCAGCTTGGGACAGACAAAATGTAGCCAGATGGACCAGGGCAGTGACTGTACCCTGTGCTCAGCACTGCTGAGGTGACACCTCAGATCTTGGGCTGTTTTGCGCCTCTCACAACCACAAAGAGATTGAAGTCCTGCAGGGAGTCCAGAGGAGGGAAATAGAGCTGGAAGGGGTCTGAAGCACAAGCCTGCTGAGAAGCAGCTGAGGGAGCTGGGGGTGTTCAGCCTGGAGGAAAGGAAGCTCAAGGGAGACCTCACTGCAAAGAGGCTGTAGCCAGGTGGGAGTCAGTCGCTCCTCCCAAATAGCAAGTGATAGGACAAGAAAAAATGGCCTTAAGCTCTGCTGTGAAGATTTAGATTGAATATTAGAGAAAATTTCTTCATTGAAAGAGTTGTCAAGCACTGGAGCAGGCTTCCCAGCCTCTTGAGTCATCATCCCCAAAAATGTTTTAAAGGCATGAGACACGGCACTTATGGATCACGTTTAGTGGTGGAATTGACAGTTTGCAACTGGACTCAATGGCCTTAAAGATCTTTCCCAAGCAAAACGATTCTACTGCAACCTCCAACAAAACTGTAGTATAAAGCTACTTCTGTGTAATAAGAAAAATTCATCTCTACCTTAAGCAAAATGTCCACAAAAATGAAAAGAATGATGACATGTGACAAGTTACCTGATCCTTCTACTTCTTAAAACGATTAGAACATTTATCTTCCAATTATCTTTTAATTATTTTTCTATTACACCGGGCTCACACTGAAATGATTTCCTGCAAAAATTGAAACCATGCTACAAAAGAGATATTTAAAGTGTTTTGACTCTAGATAAAAGAATATTTATCCCCCAAATTCCTTTACCTTGCTGATAGCACCAATTCTCAGGTTCCAAGGTTTATACCCAATAAATCACTACAGTAAAAATCTATGTTTTTTATGTAAGTTTTTTGCCTTCTCTGTGTCCTTAAATTCACTCTCTCACCCTCAAGCTACCTACTATAAAACACCTGGACAGCAAATCTCCCATTTCCAATTAGTTTAAACAAGAAGATACCTCCAAACAAGAAGGAAAACTTTCCATTGCAAGCCCAAGCACTGCTGCCTCATTTGCTATTCAGGGACAATTACTCTAGTGATATCCAGAACACCTGTCCCAGCAGCAAAAGGCTATAAAGACTTTGTACCCCTTCAAATAAAGCACACAATAAATAAAATTTTAAAAGCCCCATGTTCTATTTAATGGAGTATACAATACCATTCCTACCTGCTCTCTGTAACAGAAATTTATTCTCAGGGAATTGCAAAACCAGTTCCAAGACAGAGAAGCTCTTTATCTAGAGCTGCAGAAATCAAACAAATAATGCCAGTGACCTACTCAAAACCCATATAAGAAGTCTGTCAGAAACAAAAAGAAAGAAGAGCATAAACTCAGTTCCCCAGTTACTTGCTGATGATCTTCCTTTTCCATCTGAAAGACCTAGGATCCTACGCCAAGGGGCATAAGGACATTAGGCAAGCTCAAAAAACTGGAGTTTCAAAGTTCCAGCTAGCCCACAGAACATAAAACTGCTTTGTTCATGGTGAAAAACAGATGTTACTATAAGTAAAACAAATGTGCAAAACACCTACAAACAAATTGTCAAGAGCATTTTTGTGAGTGAGTATACAACTCTCACTCTTCCAATCAAGGAATTCCTCTTCAAGGAATTCAAGGGGAAATTCTCCTCTTTTTCAGACTTTCAAGCCAGATGTGTAGTGAGGGGTACAGGAGAAACAATATTCATTTTTATTTGAAGTGCCCTCCTGGCATTCTCTTGTCCTTTATGATAGTCCTTTATCTGGATAGTCCTCAGATTGCTGGAGTTCCCACAGCCTCTTAGGTTTTAGAGAGAGAAGAAAACTTCACATGTAAGGTTGCCTGCATTACCAACTCACTGAAAGACTGGTACAGCAGAAAGCCAGAATACAAGTGAAAAATACTAACTCCCAACAAGGGCAAGTGATAGTTTGCACCTTTCAAAAGGACAACGGGCTGAAGATTAATCATTCTATTTCTACGCCTTTTTAAACCACTTCCCCTAAAAACCCATCCAGGAAAAACAAAATCTACTTTTATTGTCCTCCTTTCATTAGGCCTGCTTTAGAGAGGACTAATTAGGTTAGTATTTGCTTTGGCTTCTGTACAATTTAAGTTCAGTAGATACCTTTGTTTTTAATTCCCATTAAACATCTATTTCAAATACAGTCAATGAAAAAACAGCCAGACTAACACAAAGGCACAGTCTTAAAACTTTTCTTATAATGAAGGCAGAAAACCTCTTGGCGTGCTCTCAGCTTGAGAGCATTTCTATCACTGTGTAGATAAATGTCACTGAAGTGAAGCTCTTTGGAAGTCCTTTAAGCTACTCTGTGGCCAGAGTAAGTTAGTTAAGTACCTCCAGCAGCAACCACAGTCAAAATGGAATACTTGCAGAGGAAAATGTTACAGGAATGCAATTAGCAGTGGTAGTGCAGCTTAATAAGTCTTTTCTATTTAATTTATAGTAGTCTGCTCCTACTAGAAACAACAGAGTCAAGGGCATGCATTTGAGATATTAAAACTTATCTTCTAAGTCACTTGTACATTAAAACCATCTTCTTTGCCTACAACAGGTGTGCTAAATTTTGTTATATGCCAGAAAAAAGGAAAAAATTCAAGGACAGTGTAATATGTAAGATATATCAGCATTATAAATATTTCTAGTATTGTGAACCATAGATCTTGTTTTATTTAATTGCTTCTGCACACTTAGCTGTACTTGGACAATAACAAGGACTATTAGAAGAGAAGAAAAAAACAAAACATTTTACCCAAGTCAAAAAAAACTCCTCTTGAGAACAAATAAAGAGAGAAGGCACACCTTTTAAAACTATACTTTCCCTTAGTATGTACACACATTTACTCCTGGTGTTCTCTTTATCTCCTTGAAAAGACATATGCCAGCATAATGTGCTACCACAGTCAATCATTTTCAGAACATGGCTAAAATTAAGATCACCTATCTACTACAATCACACCCTAGCCATCCACACAATTTGTACACAAGAATCTCAGCTTTTTCCTCTATTACTGTCAGGAACAAGGAAATAAAGAAAATTCTTCAAGAGTTTAGCAAAACTGAGGATAAATCTTACTGCAGATTACAAAATGCAGCTTTTTCGTCCACTTATTTAGGAGTCTTTAGAAAAAGCCATTGGAGGAGACTGCAGGGGACATCAGTCTCTTTTGCAAAGCTTACTCAGTTTAGCTGCATTCCTTTATTTCTTACACCTTTAGAATTCATTCACAATGAAGATTGTTCTTGAAACTTGCATAAGTTAAGAAAATTCTGAGCTTCAGTCCAATCTCTGTTCACTCATACAAGCATTGCCATTAGTCAATATTTCAGAATCCAGCAAAAACTTAATAGTAAATTTGTTTTACTATTTACTAAATAGTAAATAGATTTTCCTATATTAATACTACTGCCCAGCCAACTCCACAGAAGATGTGTAGGCTCTACCCTACTGTGACAGACAACTCCTGCTTCTGAGTCCAGTAATTTAAAAAACCTACTTCCAGGCTTAACAACACAGTGAAAATTCTTTGATGTAAATGTCTTGGAGCTGTGTACGTACAACCTGACGTAGCTTGACAACACAAGAACTACGCTACCACAATTTTTAAAAAAGCCCTATCACTCCAAAAGAGATATGTGACAATATCAGCTTCAAATGCAGGCTTAAGTAATTGATGGACACGCCTGCTACCCACATTCCGCAGGAAGAGACAAGGACTTAAGTTAAAGAAATGGCATCAGTTATCAAACACCAGTGGATGTATTCCTAATCTAGATTCAAGCAGCTGAGAGGAGTACAATCTTAAGCCTTGCCTGTCTCAACAAGGGTTTAATATTCTTGGCACGATTTTAAGGCCACTGCCTGTTTAGTAAAGCCAAGGTAATAAGTCCTTGCAACAAGCATTTAGCTTGCTACCTCCTCTCAGTTCTTGGCAGCTCGTCCTCTTGTTTTGGCTCTGAACCATAAGTGTTTTGGTAACTATTTTTTTGTGCCAGTCTTACTATTATTTGTTTTCTACTGTCATAACTGTGAAGTTTAGAAAACTAATAAAAAGCAGAGACATACATTCTTTCCATCTTTAAGGTCCCTTCCAACCCCAAGCATTGCATGATTTTTTGAATTTCTAACTAATGCAGAGGCAGTCACAGATGTATAATAATTAATAACTGTTTTAAGGTGCTACATCAGTATCCTTACAGGCTTATGTGTTAATATGCAGAGATTTCCTTGTCATGAGCAGAAGCAGAGGGAAGAAAAGAACCTGTTTTGTTTGATGCTCATTAAATAAATGCTAAGAGTTTTACTTTTTTATGCTACTGCACAGAAGATTCTCAAACTGCTACACTTCTTCACTGTTAAGGGCTAAATGACTTAACTGCCTTGGCCTTTTACTTCTCCATGTATACACAGTGCACCAAAAAAAATCTGTACCTTGTTTGTAGCGGTAGCGCTGGATCCTGGGACCACAGGCACATTGGTGACTTGCACTGACAAGTAGTTATTGTCTATGAGTGGCCAAGCACCTTCCACTTTGCACGTCTGGAAGTGATCCTTAAAAGTCCTAAGATGAGGATCCCCAAACAAGCCACAAAACAAGTAAGTAGGAGGAGGAGTCTTCTCTCCCCTCTGATGTTCTCTCACTTCTGTGTGGCCACTGTAATTGCAAGGATCATGGGTCGTTTCAGGGTTGGTGGAGGATGTGGGTCCATCTTTGGTACAGTTTCTCTGGGTCATGAGATCACCGATCCCAAGCACTGCAGAATGGTAGACAAGGTTTCCCCGGCATACTTTGGAATTGCGATAGGTACACACAGAGTATGCTCGCAGGGCCTTGCAGAACTCCAGATCAAAGTCCTCCAGGGCCGCGTTTAGATGTGACGTGAAGGATACAAAATCAGTGGTGCACTTCTGGATTCCACAAGGTGTGTGCAGCTGACAGTGACCTAATCACGAAACAGACAGTAGAAAGACATAAAGCAAACCTCTTAGCTGGCAATACTCCTTTCCACTCCCACAAGTACCATAGAAAACTACCTGAAAGAAACTTAAAGTGCTCACACATTAGGGAAACACTGCATCTTAGAAAAACAGAAGTTGAAAGATAGAAAAATAGCAATGAAGAATATCTCAGAGGCTGACAGGACTCATGATGTCTTAATCCATTACTTCATATTGTCTAGATGAAAATTAAGAGCACTAGGTCCTGTCAAGTATAAACCAAACATTTCTTTCTAGATACCAAGGTGATGATGCAATTCTGGGTTTAAATTAATTACTTAGTCAATAAAAAAGTCTCCATTTAGTCTTTAGTGCTTTATACAAGTTACTGAACTTTTATATAGAATTCTGCTCCTCAGAAGAATGCGGTAAAGGCAACAAGGTAATGTTGTTCAGACATTGTTTAGACATGCCTAAATGTCTGAATATGTTTAGACAAACACAAGACTGAATTAAGGAAAAATCAACTTCTGTTCTAGAAATCAGGGTGGGGGGAGGATGGTAGGTAAGCAGACAAGCAGTTTGCCTTATTTCCCTGGCACTGTCATAGCTAAGGCTTCACTGCTCATTTTTTGGGACTAATGCCTGAAAAAACCCATTAGTCTGACGTTTTCAGCTAATGCACCTATACACTGCAGTAGCTGCACCTCTCAGAGCACAATTCAGTCTTAAGGCAGGAGGGAGAGAAACTCTCCCCCCACAAAAGCCTGAAGTACTTATCAGATGTATACAACTGCTACACAGTTGTTTACATGAGCAAAATAGTCAAGACTTTATCTGACAACCTGATTTCAAAAAAAAAAAAAATAGCACAGTTAACATCCCTGTTAACTGTGCAAGCAAACTGGAGTTTTACAGTTGTCTCTTCCACAGTTCTCACAGATATGATCTAAAATCCTTCCAGATTCTCATGGCAGTTAACAACGGTCTTCTGAAGGTAACTTTTACTAAAGAACTTACCAGGAGCAAAAATTAAATGAACAAGATACCCTAAGGGAAACAGCCACACTTTTCACACAGGTTAAAACCAGGAGGACCCCAGCCTAGGACAGACTGCACTTCCTGCCATCCAAAGAGAAAATGGACCTTCATAAAGAATATGTGCACGACTTCATGCAACAGCTGTCCAAGCCTGCAAAACTGCAAAAATTCATCTGTGGGAATGTTTATCTGTAATTTCTCACTGCCATAAAAGGTGGGTTTTGAATGCCACAAAAATGTCAACAAAGACACATGGAAGAGTTAGAAAAAACAAGAGGGAAAATGTAATATATCCGGAAGAAACTCCTGAGCTGTGAGAAGTGGAAATAGGCTAAAAACCAACATTTTTCATTTTTAAAAATTTGCCTTCTGCAAAGCACCCAGTGATAAGAGGATATCAGCAATTTCTTGACCAATCCCTTAGGTGACCTTCCAGAGTCAATACTCACATGACTTGCTCTGAATATCCTAACCATGAATTTACAAGAGCATTATGTTTGCCAGTGATGCACAGGTAACACATATCTCCTTTCAAAATCCCAAGACAACACAAAGTAGAACAAGGAACCTACAGTTAGGCATGACCATGACTTGTATATGTAAGCAGAAAATTTCATTGTGCAACCCATACATACTTCTGCAAAATACAAGAAAAAAATCCCAAACTGCAATCAACTTCTGT
>JAWWMU010000121.1:149867-162380 GCA_035048155.1 Cinnycerthia olivascens
GCCGGGGAAAGTGTGTGTCAAACTCGGCTGGAAGTCTCGCAGAAGTTCTGCGTCCCACCCCTTCACCTTCCCTCCCTCCTCCGGTTCCGTTCCAGCAGGAAGTTTGCTGCGGGGGGACCCTGCCCGGGTTCTGCGCGGGGCAGCCCACCCGCGCCCCGGGAGGGTGAGCGGCAGCGGGGCGGTCGGGCTCCTTCCCCTTCGTCGGGAGCTGTTCCTCCGATGCTGAGTGGGATCAGCTCATGGGAAAAAAGCGGTTGAGTTAGTTTTTTGCGTGTTTTCATGGCAATACTGTAGGCTGCCAGGAAGAGTGAGCTGTTCTGGTTGTGGTTTACCTGTTGGGGAGACTTTTCCAATCACTGGTAGCCCTTTTCAATAGAGTCATAAACTTATTTTCTGTAAATAGATAAAAGAGCCCTATCTATGATGTAAGATACTTTATTTACCGTGTCATCGTTTTGTATTGTGTTGCTTTCTGAGGGAAAAAAAAAAAAAAAAGGCATCTTATCTTTTCCGTTTCATATAGAAACACAGCCAAAATAATGTCCATATATTGGATCTTTTTAAAAATTCAGGCAATCTTGTATCATAAATTTAAGATGAATTAAAATAATTTCTAATTTTAAAAACGTTAACAGAGAGACATTTTTATAAATGTTTTAATTGCCTTGCTGCTCAACCAATTTAAAGTTGTTTTCGTTTAGATTATGCTTGGAGAGAGGAGGCATTTTGAATAAACTGTAAACTTATAGTTAGGTTTTATTGTCTTTATCCATATGTCAGGTTAATTTGGATTCCTGCAGTGCTGGTAATAGAAAGAATCTTGCACTAGAGGCAGACTAGTTCTTTATTTATCTTGTGTGAAATGTAAGATCAGATAATATTATATAGAGTCCATGTAATTAGTAAGTACCCTAAACACAACCTGTGGATTTCACTGTAGAAAATCTGCAGGTTTATGCCAAGCACTTCCAAGGTGTGTATTAGAATAGAAAATAAACCTTTTCTTCCATATCCTTATATTCTCCCACCCCCAAATGAAGCTGTTTCAGAGGCTTACATTTTTTTATTGGTATTATGTTCAGAACTGTGTTGTTCTGAAGTTCTCACAAGTATAGTGGATATTTTAGGGGCTAAAATACAGCTGTATTTAAAGAAATAGACATTTATAGATAGGTCAGAAATTTAACCTAAAAATCGGTGTGAATTTTGGGTTGTTTCTTTTTTTCTGCCATAACTTGACTGACATTATGTTACATGCTTTAAGGATTTTAGGAGCCATTCCCATTTTAAGTAGTACATAAAATTATAATATTACAGGATTTCTTTTAAAAGTAATCTCCCTAACCTTGACAGGCTTCCTAGCAGTCCTTTATCCTTTTAGTTTCAGAACTTTCTGTGAAAGTTTGTGAGCATTAAAGCCTTGTTTTCTGAAGACAGTGTTTGAATAGTCTTAAACTTGTAGAAATCCCTAATGAGCTAGAAATAGGATTAGGCAGTTTTGAAAGAAATCTGGGAAATGGAAGCACGTAAAAAGCAAAGTTACTTCTTCAGGATTTTGTGCCAAGCACGTGAGGGACAGGATTTTGCTTTTCTGTTTTGTTTCTCTGAAGAGGTCAGAGTGCTTCTGTCAGACCTAAGTTCCTCAGAGAACTGAGGAAAAAGCCAAAAATCAAACTTTTTACAATATTTTTAGAAAGCATGGCAATTATTCACGAGTAATCAGTTTTTCATACTAAATTATTTGTTACCTCTACAATTCTGAGTGAATTTTTCAGTCAAAACATTGTCTTATGCAATACCGTAACCATGTGCAAACATCATGGTTAAGTTTCAGAAAAGGACATTAAGGTTTCTGGTGAGAAGTACTGGGTAGGGGAAGGCTTCAGCCCTGATTTTGTTTAGGCTGAGAAGCCTACTTACTTTAACACAGGACCAGGGCATACTCTGCAGTTGAATGTTCTTCTATTGAAGAATGTAGGTAGAACTGGAGTAGACAAAAAGAAAAACACATTTAGAAGTTCAATCCTAAGTTCGTACTTCCAAATACTTAAGATTTTTCTTTGTAACTTTTATCCTTTGTGTGTGACTTTTTCATAAAATATTTAAGTTGTCTGGTGATTTAGAAGCTTTTTTCAGTTTCATTCATTTCTTATTTATGCTATGCAGCATCGGTTTTTATCATTCTCACTTAAGTCATAAAATTGGTGTATGTCAGTAGTAAATTCTGCCCTTTCAGTACTGCTGTTTTATTTTGGAAATGCCCTTTCTTTGTAATTATACCACCTGCTGCTGTGGAGTTGAACTCCTGATTTATTACCAGAACGAGAGATCAGTATTAATCTGTCATCATGTATAAGGGAGACTCCAATATGAGTCTTTGAGAAGACTAATTGATCTTTCGGTTTAAATTTGTATTAAATTTCTCCAGTTGGATGGGATTACAGTTCTGCTCTTCCATTTGTTTAGTTATGACTGCTAGCTCCACCTTTGCACACTTCTGCCTTATTCATTCAGTTTTTGTAGAAGGAATGCAAGATGACTTGATGGATAATTCCTCGCTTCTGTCACGTGGCTTTGTTGGTCTTTATTGCTTACAACATCTGAAATTTGAGAGAGCTCTTCACTCCTGGCCTTGCGGTAATACAGAATGACTGTTCTTCTCTATAAGAATGCAAAGATGTTATTTCTTTTATAATAGTAACAACTCACTAGGTTTTTTGCCTTCCCATGGTCATGCATTGCATTTTAGGATTTCCTTAGTGGCCACTTTCTCTCCAGAGAGAAAAATCTGGTAAATGTTGCTGCTAGTTTTTCCAGATTCAAACTCCAATTTTAGATTAGATTTTTAAGAATGAAATAAAACATTCTGCATTAACTTTGGCACAACTTTATCTCTTCTCCAAGCTTGTTTTGCAAATTAGAAAAACAAGCCCAAAGCAAACAAAAAAACTCAAAACACAAACCAGACGAAATACAAGTTCCTAGTCTTCCAAGTTTAAGACTGTAAAGATGTTACAAATGTTTTTTTAAACATGAGTATGCTTTTAAGTAGTGTAAAGTCGACATTCTGGCTTTTGCAGAATACAGAGAGATGGAAATGAAGCACATGCAGTTTCTGCACTTCGCATCACGATGTTGTAAATACAGTTTATTTAGGGACATCTGGGGAATATGTTCTTTTAGTGTTCTTTAATATTCAAGCTGTAGGAGAATACTAGCATATAAGACCTTCTCTTTTTTCACAAACTCAGAATCCCTCAGTAGGGTTGATTTTTTAAAAATTTTTGTCTGGAGTGAAACTAATTTGAGGCTTGTCTATTCAGTGTATGTGTGGGTTTTCATTTTTATGGAGCAAAGCCGTGATGTGTTTATGTTGCAGCTTAATGCTAGGTGGGAGGCACAGGATTCTAGGGAATAAAGTGGGCAACTGTGCTTGTTTAGGTCATTTTTCCCCTTACTTTCTGCCATGTTTGCAGAGCTCAATGACAGAGGCTTATAGTGTAAGGAAATGCCTTTGGATTTAATGAATGAATGCTGATTCTGTTATCTGTTTGATTTAAAATCTTAGTTAACAAAAATTATTTTATATCCTAGTGTTGCATTAATGTGGCAAGAGCCGTTCAGTATTGCAGCACAACTGGTATTTTCATGTGGTGTTTTTTGAGCAGTGCTTATCAGTTTGAAATGAAAATCAGTTGAAATCTGAAAGTGATCAGTCACACAAAATGAAATAGGCTGTCAAAATATTGTCTGGTTAAAACAGATCTTACCCAAAGCAGATGTATTCTTACAGTCACTCTTGATGCTTGTTCAGGCAACATAGTAACAAGAAAAGGTAGAGGAATATTAAATCAGAATGGACTGCATTAAAGTAGAACCTTTTCTGTCTTAGCATAGAGTGAAGTTCCGGTGTTTTCACATGGTTGTTCAAGTTGGCAAGCTGAGATTTCTGCATTTGTTTCAGTTACTCATGAAAAAAAATTTTCTGAATAATTGCAGAAGGACTTTTTTCCAGACTAGTGAATGAATCTGTTGCACTGTAAACTGTGAGGAAATAATGTTGGCTTGTTCAATTATGTACTGTATTAAAAAAATGAAATGTGATGTCAATAGATTTTAGTGTATGAGGTTTCTTTGGTTAGCAGTTAATGTAGTTAGCATTGAATATTTTTCTTTTTTTAGATAATGAATTTCTTCATCAATTCCTGTTGTGTAGAAGAGAACACTTTATTTTTCTAAAGTTGGTGGGTAGCGTACTCTGGGCCATTTCTGGCTGGATGTGTGGTGTTAGAAATACTGTCTTAAATGAGTGGTTAAATACAGTGAAACAACATTGTACCTAACCTGCTACAGGAAGTGAAGCAGTAAGTAAATGGAGTTCAGAGATAAATGAAAACTTCAGATAAATAAAACCAGAAGTAGAACAGCATTTGAAGCCAGAAGTTTGGTGATGATTTTTCGGTTTAGTCAGTATTTCTAGTTAACATCAGATAATGTAATTTTGTTTAAACAGTGACTAGAGTCTCTTGACCTCCTCTTTAGTTTTTATCTTGTGTTATAGATTGAGTCCCGTAATATCAGTGTGGGACTTTGACAGTTCATCTACTAACCTATGCCATTGAGAAGCGTAATACTGTGCCTGTGTTTTTTCACCCTTTTTTGTCTGTATGTTTTGTGGTTGTGAAGGGAAGAGGAACACAAATTTTTCAGTGAGAGCTTAGGCCTCTTCAGTACATATTTTGATTCAGGCATAAATTTGTAAAACTCTTGTAGCAGTTTTCCAGTTTCTTTCATATCTTTTTCCCAAACAAAATAAACGTCTTGTAATATCTCTTGCTGGTAGGCACAGTGGGAGGGAGAAGAAGATACCTTGTTTTAACATAATCTTTGTGCTGCACATAAATATTGTAGGGTTGATTACTCAGTGTCCCTCTGGAGTACGGTCAGTAGCAGTAAAATGTTATGGTGCTTGACAGAGTTTATATACTTGACCTACTTTATTTACTTTCATATACTATTTAGAGACTGAAGATGGTCTTTAATAGTTTTTACTTTCATATAAAATACCCAGTCTATCACTTAGCAAGTTCACAGATAATGCAAAAATGAAAGAGTACCTGAAACACCAGATAGTTGTGCTGATGTCCAAAGTGATGTGGACAGGCTGGAGAATTTGGCTGCTGGAGATCTTGTGTAGTTAAACAAAGGAAACGCAAAACT
The DNA here is from genome assembly GCA_035048155.1 of Cinnycerthia olivascens. NCBI lineage: Eukaryota > Metazoa > Chordata > Aves > Passeriformes > Certhiidae > Cinnycerthia > Cinnycerthia olivascens. The sequence continues at coordinate 155,088 of JAWWMU010000121.1, forward strand.
CTGGCACTGGGGAGTAGCAACCCCAAGCACATGGTGGGGCTAAACAGCTGGAAAGCAGCTCTGCAGAGAAGTGTGTGGGTGGGAGGATGTGAACAAAGCCAGCAGTGTGCCTGTGTGGTGGAGCAGGCTGGCAGTGTCTTGGGTGTCACTGGGAGGAGTGTTGTCTGCAGCTTGAGGGAGGTGATCTGCTCTGCTCAGCACTGGTGAGACACATCTGGGGTACTCAGTGCTAGGGTCACACAGTACTCAAGAGAGGTTTGTGAAGGAACTGGATCATCTGCCAGATAAAGAGATGCAGAGAGATCTGTGACTGTTGGGTCTGCAGAAGAGGAAGTTGAGTGGGTCTTGAATGTGAGTATAAAAATCATACGGGAAGGATTGCAATGAGAGTAGCAGACTGACCTCAGTGGTGTGAGGTGACAGGGCAAGAGGCAATGCAGACAAATGGATAAGCTTGAATTTCTGTTTAAATACAACAGGATTTGTTTGTTGTTTTGTTTGGATTTTTTGGTGAAGGTGACCAAACAGTGACAGAGATTACTCAGAGTGGTCATGAAGTTTCCATCATTGAAGATGTTCGTGACTCAATGGGAGATAGCCCTGAGCAACTAGATGTAGTTGATCCTTCCTGAGCTGGGGGTGGAAGTGGGGCAAGGTTGAACTAGATGATCCCCAGTGGTCATCTCGACTCAAGTGATTCTGTCTATGTGTATAAAAATTCTGTTTATAGGTGAGGATCCATGTTACAGAACCTATTTGCTGAAATTAGTCAGGAATAAAGTCAGGATGATTGCTAATGGGGGAGATTTGTGATGAAAGTATAAGAAATTTTTAGGCTGGCAAAAAGCATATTTCATTACTTTCTGTATAGACATATATCTTAATTTCTCTGGTAAAAACTCAGGAATCTGCCTTTAAAAAGGTTTTTCTAAAGTAGCTAATAGTGCCTCTTAAATATTTAATTATTTGCTTCAAATACCTAGCTTTTCCATCTAGGGTATATTTTTACTACAATTGTTCACATGTACAAATGAATGTACCTAGCATTGCTAGACTAACTTCAAAGCTCCAGTAATATTTCAGGAATGGAATATCGAGGTTTCCAGGACACTTGGTGTACACAGTGTGTTATGGCAAGTTACAGTCTGATTCTTAAAAAGATCAGACCCAGAAAAGTAATTTTTGTGTTTATTTTCAGCTACTTTTCAGGCCAACTTCAAACCATATCAATTTTTTTGTTGTTGTTGGTATTCTGGTTTTTGCTAAACTGAAATAGCAATAGTTGTTCATCGTCAAGTGCTAAGAGTTTGTGGTTTTTTGTGAGTGTAAAATTTCATCAGGGTTGGAATGGAATCATAGAACCATAAATCAACCCAGACTGGGATGGACTTTGAAAGTTCTTATGTCCCAAACTTTTGGGGGACAGGGAATATAACTGAGATTATCTTGCAACCTCTCCGGTCACATCTTGAAAATTTCCGGTGATATTTTTCTTCCTACTGAGAGAGGTTGCTTTGGTGAATTATTTTAACTACTGGAACATTGTGATGAGAAGCCTCTGAGCCTTTTCCTCTTCAGAGAGGAGAGGCCTAGCTATTCATTCCTCATGGGACAGAGCTGGGTTATCCAGAGCTTTGTTCATCTCAGTGTCTCTCCTTTGGATTGTCTCTGGCCTGCTCACATCTTTTTTGGATTATGTGGACCAGAACTGGACACAGTACTCCAGCTGCAGCCACACAGCTGCATCCCACACAGAGTGGGATGATCACCATCTAGGTTTAGTCAACTTTTGATAATCAACTCAGGAATCATATGGTAATTATGTGTATATTTGTGTAAGATGTTTCTCTGAAATTTTGATCTTCTTTATTATTGTTATTATTTTGAGTCTACCTCTTGCTTTCCATAAAATTTTGCATCAGTATGTAAATGTTTAGCTGTATAAAGGAAATTCTGTTTATGGTTCATTAAGCTTTGTATGGTTATTTTATAGATAAATGGCATTATATTTTCTATTTATAAAATTTAGGAATGATCATAAGTCAATCAATTTTTTCACAATATTACCATCTGTTAGTAGAGGTAGCACTAGAGATGTTACAAGATTCAAGTTTGGATAGTTGCCTAATACTGAACATGAAGGAATTGCTTGCATTATCTTATTCAAACCATATTTTTTCCCTTCAGTTTTTTTTCTTGCATGGATTTTTGTGCTTTCTAAGCATCTGTGGATTTTCTTGTTTCTGTTCCTTAAAATAAACCAAAAAGGTTGCTAGAGAAATATCTTTGTTCCTCTAAAAGCAGCATGTTACCAAGCCTCTGTAGTAATCATCTCAACCTATGTTCCAGTCTAGAAATAGGTGGAGGGTTGGTTTTCTCAGTTTTACACACAATTTTTTTATGTTACACTGTGAGATTTGTTCTGTATGGGTTATACTCTAGGTTACGTTCCCCCACTGTTGTTCCTAGTGCATGTTGGAGGATGTGAACATGTTCAAATGTTCACAGTTCAGGTGAAGGTTTAATTTCTAGGGTATGAATAACTGTCAGGGTTTTCTCATTAAAGAATCAGTTAATTCTGTGGATTTGACACATCTCTCTCTCGAAACAATCCAGCTTGCATGAGGAGGTGAGAGTGGAACACAAAACCAAAACCTATGTTTGATTAAAGACAGTGAAATGCGAGGAGGAGGAAGATCAAAGAACCTCTGGTACATTTAATGAGAGTAATGGCAGACAAATTGAACAACATCTCAGAAATTTCTCAGTTATTGTCAAGAGTAACTGTGTGTACTATTCATCTGAGGGCACAGATACCTACCTACCTTGCATGTAGAAATGGAAAGTTTCTTGCTAAGGCCTTTAATGGATTCCAGAATTCATTCCCTAATCTGATTTTTCAGTAAGAAAAATGCCAGCTGTTTCAAGAGCTGTTTTTCAAGAAGTTTAGCTGTATTTCACTTGCTTATTTGTGGTTCTTGTGAAAATGAGATAGGCTGTCAGTTGGCCTCTCAGCGCTGGATAGTATGCTGTTGTCACACCTCTGTCTCTTGTAAAATTATGGCAGTGTTTCCTACAGCAGTTGAAACATTTAGAAGCTTTCTGCCCTTTGTGAAATTGTTTAAATGCTTTATTCCTTTTACTGTATACTTACCCTGCTGTTTCATGTTTTCATCATCTCTTTGTTAAGACATACTGAGGTTTTTGGTTGATCTGTTCTAGCTCAGGGCTGACATAAACTCTGCTGAGTTTTACTGGCTCTTTAGTGGAGGTGTGTGCAAGTCCCACAGTTAACAGGTTGACACAGCTAGTGTGCCAAAGAGTGCCTGTGGTGGTGACTTTCCATTTTAGCTGGCTGGTTCCTAGTCCTGTAGCACAGCCCAGTTCAGTTTTCCCCGTGCTATTTTTGAGGGATTTTGGAACAGTCAAATGAGAAAAGCAGAATGAGTCTTTGTTAAGCTTACATGGGCGTGCTTAAGTGCCTCTTAGAAAAATTCATAGGAAAGCAAAAGGGATGAAAATCTCTCCCTTGTGTTTCTAGAACTGTTTGTAACACTCAGAGTCATGCACGCTAGACAAAAGACATTTTACTTGGCTAGAAGTTAATTTCAACTGCTTATCTTAAAGGCGCATCCATTCTAGTATATGTGCAGATCTTTTTCTGGTAGCGAAGTTTTGTGGAGTGGAGAACTACAAAGGCTTGGTCAAAAGTTGGTAACTACTGAATAATAACTAAAAAAAAGAAGAAGGAAATGAATGTAATAAAATCTAACTGAAATTTAGTTCAGTCTTACCTCTACAAATTAGGTGCATAAAGGTAGTATCACACTTTACAGATAGGACAGAAATGGAGAATAAACTGATAAAAGGCAAAGTCTGGGTAAAAATAGTAAAACCAAGAGTGTGGTTTAGGCTGGGAGAAGCTGTAAGACTGAAATGAAACTTCATAGTGAATAGCAGTATTGAATCTTGTCTTGGTTGAGAATCTGCTAAGGATTATATCTGCCAGACAAATAATCTGTCAAGGAAGGTGGAAGACTTCCTGGAATGGAAAAAAAACCTCTCCCTCCAAATTATTGTGACGTCAAAAATTACGAGGCTTCCAGGCAAAAATATAGAAAAGGAATAATAGTTCTTTATTAGCAAATATATATATGAGATATAAATATAATATATACACTTCCATATATGTCAGAACAAACAAACATACAAACGAAAATCCGCTGTGTTCTCTCACCTGTTAAGAGCTGTTTTTCCCCTTTGGTGTAGTTGTGACCAGGCCCGGCAGGGGTGGGAGCGGTCGTGATCTGTGGCCAGCATGGGCACCTCGATGCCAGAGTGGGACCTTCCTAGGTGAGGATGGCCATGGCCTCTGGCAGGAGCCCTGGCCTGGGCTCCCTTGCAGCGAGGAGTGAGAGAAGCAAGCAGACAGGTTTTGGTCACATGGCCGTAAACCGTGGGGCAGCAATATCCTAGGCCAGCCACACTCAGTGTCACCCACCTCTTGTGATAGCCCCTAAGCCGTGGGGGAACCCGGGGGGAAACAGTGACAGTTCATGGCACCAGTGACTGTGGGATATCCCCATCACCATGATCCACCCCCCAAGACAGTCTTCACATGGAAGGCTTGAGAGGAGGATGGTTGATGTTAACAGAATAAAAAGACAAAAATAATAATTCAGTATGTTTTGTTGTATAGTTTTTTTCTCCTTTATATGCCTTGAGTTTTTGTGTGTGTTTTGATACTGAGGCTTTTCCCAGTTCAAAGTAGTCTTTGCTCTCTTTTGCCTTTAATTGAAACTGCTCATAGTCTGACGTGGTAACAAGAATCTCTGATGTGTGAAAGACACTAAGGCAGAGTCTGAACTTGTAGTAGAGAAGCTCACATTATGATTGTACAGTTCTCCACTGTTACTACAGGTTTTCTTGAAGCACCATGGTATAGCTGAGAAGAGTCTTGAGTGAAGTGGATGTGGCATTTAAAGACTGTTTTTCCTGTGTGCCACAGCTTTTTCTAGATGTAGAGAAGTCCAGAGCTGGTACCAACATCTATATTGGTACTAAGTCGCTAAAACTCACTTTTACTCCCCTTCAGCACTTCCTCTTGTGTTCTCCCTTACCTACTTCTCCCTTACCTGTGTTTCTAAGTAAAATTCGCAGTGTACTGTGAGAGCAGAATCCTTTAGTAGAGCAGCAAAGCTTCATACTTGCCTTTCCCACATGTAAAAAGGAAATCTGTAAATAAAGATTTGGTTGTGCAGTGTGATAGGCTTCCACACGTAGTAGCAGCTGCCTCCTTCCATATGGTTAATTCACCGTCTGCTACCTCTTTGTTAGTGGCTTGTTCCTTGCATGGGCTTTGTGGTGTTGGGACTGTGTCGGGAGGCCAGAAGCCATATAGCTGTGAACTTGCTGGAGGGGTGCAGTGCAACTGCGTTCCTCCCCACAGTAGAAAGGGCTGGCTGGGCCTCATGGGGCTGGTGTGACTACCCAGCATCTTCTGTGGAGCACGGGACAATATAGGGATCTCTTGTTTGTGTCACAGCTCTGACTGCAGCGCAGCCCATTCCATGAGGTTCATGACTTGGCATATGGTTGTCAGCCACACAGTATGGCAGTAGTATAGGCACCAGTCTTCTGCAGACCTGTATGTTGCTTGTGTGATATAGAAGCTCTTTGTGATGTTGTGTCTTTGTTCTGTCTGCTTGCTGTAATTAAATTGTGATAGATAGGGTTGGAGTTTTGAACATGCTGCTTTTGAAATAATTTGGCAGATGGGAGTATCTTCATGTGCAGTTTTGACAGGTTTCTGAAACATGGAAACCTTCTACTGGTATTCTCTTAGAAGCAAAATAAAGAACAATTACACCGATTTCTTAAAGCAGGAGAGTTAAACAGGTGATCACAGAAAAAAACACCTGAATTGTGATCTATGAGAGGACTTTTTTTAGTTAAATAATTTCATAACGTATGCTTGCAAGGCTACTTCTTCTCTTTCAATGCTTGTCATAACAGCAACTGCATTGTTAGAATACTAGCTATGATTCAGAATGTCACTGAATGATGTTTGCTCAAAACACGAGAGTAGTGGATTATCAGCATTTAAAAATATGCAAAGCTAATGTAAGAAATACAGAAGTGTTCCAACACAGGGTTAGGGAAACAAACAGAGGTGACTGATGAGAAATTATTCGGACTTTGTCTTTGGCAATGATGGAGGAAGAACATCTAAGTAGTAGTGAGTTACGGTTTTGAGTGCAGGCACTTTTAAGTCACAGTCCCTTGGCAACTTATTTATGAACAGCTAAGCAGATTTTTAATGTGGTAGCTTCTTCTTCAAACCTTAATTCCTTTCATGAGACTTACAGTACACCATATATAGCAATTCCTTTTGCATGCATTAAGAGTCTGTGGTTAGCATTGCTTCTTACTGAAAACATTAAACTTGAAACTGTTTTGATTGCAAAATATTAAGCTGTGGATCTTGACTTGGAAAACTCAGAGGGAGAGGTGGTTTTGTGTGATGTATTTTTGCAGGAATACTGAGTTCAAGCTTCACTCACATACCTGATTGGAGCATAAAACCAATTACTGTAGGAGGTTACTTTATTTAATTTCAGAAATTATGGTAGTCTGTTTATATCCTTCAGAGTGTTCTGTTCTCTATTTTCTCTGATGAAGTTAGGAGTATGGCCTGCTCTGTAGTTTACTCATTTCTGTTGTACTTTCTTTAGATAGCACTGACTATTGTGTGGATCTTCCTTTGTAACTGATAAGATGACATAAGAGATCTTAAAATCTTTCATTAGTGCTTGTTAGCTTAGTCAATATCCTTAAATGATATTGAGTACTGCTGTTTTGTAAAAGAGTCTTTACTGGTTGCTGTCCAAGTCCTTGAAGATGAAGATGGGAAGTTGCAGAGTGTATCTTTGCATAATACTGAAAACTGGTGATAGCAGGATGGGTTGTAAGACATGCATTTCTGACAGCAATGTCTTTCAGTGCTCCTCGATTGTATATTGCTTGAATAAACTTTTAACCTATTGATGAAACTGCTCTGAAAAAAACCAGTTATTTCTTGACAACCATTTTGCATGCTCCAATGGTATTATACAAGTTTGCACTTAAGTGTGTATCCTATTTTTGTAAAGACGTGTGAAATCTACGGTGGTTTCCTGAGAATATCACTTGAGCTGCTTTCTCTTATCATTGCTCAATATGGACTGCTTTACTGTGATTTGTATTAAATTTAGTATTAATATTTATTTCTGTGGCTAGTACTATAGAGTAATT
>JAWWMU010000121.1:175806-187362 GCA_035048155.1 Cinnycerthia olivascens
ATTACTTGATATCATTAAAACAGAAAGAAACATTAATCTCATTTTATGTACCTGGAAAATAAAAATATTTGTGAGAAGGTCATTTTGTCAAGTTTGCCCTAGTTCATAGCTTCAGAATAGAATAAAAAAGCCAACCAAGGTGCCTTGATATAGCTTTATTTCAAAGTTTTTGAGATTTTTATAGTGTCACCTATTGTTCCTGTGTTGCACACATGCCTTAGTCATTTCTTTGCACACATAGCTGAGTGTGCATGAACTGAGAAGACAAAATTATACTCAGTGTATATTTTTGTCTACTTAATTGCTTAGCTCTTTTTCTAGATTGATATTTTGCATGGACATGATTAATTTCTGTTTATGTCCCTGTTGCTGTTCTTTATTACAGCATAAATTTCTGTAGTGCAAAAATAAATTAGAACAACTTAAATGCCTTGAATTTCAGCTTGTATCTGTCACTGCTTCTCTCCTGAGCCTTCCAAGTGCGATTGCAGTCTGAATCTGGTGTCTAGAATGATGAATGCTTCCCTGTAGAGGAGTGCTACTGACATGAGTATTTAAAAGGATAGCTCAGTGATGTCCAGTCATAATCTGTATAAGACCTTTTCTGTTTTCTGTTCCTGTCCTCCTAGAAAGAGATTGCACTTCACTCAGAGTATGTCCCATTCCACTCAGCTAATTATTCTAGAATTTACTTGGAAAATCATTGCCAATGAAATAGCAATTTTCAGCCTGGTTGAAAAGTGGGTACCTGAATGTGGAAAGCGCAGTGTCCTCATCTGACGTTTTAAGCAAGTCATTAAAATACTTTGCAGAGTTTAGGATTAATGCATTTTGAAAACAGTTTTGTGAACTTTCTTGACTTCAGTATATTAGTAAATCCTCATTCCTGCAAGTAAGATTTTGATGATTAACACAATCTTACCAAAACTTTGAGGGAAAGTTTTCTGGGGTTTTATGGGAAAGCACATTCTCAAACAGTGGAAAAATTAATGTTTTTAACATTTCAATATTCTTTTTCTTACTGGAACAGTATTGCTGACATCATTGAGCACTACAGAAAAGAACAGATTGTTGAAGGATATTACTTAAAAGATCCTGTTCCAATGCAGGTAGGATTTAATCTCTGAGTCTTTGATGTTGAAGTCACAGACTGAATCATTATCACATCAGTTTATGAACTAAATTACAGCAGAGATATCAGTGGTAGTTAAACAGCGTCATCTCCAGCAGTCAGTCATCAACAGTGTCAATGTTCTCATCTGTTTCTTTGTTTTATCCTCAAATACGTGCACTTACTGAAGACTGGCTTGTAGTCAACAGAAAGCATGGTAAGTTCTGTCTGTGCTGTGAGGTGTTCGACCTCTGCTCTGTGTCCTTAGCCCTGTTCCTGGGCTCATGCTTTGATTCAGTCCCACTTCAAGGGGAACCAGTCTGCCCTTCTCTCTTCTGTGTCTGGGGTTTTTCTCCTGTCACAGGAAACCTGTACACAGAAAAGCTTCAGGGATGATTGCAGGGCTGGGACTGCAGCACTTGTTCTGAAGTGCACTTGCCCCATAGCAGGAGTTGATTCTGAGAGATCACCAGTAATAAGCACACCACATTATTTAGCTTTTCATGAGCTTATAGCTAGTTATAAAATTTACATACCTGTTTTTTTTTGTTTTTCTGTTCCCAAGCTTTCCTGTTTCAGTGTAAATGAGAAATATGTTCTTCCTGTCCTCCCTAAAGAGGATTGCAGTCCGTTTGTACCCCTTTGTGTGATTTTTTCTTATCAATATAAGAGCTCTGTTCACCAAGACAAGCACACAAGCTGATCCTGTCTCTTTGTAATGTTTTCATAGTTACCTTGGTGCTACCAGTTTTGGTGTGAACTCACCTTTCTTTAACATGTATCAGAACAATTAAGAGTAGTACCATGTTATGCATAATACTCTTCCCCTTTGGAAAGCACTTCACAAATATATCTGTAATTTTTTGTGATGAGTTGACCCTAGTGAGCTGCCAAGGACCTGCACCTTTGCTCATTCTCTGTGGAATGGGGCAAAAGCAAAAAAACTCCTGGGTTGAGATAAATACAGTTTTATAAGCAAAGGAAGGGGTGATGCAAAGGCAATCACTCGGCACCTCTCACAAGTAGACTCATGCCCAGCTGCTCTCTCAGACCTCCCTCTGCCCACATGCTTATTGCTGATCATGATGTTACGTGACAGGGAATATCTCCCTGATCAATTGTCATCATCTGTCCTGGCTGTCTCTGCTCCCAGCATCTTGTTCACCAAGCCACCTCACTGAGGAAGATGGCAGAGTGGAAAAAGTCTTGAGGCTATGCAGGTAGTGATCAACAAGAGCCAGAATGCTGGTGTGTTACCGGTACCATTTCAGTCACAAAACCAAAACACAGCACCTTAGGGGCTGCCAGAAGTCAAGTCCATCCTTGTGAGACCATTATGTTGGCATAGCCAACAGTATCACAGCCCAGTCCTCCAATGAGTGACTCAGCTGTTCCTGTCTCATTTCTGTAAGTATTGACAGGTTTAACTGCTGTGTTGCACTAGGAGATGTATACCTTGTTACTGCAATCTTTCCTATGCTGCTAATTGTGTTGTGTCCTTGGTGCTTCCTCATTGTTTCATGCTGTTAACTTGTGCTCAGTAATGTGATTGGGACAGAAAGCAAATAGGAGTTCTGAGATTGCACCTTTGAAAGCTTCATTAGCAATTTTCTTCATCCTCCCTTATTCCTCTTTAATCATAGCAGTAAGTCTTCATTTTAGCTTTTCACATACACGAAACTTACAGTTTCTGTATTAATAAACTCTGCATTGACTCATTTTGCATGTAAGAGTACTTCACATTCTTTTAATGTAGTCAGATACATGTAGACTTGTGACTTTATTTAAAAATTTAGTGCTCAGTGGTGCAGTTAATGTTCACCTTTGTGTTACCTCCCTTCCACATAGCACCATGCTCTGTGGTTTTGAGGGGGGAAAAGGAATTCAGAAGTTTTGCATCATTTTAGGGTCAATCTGATGGAATCCCTGTGTCTGACAGGACACTGGAGTGTCTTACTTAAAACTGTCACTAGATCTCTTGTATTGTGCACTACTCTTTGTGTACTTACGTTATAGACATTATGTTGACAGATAATTATATTATGCTATCATTTCATAACATATGGATATAGCTTCTATTGTAGATCCTGTAATTCCTGTTAGTATTACCAAATTATTTTTCATCTTGCTATTGTTGTTTTGATCAAAATCATCATTCTTGCAGATATATGCACAGGAAGAAAAGTAGATTATGTAAGAACCAATTCATAGGTCTCTTTTCCTCTCAGCGATGTCTTTACTACTTTATAGTCTCGCTTTTCTTGGTTTTTTTATAGCTAAAGAACTTTTTGTTGATCAGCTTACTTAGTAAGGTCAAACCTGGCTTGGATTTTAGTCATATTTATTACTTGCATTTCTGTATACTACCATTTTTTATGTGAATATTTCTTTTTTCTGTTTCCTGTTTCTGCTTTCTTTTCTTGTATTGAGTTCTGCTCAGTTACAACATGTGCATTCTAATGAGATTAATGAGGGGCTGTGCCACTTTGAGCTGGTTTTAATGCTGATCTACACCATTTTTGTTGCTTCAGAGTTTATCCATGATTATTCAGGCCTATGAGGTTTGGTAGAAGACAGGAGCTAGATAATCTTCAAAGACTGGCAAATTCTAACACAGTGAAAGATCATATTTTCTTTTTACATGAAAAAAGACTTTTTAGAAGCTGGTCTGTACTGAAAATTCCTGTTTTCTTTCAGTTTTGGAAATATGGCAACGGTTATAGTACATTTCTCGCAAGTATATTGTATGAAAAGTGAATGCTTTAGTAAAATGTGTGAGAGAACAATAGTAGTGAGTTGGCAGCATTCAGTAAGATGATCTTGATCGCAGCTTAATAGGATGCATTTTTTGATGTCAATTTCTGAGCTTAAAGTATGTTCTTCTGACATGTTTTCTAGCACCAAGAACAAGTGCTTAATGATACAGTGGATGGAAAAGAAATCTACAATACAATTCGTCGGAAAACAAAGGATGCTTTTTATAAAAATATTGTCAAAAAAGGTTATCTTCTGAAAAAAAGTGAGTTGCCTCTATTTTTTCTTAAAGAAAGAGAAAAAGCAGATAAGGATCATAGAATCATACAGTATCTTAAATTGGAAGGGAGTAATAAAGATCATGCTTCTCACAGGTCTACCAAAAGCTAAACCAGATGATTAAGAGTATCCTCTAGATGCTCCTTAAAACCTGACAGGCTGTGAGCATTTCCTGCATACCCTGTTCCGAGGACCAGCCACCTCCTCTTAACCAAAAGTGAAGAACTTTTTCCTAAGGTCTAATCTGAACTTCCCCTGATTCAACTTTGTACCATTTCCTCAGGCCCTGTTGTTAATCACTAGAGAGCAGAGATCAGGGCCTCCTAGCTGAATTTAGTGAGCTTAGTGGTACTAAAAGTGAAAGGGCAAAATTGAAGTGGGCAAAAGGTTCAAAAGAAAGTGTGTAAAGAGTAGGAAAGAGAAAAAATCAGCACAGTACAAAAAGTAGGCATCCTTGTCAAAGACGGTATTCAAAATCATGAAATGAAATATATTTTCATTCAGTGTTTGTACTTAATGTGGAACTCACTAAGTTCTAGCTGACAGAGGTTTGAGAGAGCTAGAATAGTGTAAATCTGTACATTCACTGCGGAGAACAGCTGGTTTAATTTTGTTATTCCAAGTCAAGTTGTATGTTTTCAATGTTAAATTTAAAATGCACAGTCTGCTGTACGAAGGATATAGTGACTTTTTAGGGTTCTAATGCTGACACAGCATAACATACAATACAAACATACATACAAATAAGCATGTTAAAAGCTGACAAGCTTGACTTCTTTCAGTGTAACCTTCAGTATTACCCTGAAGAATTTCCATTTAACGAGTCTTTGAAGTTTTGAGGAAGCTAGTCCATTGCCAAGTGTTATATTTCTACTTTTTGAAAAAATCAACATGCACAAAAATGACATCAATAACAAGATTTCTGCAAATGACAAAAAGGATAAGTTAAAAGAGGTAATCTGTGATCAAAAGCAAGAAAGAAGGTACAAGTTTACATATAGCCTAATATAAGAGACATTAAAAAAACTGAAAACAACCCAAACTTCTGAACAGAACAGAACCTTCTGAACAGAACAAGGGAAGGATCTCATTTGTTGAGAAGGATTATTCTGAGAGGTGTAGAGAGATGTCATGGAGCAAGGAATGAAATGAGAATGACTTGGAAAAATTAGGCTAAAAGAGGCAAATTAAGAGTACTCCCTTGCACATAGCTTATATGGAATAAATGCAATAAAATCACTCTTCCATCTAGGAGTCATAGTATAATAAATGAGTGTTAAATTTGTATTTTGAAAACAATGTTGCTATTAGTATAATGAGGCCCCAGTGGCTTTATGATGATTAAAGTATAAAATAAAGGCTGAAAGTTTTTTCTAAATGGTACTCTGATTTTAAGCATTGATTTGTTGCAGAATGCTCCTAATCCATTGTAATTCAAAGAACCTTTCTCTGCAGCAAGTAGAGCCAGTCAGATTCTTACAGAGTTGTGCTTGCAGGTTGATTCTGTTTTAAGTTTGGAAATAAAATATTTCCATTTCTGTTCCTCAGCTATATGTTTTGAGGTGTTGTAGTGCAATCTGTTAAACATTGGTCAGAGTTTAGGAGCAACTTTCTAATGTCAAGAATCTATTTCTTAAAAAAAACTCTAATGAATGGGGTCCTCGCTGTCACTATTTGCAATCTGTGTAGATACAGGCATAACATTGAGAGGAGCTTTTACTATTGGGGCAGCTCATATGCACTTGCCTAATGCTGTTGAAAGCACAGAAGATGTTTGAAGAACCTTTTGCAACTTTACCTGCATCTTTGAAGAGGATCTGGTTTTAGTCACATGTTGTATAAAATTGATTGTGTATGCCGATGTTATAACTCAAGTGTGATTATCTCTACATTGTTCTTCTCTTCAACAGAAGCTTTACTTCCCTCTTCTGTTTTCTTAATTTACAAAATTTACATGTTTTAGACAGTATTGTAACCGTCTGCTTGATTCTTGTACAGGTAAAGGAAAGAGATGGAAAAACTTGTACTTTATATTAGAGGGAAATGATGCCCAGCTTATTTATTTTGAAAGTGAAAAACGAGCCACAAAACCCAAAGGACTAATAGACCTTAGTGTGTGTTCTGTCTATGGAGTACATGACAGTTTATTTGGCAGGTAGGACATCAGATTTTTTTAATCCTATTGCACCAAGAGTTAATAAGATATTTTTTTGAGTTCTAGAAGTTCTACATTATTTTGGTAGGTATTTGAAAGCTAACTTGGTTAGGTCTGTAGATGCTTTTCTATTTAAAACCAATTGCTTTGTTTGTAGTATACTAGTTCATATAAGTAAACATCCTCAGACATTGTTTTTGCACATTTACTATACTCAGTTACTTCAACATCAACTCTTATTTACTGTAATATTTTGATATTCAAAATATGCTGACCACAAGGGACATGATTATCAGCAAGGAAGTTGAGAATCAGAAGTCTTTTAGGTATCACTAGAAATTAAGTAGAGACTTCACATATATTTTCATTGGTAGTTACAAAAACAATTCCACTGGCCTGTATTACCAACTTTTTTTGGCAGAAATAACTACATTTACTTATATTAAAGTGATAGAAGTTAGACATTCTGGTTTTCCTAGGGATCTTAATATTTATTGAAAGATTATATATATCAACTTCTAGTTACTTTGTGAAAAAGCTTAGAGACAAATGTTTAAAATTTGTTGATCAAATTAATTGCCATTTCTTGATCTGCAAAGACTGATGCTTTGCTGTGTCTGTCGGTTTTTAAAATCTTTAGAATAATCTTGGAAAAAACCTCCAACATCTAACTACTGGAACAAGGAGCACAGATATAAAGATTATAAAATAATTTACTGAATTGTTCCCTGTGTACCTGACAATTAGGCAGGAAGCTTTGGTATATATTGAAATCAATAAACATTCTGTTTTTTTCTCTGAAACAGCTTTTAGGAAACCCTGTGTTTTGGGTTGGAGCATGGTTGGGTGTTAGGTGGTACTTACAGGTGTGTAGGAGGACATACATGGATGGTTGCAGCAGCTTAGGAAGCTGTTAGTGAGGAACTGCAGCTGAGACAGAGTTCCTCCTGCAACTCAGGTAGCTGATGAAAAACTGTCTCTGCCCTTACCTCAGGAGTACAGTGAAGTCTGTACTTCTGCAGCATTTAAGGTCGTAGAGGTTTGTGTCACACACACTCAAATGTTTTGTGTATGATCTAGGACACATTTCAGTGGTCCTGAGAGCTGTGGGATACATTCATACAGGGGATTCCTTTTCCTGAAAGAAAAATCCTTAATGTATGATTAACTGGTTTGTGAAATAGTGCTGAACCTCTGCTGATTTTAAACTCACTAGGAATAATCCTTGTTGACAAGTTTTTTCAGTTTTTTGCCTTGACTGTAAGCCAGAGTACATGCCTGTTCAGTACACATCATTCTAAAAGCATGTCAGTATTCTGAAGCAGGCTGCATGTACTGTAGTTCTCTTAAAATGACACAATACATTCAAAAACAAAATGCAGTTTTTGAAGCTCTAAGAAGTCTTGTTGGTGTTCTTCTCTTTCCATGTGTGATGGTAACATGTAGATGAACAAAAATTGATGCAATTATTCAATGCACTTTACAGACAAACAGCAGAAATCTGTTCAGTGTAAACTTCATTTTGGCACAGATCAAGGGAAGTTGTCCATTAATATGTGAAGATTAATTAAATTTAATTTTTTTTGTTTTTTTATTTTTAAGGCCAAACTGTTTTCAGATAGTAGTTCAGCACTTTAGTGAAGAGCATTACATCTTTTACTTTGCAGGCGAAACTCCAGAACAAGCACAGGTGAGAGCTTTTATTTGCTTAGTGTAAAAAAAGTAACTTTTTATCTTGTGTTGTTCCATGATGTTGCCCTTCGGAAATAGGAAGCAAATGTATCACAAATATTTAGTGGTTATACAGCCAGTGTTAAAATGGACTAGTAGATCTCTGTGGGGAAAGGTTGGTGCTGAAAATTCAGCACTTGTATTACCTGTTTTTCAGGGTTTCTGTTTTGACAAATTCCAGTCAGGTCCCCTGCACAGAACTTCTATTATTTTCTGTTATCTGTTTCTGGAGAACATACATATTTTTTGACATAGTTCAATTCAGAAGAAAAAATTTACTCTCCAGGTCTTTTCCATGTTATAAAGCACAGCATATAGTAAGTGAGAGTTTTACTTCAGAGTGAAATAAATAAAATGCTAATGCGTATGTGTGCCCACTGCCAAAGTACATTGAACTGCCTTTTCCAGTTATTTGCCAAGTATATAAACTGGTAGTCATGCGTAGTCTTTGGTTCTGACGGTGCACAGTGTAAAGTTTTCTGGGTTTATATGGTATCATTCATTAGTTACTAGCTCTCTTAACGGTTATGTTCACTGATCAAGAACTGTGGGACAGAAGCCTGCTTCTGAGAAATTATTTTACCAGCAGGTTCTACCTCTAAAATGACATACTGTTCTTGTTTAAGTGTTAAGCTCTGCAAATTCACAGCTCTGATGTAAATGTTGCATCAGAAGTTAAGCTTTGCATTTGAGGTTATTTGAATGGAATGAAAGCTTTTTAGAGCACTCATAAAAGACTGTATTTACATGAAGTCTATATAAATATAATATTTTTTGTATGCTGTATATAAAGGAAAGCACAGATTTTCTTGTTAAATTAATGCAAATTGTTAAATTTGCAGAGATGACATAAGAATGATGTAGTGGTTGGTATTTGTCATACAGCAGTGTACTGTCTCTGAGAAGCAGTATGCTGTATCATAATTGAGAATATATAAATTAAATTCCATGCTTCTTAATTAATTTTTGTCGTATCTGTAAAATCTTTTGTTTTCTAAAAAGTAAAAGAATTAAGAATGTGTATAAGATAGAATATCCTGGGGTTTTTTCCTGAATATTTGGTTTAATTTTCTTTCGGTTTTTAAACTGCTTAACTGCATTTATACAGAATACAGTTGTTTCAGGTTTCTTTATATTATGGCTTTGGCCCAGAAAAGTTTACAAATATTTCTCTTTTGAGAAAGCTCAGTTTTCTTCAGCTTCTGACATTTAATACAAGAATAGAAACTTCGTGGGGTATAGCTGAAAGCTTTTCCCTGGAAGGATTTGAGAGCTGAAGCTTGACTCTCAAAGCTGAGAATAGATGTAGTACATATTCCTGTGTTTTTAAAACGTGGAGGATGTTGTTAAGAATGATTGAAGCAGTATTGTTTTAAGCACGTGTTTTAATGACATTGATAAATTGTACTTTGAGAGTAGATGGCAGATCTTTGAGATACTGACTGAAGTGAAGACTGTTTGTCAAAACCTAAATTTTATGCTCTGCAAGAAATGTACAGGATTTAATGGCTGGGAGACAGTAACTAGAGAATAAGGCTATAATCACAATATATTGTGTAATACATAATATATATTACATATTACATAATAATCATGTATTATATACATTATTATTTATTTATTTATTTTCAAGGCTATATATCTTCCATCTTCCAAAGACAAACTGGAGAATGTTGGATATATGCTTTGTTTCTCTGTTAATTGTTCAGTTTTTGTTTGACATATACACTGTTATGACAGCCATAGGGGAGTACTGGAGAGAATAATCTTACCAGTTTGGCTTGTTAAATACAATTTTCTCAGAAGCAAACAAATTTTGCTTAATTTTATACAATTACAATTTGCAATTTCTGGTAGTATTACTAGACTGGAAAATTGGCAAAGGTCACACCGTATATCCACTAGTAATCCTTGATGACTCTAAAAGAGAAAATTATTCCGATTTGCAAATTCTTTATGAGGTTTTGCTTAGTAAAGATAGTAAATTTGCTTTAATATTCAGACTTTTGTACCGTGGATTACAGAAAACTTAAGTTTTGCCAAGCTAAAGTGAAAATTCAGATACTTTTTGCAGATATGTCTGTTCCAGTCCAAGAAGCTGTATCAACTTGGTTTAATTTCATTCTTCTGCATCCTTCTCTCTTAGGACTGGATGAAAGCCCTGCAGGTGTTTTGCAGTTTAAGAAAAACCAGTCCAGGAGCATCAAATAAACGTCTGCGTCAGGTGAGCCTGGTATTGTGGGGTTGGAGGTGCATGTGCAGGAGTATTTTATCTCCTCTGTGCAAAATAATATTCATAAACCTCAGAATTTTCCTTTCAACAGTAGCAAATTCTGAGTATAAGTCTAAAAAAGTCAGCAGCTTTTCGAATATGCCTCATGTAAATTCATATGGCATGTAAACAAAAAAATTTATGAAAATTTATACGACACATACATAAAATACTCATTATTTACATTTTATTTGCATATAAATACATTTTATCTAACTAATGATATTCATTTTATGTAACAAATACATGCTGAGCCACGCTTGTGTCTTAATTTCTCTTGGCCTCTTGAAAGTGCCATATATGCCAGAATTTCTTCAGAGAAGAGAGGGCAGTCAGTCTTAGATAGCTATGTCTGTTTAATGATTGGAGAATAACAGGGAAGTACTTCAAGAATTTCTGATATGATTTAATCTTCAGAACATTGAATGTAGTTATTTGTTACAGGCAGTAGAGTAGGGAATAAAATGGTAAATAAAAAGTAATGAACCACAGCTGTTTGGTTGTGAACATTAAAGAAGTTTGGATACTTCTGAATAAGTGAACTAAATTAGGTGAATTTACAGATAAAATGACAGAGGTGCAGTTAGGAGCTCCAGGGTGCAAAAGCAAAGCAAAAACGGAATTCTTTTCTTCAAAAAGCAAAGACAGTGCTTTTCTACATAAAAGAATACAATGTTATGTGTTGCACAAGAGAATTTTACATAATCTGTTAGTAAAGCACCAAACAATAAACCACTGTATTTGGAATTGTTCATGGCTCTTACTCAATATGCCAGTCTTCCATTTCACTAAAATCTTCTGTGTCTGGAAAAGTTGTTATTCGCAAATCCTGATGTCTCAAAAATGATTTTAAAATAAAAACCCAAGATACCTTAAAAATATGGGTCTGGATATTTGTTTTCAGTAATTATTTGAGTTGCTTTGTTCCTTGTGCTTCTTAAAATGTTCTAACACTTCTGGTCTTTGCTCTTCTAATAAGTTCTGTATTCAGTATTCAGATATTAACATTAAGCCTCTGCATAGAGGATTAAAAAGAATTAATTAATGTGCTTTGTATTTTAGCAACAAAAAATAATTTTTTTTTCAGGTCAGCAGTCTCATTTTGCATGTAGAAGAAGCTCATACGCTCCCAGTAAAGCATTTTACAAATCCATATTGTAACATCTACCTGAACAGTGTCCAGGTAGCAAAAACACACATCAGGGAAGGACAGAACCCTGTGTGGTCCGAAGAATTTGTCTTTGAGTAAGTCTT
>JAWWMU010000121.1:194036-208413 GCA_035048155.1 Cinnycerthia olivascens
TTATCAACATTTCCTGAAATACACCAAAAATGTCCTTTCTTTTTTTTTTTCTTTAAATGGGAGAGAACCATTACTATGGTGCTTAACTTTCTTAGTTTTTTTTCGTTATGCATCATGTATGGAAAGATTAGTTTTTGTTTAGTTAAGAGAGAAATTAAAAGAAAAAGCAACCATCAAAATGGTCTTTTTTCAAAAAGGGAATACTGCTTAAGGAAACAGTTACAAAACATTTAATCCACATCTGAATGATCACAGAATTGCACAGAATGGGTTTTCCTTTTCATTTATAAATTTACTTTTTAAAACAACTTTTAAAATAGAATTTTAATAAATTTATTAACTTCAACTAAAAGTTAATTTATAATTTAAAGATTTGTCTTAAGTTATTAATATAAAGTTCATAATAGTTCTGTATCAAGTAGGAGGTTGGTCTAGATCCTTTCTGACCAGCTTTTTTGATTCTGTACGTTTAATGGAATGAGCTACTATTTCTGCAGGACGTTGAGGTATATTTATGGGTGCCTACAGAAGTCTGTTCAAAACAAATGGCCAGCTAACACTACCATGAGAACCAGAGTTGTTAGGTAAGTTACTTGTCAACCTTATTCTGGAAATATTTCTTTCAAGCCTTGTTGAAGGCATACTTCAGTGTACTTATCTATGTTTCTTTCAGTGACAAAACTGCATGTACTTACATAGGTTACTGGAGTGTTTAAGATATTTATGATGATGAAGCACAATGTCCCAATTAAAGACTGAGTAAAGATTAACTTGCTGGACTCTTGGCCTTGTTCTTAGAGCCTTGCCACAATAAAATTATATAGTGTAGAGGTCAGTATAGCTTTACTTAATGGTTTTAACGTTGAATTTACAGTACTACTGCCTGATCACATTGAAATATTCTGGAGCTCCTCTGGAAATGCTGCTGGAGGTTACAGAACCTGGCTCTTCTGAACTCATACCAGTCACCAAAACTCCAATCTACATTATTAAACCAGTGCAATACAAAAGTTCTAGCTCTGTGCATTGCCAGGGGAGGTTGAACAAAATCCTTCAACAGAGCTGTGGTCTTCACACTTTTTCTAAATGTGGCAGGGATTTTAAGAGTATCAGACCCACAGATTTCCTTTTGTGGTGTCAGGCAGTTATATGGTTAGCAGAGGTTTATCTCCCATGGAGGGATCTTTCAGAGCATTTGTCTTCGGCTTGTATTTATCATTCTGACACCAGGAGCCGTATGTTTCATACTGTGAAGCGGCATTGCCCTCAAACAGAGACTGCTCCTACTCTGAGAGCTCCTTTTGCTCTGATGGGCTAAGCCCCTGGAGGGCTGTAAAGGTCAGCAGTGAATTCCATATCTCTGGCTGTTCCTCCCCAGCTCCAAAGAGGACCATGTGGCTTTCCTTAGTGCACACATGGCTTACTTTCAGAGTTTTCCCAGTGGTATCCACTGGATGCTAAAAATACTTTATCACTTGCTTATGTGGTGTTCCATTGTCACAAGTGGATACTGGAGATTTCTCGCTGGAGTGCAGTTTCACAGCCTTCAGATACGTTTATTGCCTTTCATTGCACCGTTTTTGGTTTAAGAATGATTCAATATTCAGAACCAGATGGACAGGTTTTTGATATCTTGGTATCTTTTCTATCGTATCAGTCAGAATGTGGTATCATTTCTCTCTAGTTTAAAGCTCCCATATAGATATTTGCTCATTCCTAATTTAGGCAGGTTGACAGAGGTAAGGAGCATCTGACCTTCCCTATCAGCAGGGTCTCTGCTAGATGTGTACCTTGTTTGGGCACTTCTATTTACTTCAAATTTGGGCACTTCTAAAAGAGTGACTGGTGTATGTGCCATGATTTCAAAATTAATTACTGACACAAAGCTTTGAACTCTCGCCACAGAAAGTATTCTATCTTAATCTCTGGCCAAGAACTGTTTTCTTACCCATAACTTGTGTTTCTTAGAGAGGTAAGATACATCTATAACAGAACATACTAGGTGTCTTGGACTTACAGAGGGTGCATCAATCTCACTGTTTGTCACTTTAAAAAAATGTGAGCATTTCCCTAACTGTGTACTTTGCAACAGGCAAGGTTCCCTTCCTCCTTTCATTAGGAATCTAATAACAGAAGTCTAGCCATACCACGCTCCGGTATTGTTGTGGTGAAATCCAGCCTGCTGGTGATGTCCAAGGATAAAATTAGATTGCTTTAATTGGTGTGTATGTCACTTCATTGTACAGCAGTTAGCTAGAGTTGAGGTTAACCTGAGTGATGAATTTTACCTCTGGTATTAACAGGAAGATAGATTTTTCTCATGCTGCTGAAGGCTATTCTGGGTCCCTGTTAAATGAATGCTAGTTCTGTAGTAGAACAGAGCACTCTTTTTCCAGCTTTTAAAATGGCAGCAATTCTTCCATGGTGGAAAGTAGCAGGTCCTTTGTTTTTCTACTGAAGTGTACTAGGATCAGAATAATGGATCAGCTGAAGCTGACCTAAAGGTGTGTTCTGCCAGGAGAGATCTTTGTGCCCATCCACTCCTGTGCTCCAGCTTACAATGGCTTGGGGAAGTGGGTTGCTCTAGGATGGATGACTTGCAGTAGCACAGAGGAGAATTTTTGGGAGGTCAGAGATCAAGGGTGGTTCCTTTTTGTCATAACCATGGTCTGGGATTAGCTTCATTATTACTTGGCAATTAATTTCTTCCTACATGATTTCAACAGTTCACCTTTATTGGGAAATCAATGTGCCTCATCTTTCAGATTTCATTCCAGTTCATAGAATCGTAGCATGATGATCTTAATTTGTATTTTTAGAGAGCACAGGCTACTTTCTTGGTGTTTGTCTCAACAAGATCCCATATTAACTCTATTCCTGAAAGACTACACAATTTTACATTAATTTTCTAATGGTTTTGAACAAAATACAATTTTATCTCATTTCAGTGGCTTTGTTTTTCTTCGACTGATTTGTCCTGCTATCCTGAACCCAAGGATGTTTAATATCATCTCAGGTGACTATGTGCTTCAGATCAAATCTATGCTGAATGCAGCAGGAGACATGAAATACTTTAGTATCTAACGTAAAAAAACAGGAAGGTGTTTTTGAATGCTGTCTTTCAAGTCAAGTTATCCTCATCATTTAGCTGACTTCTCATTAGAGTATAATGCTTTTCACCCTCAAAGGCTTGATTGTAGATATCCCCAATGTAATTTTAAAGTCCAAGAAAACATCCATTGTGATATTTAATAATAAAACTTTAAGTCCAATCTAGCATTGTTTAATGTATTTTAGCAGTGTGAAAAATGCAATTATGGGAACGTCAGATGTCACTTTCAGTACAGTGCAATGTCAGAGTTAATAGCTGAATGCAGTGGTATCTCTTAAATGTACAAGATTTATAAAGTTGGTATGTGTCTACAGAACTTGGAATACATTTGTTGCACCTAGAAAATTATTCTTGAACAATTTGTTTGAATGTCCTGCTTTGACGGCTTCCAGCCATTAAGAGTGGTGTTTTAACTCATGAAATACAATTGATCTTAGATATAGAAAGTTAAAGAATTAAGAGAGGAATGGCCTTCAGAAAGGGTGAAAATAGGAAATGTAGGAGAAAATAAAAAAATCTGGTTCAGAAAAGCTTTTTTTCTTTATTGAAAGACAGCTTTTAAGATAGTGTCGCATGTTTTCTACCATTAGTCTTTAAACTACTAAAGAAAAGGACTGTATCAAACAAAGTTCCTTTCTCTCACACAGTAAACATTTCTGTACATGCTTTGGAAAAAGCATTTGAGAAATATGGCCTAGAACAAGTGACAATTTGACTTTTTATTATCTTTGGCTAGTTTGCAAGTTAGGTACCTCCTAACCTGGGCTGCACTGTGACTGCAGGTGTAAAGAATTGTTTAAAAAAATTTGAGTAATGCCTTTTGAGCTTGTCCATTACAATCCTGCTGAGTTACCTCCAGCTGGTAATCTCAACTACAGTTAAGGGAAATGTACAGACCATATAGCCCTAAAACCCTGTCAGCAGAATGCTTTCAACCAGGCCATTTACCTTAACTGTAGAGAAAAGTAATTTTGCAGGATACCACTGGATAACTTCTTGTTGGAAAAGGAAGTTCTGACTGACTTAAGTGGTTAATGTAAAGTGTTTATAATCACAGGGATTACAGACTAGAATTTCGTGGAAATACAGGCACGTAATATTCACTCTCTTTTCCTGCTGCCAGTAATTTAAAAGTATAACTTGTCATTGACCACTTATGTGGGTGTAATCAGATAAGGAAAATGTAAACTTTCTTCTTTTTTAATTTCAAAGGTAAATGTTTTAACAAGTAATCCTCTTTTCAACAAAACTCAAGTTTTTAGCAAATCTTGTATCATTTCACCTAACTCTTATTAATATTTATTTTGCCTTTTTGTTCTGTGTGCTGCTATTTACAGAAAATAAGATGATCAGATTAATTGGCTTTTGGACATTATAAAGCAATGCATTTTACCAAGTGAACATCTTTCACATGCAGTTGTTTTATATTAAAAAGAATCTATTAAAATGTGAATGGGAAAAGAATTCATTTTCATGTGACTGCTGTTAATTTTAAATGTAATGGCCAGTGACACTGCTTTGCATTCCTGCCAGATTCTCCTTCCCCCACTGCTGCAAGAACACTGACGCTGGTCGCCAAGTCTGTGCAGAATTTAGCAAATCTGGTTGAATTTGGAGCTAAGGTGAATATAATTTTCCATATAGAGAACAACCTAGAACTCTTTCCAGTACACTTTTCCCATATTCCTGTTCAATGCATGCAAAAAATTTGTTGTTATTTTCTCATGCAGAACCTGTGACTTTCTCTTCCTCCACTTTTTTATCACTTGGTTTGGTGTTTTCTGTGGTGGAGCACCTCAAAGCTCTCCTTTTTATACTGTTATACTGCTAGGCATAATGAAAGCTGTTAAGTCAGGTGTACCTAATACGCTCACGCTTTCAATAAAGTTTCTATTAAAACACTGTTTAAATGCAAGAGAATGCCAGCAGTGACTGGTCTCAATTTCCATTGCTAAAAATAAATCTTTTGACTTAAGCATAATTAACATGACTTCAGGCTGGCATGAGAAAGTTGTTTCTGAGACAAAGAACTTGGAATGTAAGAGCTGATGACAGACACAGAGAACTTGGAATTTGGAATTTAACAGGTAATAACAAAATAGGGAAGAAGGCACTTGTTCCTGATGATACCTGTGAACACAGAGCATCTGTTCACTGCCATCAGCTATTTAGAGACACCTTGAGGCAAATTTATATCTGTATGCATGTGTAAGACAAATTCTGAATGACAGGTTCTCAATCTTCTGAATACATGAAAATACCAAATTCTGTAGTTTTTTGACTGCCTGTACACTAGACATTAGAAATACACTTGAAAAAAAGATAGCATTACTCCAATTTACATACATGTTTTGCAGTGTCATTTCCCTGACTGCACTGTGTTCGCCTTAGATGTGACAATTATCTTGGCACACATTTGTGTATCAATACTTTTTAAAATTCTTAGGAGCCATATATGGAAGGGGTAAATCCATTCATCAAGAGCAACAAACATCGCATGATCATGTTCTTGGATGAACTTGGGGTAAGTGGTTAAAAAAATATTTGCTGAAGTTACATAGTAGAATTGTAAATTAAAAATTTTTACGCCTCTTATTAACTAGTTCAGCAGTGCATCAGCTCCTGCATAATTTTGAATGCTTTTATATGAGTACATTTTTTAATACTTATTTTAAAACTGTTGGTTTCTCATATGGAATTAAAACCATCAAGTATTTTCTTAAGACTTTATTAATTTAGTGCCTCTCTAAGTATGAGAAGCTGAAATAGGTTCTGTAGCTATGAGATTGGAAATATTGGGCAAAAATACAAACCTTTTACAAACATGTTTTTAAACCAGAAGATCACATGGTTTTAACCAGAAAAATAATTTTTCTTTAAAAAATATTAGGTTCAGTTTCAGTTAGCACTGGCAAAAGCTTTACTGTGTGCATTCTACATATTGTAGTTTGAAAGTGAACTGCTGTCACTGTGTTCTTTCAAAGTGCGACTATTTTGTGTGTGTGACAGCTGTAACTGTTAGCAGTTAGGTCATCATGTTATATATATATATGTATTTAAAATGCAACAATTCATTTTAAAAAGTGAGATGAAAAAAATGTGCTATGCATCCTGAATTAATCCTTTAGAAGTGACCTAGAAGACATCTCGGAATACTTAACAAGTGTGGCATTAGGATAGGTTCCAGATGTCATCCTTTTTGATTAAACTGCAACTTCTGCATATTATGATACATCAATTTTCTTTAAATGGGAGATTTTACATGAGGCCTCTGATAACTGTTGGTTTGAAAATACCTGCTGGATTACTCTGCTGTTCTAATTGCATTATTGGTTTATCATCAGTTTAATGAGTTACTTGATAGGTAACAGCAGATTTTGCTGAATTTTGTTGATCTTCTCTCATTTAGATTAGAAAAGGCCCTTATGGATGGATTTCCCTTTCATTTAGAGGATTTGAGTCTCCATATGCTGTAGGCTTCTAGTCAGCTCAAAGGTAGAGCAATACTGTATCTTGATGTAAGAATCATCCTAGCACTACAAATTGCAGTATGCTCATAAAACACATGCCTATGAAGAAAATAAACAGATAGTTCTTAATAGAAAGTTTGACTGGAAGTTTAGCTGGAAAGACCAAAATCGGTCTTGGCACCCTAAATCTGCTGTCTCCTGCTTTGTTTCAGAATGTTCCTGAGCTTCCAGACAGTGCCGAGCGCTCTCGAACTGACCTCTCCCGTGACCTGGCGGCCTTGCACGAGATCTGTGTGGCACACTCGGATGAGCTCCGGACGCTCAGCAACGAGCGGGGTGTGATGCAGGTGAGTTACAAACCGACCACGGGCAGCACTGCTGTGTCCCGAGTTACTCCTCAGTGCTGAGACTCTTCTGTGGTGTTACTGTAGCAATTTGACTGATGCTGTATTTCACCAAGAGGTTATTAGCTGTGAAGGAAATACTTAATCCATAGTTTTGTTCCCTCATGCAACAAAACCACTTAGGTTTAGGTGGGCTTTTTTAAGTTTCTAGAGGAAGCCTTAAACCCACGAAATTACTGTCTCCTGACAGACTCTCTGGTTCTTAGTTTTTAGTTCTGGATCTTTTTTCAGCTGAGAATCAAATTCACTTTATTTAGCTTTCTATTAATACCTCATTTCTGCTTCCTAGTTTGCCAGTACAGTTGTATGCTTGGCAAACTGTAACATTGTGTTAGCTGTACACTTCCTCCACTTTCCTGTTAACCACAAAGAAGCAAGAGTATCCATGTGAGGAGAGGCAAAGCCCATAATATCATTTTAAGATTACCTATTGGCTAGGGAGTCCGACATTTTCTCTTTGTAATATATTTAAACTGCTGAGTTGCAGGTCTGATACCCTGAAAATGCTGCTCAGGGCGGCCTTTTCTGTCTCCAAGTAGCTAACATGTTTTACTGACTCACTCTTTTACAGCACGTTCTTAAGAAGCTTTTGGCCATTACTGAACTGCTACAACAAAAACAAAATCAGTATTCAGTCTCTAACAACATCAGGTAGCAGCCCTCTACCTGAATTTTGCATGGATCCAGCATGCCCAACATGGCAACTCTCACCAGTATCACTTTCTTCTTGCTCTTGCCAAAAATAGCACACCCTGTCACATTCCCAGTGATGTGTGAACTATGCAAAAAGAAAACAAAGATCCTGTTGGTGAATGATTGTACCAGCAGCTTTTTTTAAGCTATCTGTGCAGGACATTTGCACTTTTTTTTTTTCCACGTGGAAACAATGAAATTTCACAACCTCTGAGCCTTGGTGTACAGTTCACCTTCTGCAGAGAAAATGCTGTGACTGTGTCTAGGACTTTGAAATTTTCAGCACCTCTGATTGCCAAAGTTTTTGCTGTCTGATTGGAAAAGAATTATCAACTGACATGAGAAGGCGTTGTTCTGACACCCACCTGTAACTGGATAACATTTCTTACTGTAATTTCTGACTGGTTACAATAATTATGACTTTTGACTGTTTCAACCACTTTTAACTTGCATTTACAGTTTCCAGAATTTGATGTTATGGTAGGAACAACCTTTACTGTACACTTTTTATACCATGCTGTTTCTCTTGCTGGAATGATGTTGGAAGAGAATATGCAGAATGGGTCTTGTCAGCTTTATTTTTTTGATGTGCCACTGATTCAATCTGAATAGTTCTTCCATCAAGAACTGTATATCCAGATAAATCACAATGCTTTTGTAAAATGTTTACAACAGTAAATAATTTGAATTCCGTAAATTTATTGATCATTATATCAGACATGCATGCATTCATTAAACCATTTTATAAAATAGGTATTGGTTGGTCTTTTTTGTACTGTAAGTCTAACATAAATATTATTTTTATAAGTGAAAAGTAAATTTTTAAAATAAATCAAGCTTCGTCTCTCAAACTCTATGGAAACTGGCTAACTCTGGCTGCTGTGCAAATTTTTTAGTGTGTGCACTGGTGGTGTATTTTGTAGTGTTCACACTGTGTCACTTTTTGAGCATGAGTCCTCAGACAGCATTGTCCCTATGCCTTAATTTGTACATCACTGGGTGAGAAAGATGTTATAACACCTTGGGTAGGCTGAGATTTAATAAAAACAAATTCTTCCCTGTGAGTGAGGTGAGGCACTGGCAGAATACCAGAGAAGCCAGGGATGCCCCAGTCCCAGGAAGTGTTGAAGGTCAGGTTGGCTGAGGATTGGAGCAACCTTTTCTAGTGGAAGGTGTCCCTGCCCCTCACCCTGCCATGAAATGTTTAAAAAGTGGAAAAGTAAAATGTGCTGTTGATTTAGAAGATATTTCATCATCACAGTGTGTTATGTTCCAGGCAGTGATATAATTATAGGAGATAAAAGGATTCACTGACAAGACTATTGAGAAATAATTTTATCATAACAAACACTGTTGTAAACCTTCGCAACACCTACAGTGTTTTTCCTGTCACATAAAATCTGAGACTTTGCTTCTGCACCTTCGCTGTAGTGGTAGAGTGGCTCTTGCTGTGTTGCCCTGGCCTCCAGATGGAACAGCTTCTTGAAGGTGAGAGCTCCCAAATGTCACATGTATAGGGCACTGGGCAGACACATGTGATGCTCTTCCATAGTGACAATACACCTATTTCCAAGATGTTTTTACCAGAGAAGTCTTTCCTTAGATTGTCCCATTAACCCTGTCAAGGCTGTATTAAACTGCATCTCAGAGGAGTAAGTAATTAACCTTTTATTCTGTCCTACTTAGATCTTTTAATAGAGTGTATAAAAGGGATTATTTTGAATATAAAATGGTAAAAATACAAACTGGAAGACAGAGCTGCCTACCTAATTTACCTGTCCCACACCAACCACGGGCAAAGAGAATGAACACCCAAAGCTGGATGTAGGTGTGTGTATTGTAGAATTCTAACAGGGTGTATGAAAAGGAAATAAATCAGCTGCAGCCACATCAAAATCTTTCTGAACCAAAAACAAGGGCCAGGTTTCTTGAAGCAAATCTTGCTAGTGTTGGACCTGTAATGGGTGAGGTTTTAATGGAACCACAACTTACTCTTTTAGGAAAGTAAAATGCTTTACTGCCAAGAACTAAAAGCACAAAGACCTTATGACACATAAAAAGGAACCTGTGGCAGAGAGAGTCACACCTGACACCAGGGAGTAGCTCCTGCAGTGGTAGGAGTCCATCTTCCTTCAAAGTAGTGCTGAATCCACAAGATCATCATCAGTCCACTCTTCCTAATGGAAGGGAAAAAAAACACCTTGAGTGACATCTGTGTGTGGTGTGCTCCTTATGGTGTGGATTTTAGAACTTACAGAGAGATTACATGAACTGAAGAATAAAAACATAATTTAACTTGAGGCAAGTCAGGTCTTAACCTTAAAGCTAGTTATCCATACCTATATTTACAGTCAAGGACATGGAGCCATATTAGTAGCCCCTTTTCAGCACGTGAGATAAAGAAGCATGATCTTTTTGTTGTATAACTATGCAGAGCTTTCCAAAACAGCTCCTACTGCACCTTCTACTAATGTTTTGTACTTTTCATGGCTTTGTCACCTTGGCAGCTGAGTCACCTGTGCTCAACCACTACCTTGTATGTTTTTTCTATCATTATGAGCTTGCCGTACCACTTCTGGCTTTCCTACTGATACTAACCTTCAGCTGCAAACAGTTAAATCCAGAAACATCTTAGTGTAAATAGATCAGAACTGACTGATCTATGACTACAACTGTGCAGTTGCAGACTACAGTCTAATATCAGCTAACTACAGGATTAATTAAGCCATTAATAAGGAATGAGTAGTTTGCGCACTCTGTAAGTTTTCAAAAAGTTAAGCACACCTCCTTTATGTGCTAGTCAGTTCAGATCTGCTCTTTCCCATGATAATTACTCAGAAGTGAAATTACACAAGTAGAAACCCAATTCAGATACATAACTAATGTAAAATCCTGAGTTTTAGGACCTTTGGAACTGTACAAGAATCCATCACAAAGTGCTGTAGGATATGTGAATATCCTATCAGGTTATTCCTTTGGAAAATAATTAAAGATATGAATTTAAAAGAAGCTCTAAAATCAAAACTGCCTGAAAGCATAGCAAAGTAACTAATAAAAACTAAACTGGGGCAGGGAACAAATGAAACCTCCAAAGCTCACATAGAGCTGTTTCCTAAGTCATTCTGTCATACAGTGAAAAGTTTTCCAAGTGCCTGTTTTATGGAGTTGCCAGTTTCTTTTGAAGACTGGCATTTGGAATAATAACTAAACAAAAGTTTCTGCAGCAATAAAATTATAAGTACCAGGTCCTACATTTTGTTAGAACATGCCTTCAATGCTGATTTTATTATGATCTTGTTTAAATAATTTTTTTAGGTTCTAATTTGACACTATAGCATCAACCTACTACGATAATCTCTAATAGCAAAAGACTCTTGTCTTTTATCTTCAGATTTTGATAGGTGATCCTCTTCAGATGTTTGCATGTTTTTCTAAATGCCATACTTAGTGTGTCTTAAGACTATCAGTATCCAGTGTATTTGGTGTCAAGATGAGTCCAGTTAAAAAGGATTCTTCACCTCTGCCAGCACAGACTCTCTCCAGTCTCCTGTCCATTTTACAAACAAAAGCTGTGGAAGGATGTGAAGGACAACCATAACACTGTTTCTATTTGTTGAGTTGCCCTCATCAGTTTATCTCCACCTTATTTATATACATGATGCAAAGTACTAGCTACCCATCTATAATTCATGCAGCCTTGTTAACAAATTGTCTGACATAAATTTAGTCCAACACTCTACACTGCTTTGATCAAGTAACCAAATAAAGTAAATAAAATATTTTAAAGCACAAGAAACAGCAGGAAGCATGGACTGCATGTTCATTCCCCTCTCCACAAAAGACAGGGGTGTTCAAGAACACTTCCAAACACAGGCAAGTATGAAATCTGGCTCATTTGAAGTGAAACAAAAAAAAAAAAGTTTAAAAAAGTTCAGTTTGAGCAACAAGTAAAATTATATTACAAATGTGTAAATTTATCTCAGCAGCTGTGTCACTTTCGTCTTGGCATTAAGAGTGAAAAAAAAGAGGAAAAAGTTGTACAAAAGGTTTACTGACCTCATCCATTTTACATTTCTTTGTGACATATTCTTCATCTTCATAACCTTTCCTCTTCTTCCTAACCCAGAAGAAAAGTGAAATGTTGAGGTATTTTTGTAAGTTAAGACTCTCTTTATTCGACCCCAGGATTACATTATGGACATATCTGTTCCATAAAAAACTATTAAAGCCTCAGCATGCAGCTTGCTGGAAGTTCAGGGTGCTTATTGAAGTGAAATGGGCAGAAAAGAAAAATCAGGAAGTCCTTTGCCATCCACACAATTCTTAAGAAAATTAAGCCTTTACAACACTCTTGTTTTAATCACCTGATTTTAAAGCCTTTCGTTCTCATGACATACAACATGAAGTGGCCACACCTTAGAAGCCACCCAGTATTTCAGTTTTGTGTTACAAAAAAATCAGCTTGTCATGCAAATCAGCACTAAAGAACCTATTTATGTATTACTGAAAGCATTACTTTGAGTCTTCAATCTCAGCTTCCAGCAAGCAGGCACACATTGTGTGAGCATTTTAAGGGTTTTCATTTTCCATCACTCACGCAGGTAAGGAAGTATTTATGTTCATATGCCAATAAAAAAGGCTGAAGTTTAGCACATCCAGGATATACTTACGGGTTTGTATTAAATGAAAGGTCCAAGCTGTGACACTTCTCTAACTTCTGTTTTAGAGCAGCAACCTCTTCAGGCCTCGGCAGTTCGTATTTTTTTATGAGATTTTTCATGCCTAAAAAGGCAACATCATAGCTGTAAGCACACAGATCATTTCTGCTCTGCCTTGTGCTGGGTCTGCATGGCAGGCAAGATGTTGCTAGTAGGGGGCCTAGAGGGGTGGCTTCTGTGAGAAGCTGCTAGAGCTGTCCCCACGTGCAGCAGAGGCAATGCCAGAGGGCTCCATGATGTATCCACTGCTGGTCAAGGCCAAGCCTATTAAGTGACAGTGGATGTGCATCTGTGATAAGAGGTTTAAAGGAAAAAACCCAAATGCCAGTGCAACACTAATGGAAAGAGGAATGAGAATATATGAGAATATCTACACCCTACATCCACCAGGGTCAGTGAGGAAGGAGGTGCTCCAGGCACTGAAACAGATTCCCCTGCAGCTCCTGGTACAGACCATGGTGAGCAGCTGTGCCCCTACATGCTGGTCAACAGCAGCCTATAGAGGAGGCAACTTTGGGGCAGGATGTGCCCGAAGGAAGCTGTGACCCCTTGGGAATACCATGCCATGTACCATACCATGTAGGGAAGAGAAACCTACACCACAGAAGGTTTGCTGGCAAAATTTCTGACCCCATGGGAGACCTACACTAAAGCTGCCTATTCCTCAAGGGCTGCATCCCATGTAATGGACCCACATCAGAGCAGTTAATGAAGAACTGTAGCATGTGGGAAGGACTCATGTAAAAATTTGTAGAGGACTGCCTGTGGGAGGAACCCCTCACTGCAGCAGGGGAAGAATGTGAGGAGAAAGCATCAACAGAATTATATGGTAAGCTGACTACAGTCCCTCTGCACTGGAAGGAGAGAATTCAGGAGTGAAACTGAATCCAGGAAGAAGAGAGGGGTGGGGGAAGGGTCTTCTTCAGATTTGGTTGTCACTTTTCATTACCCTACTCTGATTTGATTGGTGATGAATTAATTTCCCCCAGTTGTGTCTGTTTTGCCCATGACAGTGATAAGTGATCTCTCCCTGCCCTTACCTTAGCCCATGAACTTACTTTTTTTGTCCTCCCCTGCCCAGCTAGGGAGGTCAGGGATAGGGTGGCTTTGGTGGTCACTTGGCATCGAGCTGAGGTCAACCCACGGCACTTGTGAATCACACAACTCCCTATGCCGTCTCCACAGTGTGGCCAAGCATTGCTTATGTCTCATAGCCAGGCCTGAGCCAACAGTTCATCCTTCCTTCCCTCATTGTAACTACACTGAAACAAGAAGTCTCCAGCATCACTGACTCTGGATTTCCTTAAGGCAGAGTTCACATTACTCTGCTAACAAGCTTCACAAGTACACAGGTAATTTTGCAATCAACATAGTACCTGCTGTCCTAAAACAGTATCATTTGCAGTTTTTTTAATAAAATGCAAATTAAATTTATATTTAAATTTTAAATTAAATTTAGAGTTTTTTTTCTCTACCATCAGTGCTCTGTAGACGTAATTTTTAAATGCTTGAAAAATTTCCTTCCAACCATCTTATGTCTACACTACAGAAGAGCTGCCTTTGGGCTAAAGCCACCACCCACAATAACTGAAGAATAAGTCATCCCAGCATTCCCTTCCATCTCAGCAATGGGAGTCTGAAGACTCAATTTGTTAGAAGACCAGAAAGTAAAGGACATCTTAAGTTTCATAAATTAAAGGTAAACTGAATTTGTAGACCCTGGTTACTTGTATGGTGCATTCTCTGCTCATGTCAGCCAACCTAGTTTCACTGCCACCACTCCCGTATGAAGTGCATGCCTTACCTTAACACATTCAGTGACGGACTACATACTGGGAATTTCATATCACAGCCTTTTCATTTAAATACAAAAAGGTGATCAGTGTATAACACTCCCTTTTAGCTAAGCTAAACCATGGTGGTATTCTTAACATTTGTAAAATATATACACATATACACAGATATTTCACTCTAGTGAAG
>JAWWMU010000121.1:302597-314186 GCA_035048155.1 Cinnycerthia olivascens
TGCCAGGGTCTCTGAGACCCCTGCCCAGGTCCCTGAGCCTCCAGGGCAGCTGGAGGTGAATCTTGTGTTCCCACAAGGCGGAAACCAACTATTACAGGGGTTATATGGGCCAAACCATGTGATACAATTCTGGTGATACATTAGTGTAGTACAACATATATGTAATGTTAATCACACCACTGGTTTACATCCTATAAAAGTTCAAAATAACAGCTTCCCACCACAACTGATTTATGTTTTCCAATGTTCTACTGGAGTTTCCTCTTGGGAAGAGGCAGCAACAGAACTAACTCAAGTGTATTGCTTCAATATATCACTAAATTTGCAAGAAATTTTTTGTATTGCTTTTAGAGAGGACTGGAGGTCAACTAATGTAGTTAAACTAGAAGCAAAGTCAAATGAACTGAATTCTTAGATAGTTGAATGTGAACATTTTCAGAGTACTCACAATCTGTGAGTGAGTGGACAAGAACTGGGGCTGGCTCGTTTGGGGGTTCCATTTTTGGAATGATTCTGACAGCAATTATAATCATATGCCTCCTTAGACATTTAGGCAATTTAATATTATTAGATGTTTCTAAAATAAGAATTGGGTTATAAAGTATATAATTTAAGAGTAATTTATTCCATTATTTAAATTTCCCCAAAGAATTTGATCATGGTACAATCTGACAGTGTGTATGCAGTACTACTGTGCCCATTACACTTGGGTGTTTAATTGCAGAAGATCCCATCATAATAAGTTATCTTAGCTAGGTTAACTCTTGGACTCAATGATCTTTTTCAACTTCAAAGGACTTTTCCAAACTAAGCACTTTTATGATTTCTAGCTCATATGTTTTTCTCTATTTATAACCATACTCAGTTATGGTACACATCACAGACAAAGAACAAGACTTTTTTTCCCCACAATTACATGAAGTTTTGTTGTATGAAATGGCCAAGATTGTATAGAAGAATATGCTTGAGATGTGTTTCTGTGAGCACAGATGTGTAAAAGTACAGGTGGTTATGTTTTAGCCCTCCTTCAAAAGGAAAACCATCCTGATGAGAAATGTTATTTGAAGATATATTGCCAGAGCACCATGGAGAGGAATGCCTTGCTCTCTAAAGGCCATAAATAATCCTCATATTTGTTGTCTTTTACATTATGATGTCTTGATCGCACTCTAACACTGCTAGTCTCAATCTCTACTTTCTTTTTTATTTTTAATTCCTTATGCTCCTTCAGCTTTCATGCCCTGTATCATACATACAGAATAAACTCTGTATTAAAACTTCCACTACATCCTGCTTTTTAGCTTAATTTTCTGAGGAAAAATATAACTTCTGGTAGATGAATTAATAATAATTTCTTAATGTTTTGTTTCCAAGTTTGAATCATACTCCTAAATTGCAGGAAAAATATGTTTTTAAAAGTATAATTCCTTATCCAGACATGTCACAGCTAACCATGGATTTGTCAAATGCTACCAACTTTTTTGCATCAGGAAAAATAATGTCCTAGAGAGTCTGTTGATCAAGGATGTGCAGAGAGTTAATACATCTTCCAGTGGAACCAGTTATTAACTGGTGGTAGAGACTGCCACTAGGCTGCAAATGCATTTCTTTTGGAAGTAAAATTAAGATCCTCCACCCTCAGAGACATTAAAAGAATAATTTTGTATATTAGTAAATTGCTCCTGACCTGGCAAAATTCCCCAGGTGATCTCTCTGTCCCAATACCATTTCTTTGGAGTTTCCTTTGGAAATATTTTTCACTGTCTTATAGGTGATGTAGGTGACTGGAGGTTTAGTCTACTTATTTGGTGGGATCAAAACTTCAACTGTTTGATTAATCAATTTTCCCACTGAACTGGTAGCCTTTCCCTTCCCCATCCTTTTTGAAAGAAAAAGCTGCAGAGCAGACATTTTTGTAATAGGATACACTGTAATTTTTCACTCCTCTAAGAGACACTTTTAAGAGCAAACTCACACTGCTTTGCGGACTGCCCTACTGTCTAGGATAGCATTCCCTGGGAACACATGCCCTCATCTGCAGTGAAACAGTCTGTACTGCAGCACTGCATGTTTTAGAGCTGCTACAACACCTCAAACCCCGAGGTGTGCCCACAAGAGCCACTGAGCCTTTAGCAAATGCAAGCAGGCCGTTAATATACCCTGCAGGAGCTGAGTACTTTCCATTGTGTTGATTTTTCTGAAAGTTGTCCCTTGTTCCATCCAGTTTAACACAGCAGTATGTACGGTCATTAGAAAGAAATCTGGTTTCCAGAGATGTTTACTTGTCAGTTCTTTGATAAGATGTCTGAATGAATACAAACATCAGGAATATAAGGAATGTTCATGACTTTGATTTGGATAATTAAGTTTAAGCATGTTCCTAAGAAATCTGCTTGTTGTGTGCAGGCTATCTTGAACACAGCTATAAATATGTGCTTAAGTTTTGGAAATTTTTTGTTGAGTCAAAATAAATGTTACATCTATAAAGTGAAATTTCAGAGTTGTGTCCTTCTAAAGACTAAAAGTTTCTTTAGTCCTTACTATAAGCATGCCAGAAGACCAATATTATAGCATCTTTATCAATAAAAAAAAATAAATTATTTTGACCATTAACTTCTGTATCATTAAGCCTACCAGAAATTCTTCTATCAGTATTAGTATTTTGGCTTAATGCTTTGGGTTTAGAAATTATTATTTCCCTTTTCAAGTGGTATCTTCTTGCTTTATTTTCTGTAAGCTGAAGTTTTAGGAGTGGGCTGAAAAATGAAAGACTCTCATGTGTTCACAACATATTAAGTTCTGCCAGGTTTGATAAAATTGACCTCTGGAAAAGTGGCCTCTGAATAAGACTGAAGTTCTTTGCTTCTCTTAGTTATTCCTCCTTATACAGATGATTTTAAAATATTTCACTCTTACTTGCAAAATATAAAGATTAAGTTAAATATATGATTTGTGATTTTTTTTCTTGTAGCTTAAATGTTTTTCTTGAAAGTGTCTTTGTTTCACATTAATCTTTTTGATTAAGCAAGTCCAGGCAGTGTACAGAAATGTGATTTGTGTCCTCTATTTTACACATGGTGTACCTTTAGAGCTTGTGAATTTCTGTAATGAGCTCCATTTCCAACTCATTACTTGTGATGTAACTCCTTTCAGTTTTTATTCAGTCAATACCATTCTGTGCTATCTTGCAGTTTCATATTGCTTCTAACAAAATTAAAGGAGCTCTTAACAAAATGGTAAATGTGTACCCAAAATAACCCCTAAATAGTTTCAGTATTATGGAGCTTTTTATTGAGGGCACCAATATCAAATTGCCCTTGTATTATTGATCTTAACNNNGTATTTTCTCTCAGCAAGGAGAGGAAGAACTGGTACCCATCCTTTGTGCAGACGTGCTTTGGCAGATATGTTTGCAGGACCTTGCTCATCAAACCATCTGTTTATCATGAAAGCAAAAGCTGCTGTGCATGGTTAGACAAAGTGGCCAATGGGATTTACCAGAGGCCAATTGGGAACAGCATCACAGCAAGACAAGCAGACAGTCATACTTTATTTTATAGAACCATAGATTCATAGGACAGTCTGGGTTGGAAGACAACCTAAAGGTCACCCAGTGTGACCATGGGCAAGGACACTTTCCATTAGATCAGGTTGCCTAAAACCTCATTCAATATGGCCTTGAAGACTTCCAGGGATGGGGCATTGACAGCTTTTCTGAGCAACCTGTGCTAGTGCTTCACCATCCTCACAGAGAGGAATGAATTTCTAACATCTAATATAACCCTGTCCTCTTTCAGTTTGAAAACATTCCCAGTTATCCTATCACCCTATGCCCTTGTAAAAAGTCCCTCTCCAGCTTTCTTATAGCACTGGTTATTACTGGAAGGTACTCTGAGGTCTCTCCAGAACCTTCTCTTCCCCAGGTTGAACAACCCCTGTCAGCCATTCCTCATATGAGAGCTGCTCCAACCCTCATGACCTGCTCTGGACTCAATCCAGCAAGGTGATGTCCTTATTCTGGAGGGCCCAGGAACAGATCCAGTAGGGTTTTATGAGACAGTAGTAGAAGGGTGGAATCCCTTCCCTCAACCTCTTTTGGTCACACTTTGGCTGCAGCCAAGGACAGAGGCTTTCTAATCAGGGAGCTCACATGTTGAGCTTCTCATCCACCAACACTCCTAAGTCCTTCTTCTTAGGGCTGCTCTTAATCCATTCTCCTCCCAGCCTGTAATTTGTGTTTGGGATTGCCTTAACTCAAGGACATAGCTTTGTACTTGGCCTAGTAGAACTTCATAAGGTTTTCTTATAAACTTTGTAGGAATATAGTAGCTTCAGACAATGCATTCTGCAATTTTCCTGAAAGGATGTTAGGAAGAAAGACACACATATGGACAGGTACAGATATGAGCACATATCTCCTAACCTGTGAAAACATGAGCTTTGTCTCTTTAGATAACCAGGTAAGAAAGAAGTTTGAAACTAGTCTTGTCTCATGTCTGTCTCTTGCCCATTGTCTTCTTCATCTGTATGGCCAAATTGTTTTTGTTTCTTTTCTCACTTGAGATGCATCAGTTCAACAGCCGATGAAGAAGAACATCTGTTTAAAAAAATCCTAATTCTAGAAAATAGATAAACCATCCTCCTTTAATTTTCATTGATGAGGATTTTCTTAAGAACATCTCCTTGATTGTCACTCTGTGACTCTGAGGTGAGGTTTGGTTTGCCACACATATATATTTCTTATTAACAAGTCAGTGTTTGCCATCTGTTTGAGCCTTCTCTACTGGCAGAGGCAGTGAAAACTGACAAATTTAATTTCAGAAGGGGGCAGCTAAAATAAGCAGCAGGGAGAATGCTCTCCATCTTTTCTTGGTGGTCCAGATAGATAATAGGCAGCATTTTGTGCCTCCAAAAAGCATGCTAGGATGGGGAGGGGCTATTCTGCAAGAATATCAAAGACAAAATCTCCAGTGGAAGGGCTAAGAGGACTTAAGAGGGTAAAAGGAAAGGGTGGATTTGGGTTCAAAAGATACAAGAAGATCCTTAAAGGTTTGAGTCAAGTGTGGGAAGAATCCTAAAGGATCTGAAACTTCCACTGCATATCTCACATCAATTTTAAATTCTTTAGCTGATTTCAACTTCTGTCAAATTAAGTGCTTTCCAATTATACTTGCCTCTACAATAAAATGCCCTTGATCTTTGCTAATATTTGTAATGGAATCAAAATCCCCAAGGATAAAGACATCAGAATTCAGATGAAAGTCTATGTTCATCTTTGTATTTACTTTTCTATTACTTGTCTTTAGAATTAATACACTTCCTAGCCTGGATTTACCCTTGACAGTCCACGAGGCCAGCTACAGAACACTACTCCACCCTCCCACAAATTCCTGTCTCTGGAGGCAGCAAATTCCTCTTCATCAGAAAGACAGGTTCTGGGTGCAGAGTCAGATTAAGCCTGTTTCTGAAGTTTCAGACAGAAACTGAAGTAGCATTTTCTTCTCATATACAGACAGAAGAGAAAAGCTTGTCCATGTTTCCACTGTGATTTTGAAAAATTATTTTGTCCTGTCTTCAAGCCTAAAGAGATGGACTGACACTCGGACACAGTGGTGGTAAAGACCCTATTGCCCTAGTGCTCTGGGGACTGCTAAGTCTTAATTATCCAAAATAATTGCATTTTTCTCCACTAAAGCAGTTCAGTTCCTATGTGTAAAATGAAATTTATATTCAAAATTTCATTGATATTTTTCATTACTATTTGTTTCCTCTAATCTTTTAACTCAAAGTCTCCAGTTATTATCAACATCACTACTTCTGGTAGCATAGGCTGGGAAACACCAAATCAAATGATGGGCATTTATTGGTGTAGTGATGAGAGAAAGGATGTGTCACAGGAAACCAGAAATGTTCAGCTATATTGTAAGAGCAATTATGGTACATAATGCATTTAAGACTGAGTTCAAAACAAAAGAAAGCACAAAGGTAGATTAAATTGTCAACCTCTTTTCATGCCAGTTTTATCCAGAAGATGCATACAAGACCTTTCTGAATGGTCTTTTAACTTAAATTATTTGCACATTAGTCCTGAAACATGTTTCTGATAATGGGAACTCAAAGTTTACACAAAAGCTTAAAATGAATTGTGTTTCCGTGTTTTGCCAGCTCAGAGGATGGGTGAGATGGAAACACCCTTTCATTTCCCATCTGTGGGTAACCTCTCTCTCCTACTCAGCTGCCAAAGGAAGAGTAGCGGGAGACAGGAGGTTTCTTGTTCAGATTTGATCTTGTACCTGCTGGAGCCCAGGACAATGAACTGTAAAACAATGTCTTGATGGTGGCAGTAGATGGAATAAGCTCAGTGGGAAAAGGGAAAAATGCAAGAGAGGAACAGGCATGGAAAGGGGACTTAGATAATTTTGAACGTGAATCTCAGTATATCATAACACTTTCATAGACAACTGCACACCTTCCAACAGAGAGATATGTGTTCTTCATTGAGGTACTTTTCCTTAAGCATTTTTCCAAGGCCATGGCAGATCTGGCAATGTCTCATTGTAGATCCTCCCACTGAGTTAACTAATGAGCAGGCATTTGGATAAACATGGCCGAAATATCCAAGGATTGTTAATCCCCAAGTGGAAAATTGTCTGTTTCAACAGTGGTGGTAAAAGCAACTTTTAGCCTGCTCCTGTAACCCAGTCACATGAACTGTGTGCATCACCCCACCTGTTTGAGTGATGACCAGCAGGAAGATATGCAAGCTTACAGGGCATCTTTTCTAGAACTCAGCCTCCTTTTCCTACCCCGATTCAGTTTCTCTCATATTGAGAGTAAGAAAGCACAGAGGCTTCTGTCATTCCCTTCTGCCCACCTCCTGCTTCTTTCTCCTGTTTTTCAGAAGCCCACTGAAGAGTAACAGGAGCTTTCATAGGGGGTTGCACACCAGGGAAGGAAAGGTGATGTGCTGTTTTCTCTGAGGCAGATTTTCTGCACCCAGGGCATTCTTGTAAATGAGAGGAGTATTAAGACGCTAACAAAACACAGATAAAGGGAAAGGATGAAGGGACAAAATTAATGAAACTTCCATTAAGCATAATGTAAGCAGTTTCTTCATGTTATCTGAGGCTATTCAGGCTGACAAGTAAGCAATGCTGTTGTCACTTTAACAAAAGCATGCCATCTGTGTGCAATGCAGTGGAGTCACAGAAGTGCCATGTTTAAATAAACTAAAGTATGAAAAAAACCTCTTGACCAATTCAATGAGAAGAATCAGTGAATTTGCTTTTCCAATTAGCACAGTGAGAAGTGCCCCTTCTTCCTTCTGTTACTCCAATTAAAAATGCTTTATTTCTTCAGACTATTGACCTCAAAATGCTCTTACACAAGTTCAAGTAAAAACTTTTACATTCCATCAGTTGAGAATTTTACTATAGGAAACATGGCCAGTTCTTCTGTCAGGATTACT
Organism: Cinnycerthia olivascens; assembly: GCA_035048155.1. Classification (NCBI taxonomy): domain Eukaryota; kingdom Metazoa; phylum Chordata; class Aves; order Passeriformes; family Certhiidae; genus Cinnycerthia; species Cinnycerthia olivascens. The sequence continues at coordinate 310,066 of JAWWMU010000121.1, forward strand.
TTTTTTTCTACTTGTCTGCTTTGGTGATTTAAAACAGTTCTCATTTTCAATGGCTGCTCAAGGGTTTTCTCCTGTACACATAGAATCTTCAGAGAGAGGGTTCTGTCACCTCTGGTGATAAGAAATTCTTAGATAAGAGAAAGGATCCAGATTTAGGTCTTGTTGCAGCCCTTCTGGGAAACAGCAACTCAATGACTGCAGTTCTTCCAGTTTGTGAGGAAAAATTACTATCTTATCTGACAACTGGTCAGGAGCAGAAATACTTGCAGTGAATGTTTAGGCATTTCATGTCCTCCCAGGGCAGACAAACACAGCATTTTGGAGCCCATATCCACACTAAGAGCCTTCTCATGCATTGGTGGTAGGTATTGGTTTGGCACTTTTGCATGATAAGAGATCAATATGATGTTTTTGTGGAGCCAGCGAAGGGGAGAAGGAAACCAGGAGGAAATCGCCCAGTGGCTGCTAATGACCTGAGGTTACAGCCTCTCCTAGATCTATGCAGGACAGTTAAAATTTAAGGAGTGGGAAGAAAGCAAATATTAATCCCTCCCTATAAATTTAAAAGCTAGGCTGAAGAGAGTTGGGTTGATATTTCTTTGGTATTTCTGCTGCCTCTGCAGATCCGAGCCTTGGCTCCATGCTCATTTTCTGTATTAAAATAAATGACAGTACATCATGGGAAAATCACCCCCCACTTTAACAATGCACTCAATATTACCTGAACTTAGGACAGTGGTTAAATACTGCTATGTAACTGGATGCTTCCTTTAAAAGCAATTTTACACATCAACAGGAGATCTCTGGGTTCAACAGACCTGCATATTTGAAGCTGAATATCCAAGATATATGCCACCTTGTCTGAAACTCTGATCTTGTGTTAGAAAGAAAAATAACATTGTTATCATCTTGTTCAGCTTCAGAGGATTTTACATTTTAAGAATGCTTTTGAGATGCCTAAGTTAAGAACAGAAGGATGTTGTGTTCCTTATTAAATGGAGTAAGAGTTGTAGTTTGATCAACATGGTGCTCCAGCTGAAAATAAAGCACCTAATCACAACAAAGCTAATATCTGATGAAAGAAGATGAGCACTGAGTGATTGACCAAACCTTTACCTGACACAGATAACTTAATTACATTTCTTGATGATAACATTGACACTTGCAGGACTGCATGGGTCTGTCAGTTCCCGATTTAAATAATGATATTTTTGTGGTTGAAAATGTTGACCTGTCCCAAAAATAATGGACACAGACATGACATATTGTACAAAGGCTGGATTTTTTACAAGTAAAAAATGCTTTAATCCTTTGACATATGATTAAACTTCAAAGAAAATGCAGCATTGTCAAGCTTCATTGCTCAAAAAAATGTTGTTCTATATGGTTCCCTCTCAAATGTAAGATGTTAAGTCATAACATTATTTATATACAGATATATATATGTGGATAAATGAGGCAAATATACACATATTCAAACATATAGATACACATATGTAAACATATATACGTACATACTTGTGAAGATAAATATAAATACATTAAAGGAGCTCCTAATTTCTCCTCTTCATTTGTAAGCTATCTTTAAGAACCTTCTTCTCAAGTGAGGGACAATTTTTATTCATTAGTCCAGGAAAAATGTCCTTTTTAATTTGGTTTTTTTTTCAGATTTTGTTTATTTATTTGGGTTTTTTTTTTATTTGTTGTTGTTTTAGGTTTTTAACATAGTTTGAAAAATTGTTCCTGACACCACGTCGTGTTTACAAGTGCTAAAAATAGAAGTTCAATGCTATGTAGACTTAGATTATTTGGTTTGTTTAAAAAAAAGCCCTGCAAACTGTTTAGAGGAATGGGAAATAATTTCATTACCTTTCACAATTATTTCCAAGACTGTGCTTTAAATTAGAAGAGACTGTCTGAAATCAAATTCTTTCAGTCTGGAAATTTTCAATAGGTAGGTGTTCTTTAAAAACCTCCACTGCCCAGAAGAAATCAAGGTGAGCTGTCACAGGATGGGTACAGCTGTTGCTACAAACACTGAGACCAAGGTCTTGGACTGAGATTGCTGCTGGAATAGGGTAGTTTACCTATGGTCTCGCTCTGTCCACAGGTCACATGCAAATATTTAATCTTACCTATACAAATTTAGAGAAATATTACTTTTAATGTGACATTTTGTAAGAGCCGTGTAAATTAAAGATGTGTGGATTCTTTTCTTTTTTAGCAGACAGGTGCACAGGTTAGAATAAACTGGCTGCCAGCCCAAATCCCTGTGGTCTCTGGAGTTCATGCAAGCCTCCTCTGACCATGCTGCTGGTGCATCTCAAGGCAAAGGTTAAGCCAAGTGGAAAGTCATCCCTAGGATGTTCTGAAATGGCTTTTTGGACTAGCACCACAGAATTTCTACAGTACAAATGAATTAAATCTCTTAGAGCTACCATAAATTTGGCAAGTATGTCTGCTGAAGTGAATTTTTGTTGTTAGCAAACCCAAACATGGAACTTGCTTGCAGACAACACGTATATATGTCAGCATTTGTTTTTACTTTGGTTTTAATGTCGGATGTAATTATTTAAAATGTTGAAATATGAGGGGAAATGAGACAGTGCTTCCTTTAATGTTCCTTAAAAAAGATAAGGACATTTCATTCTTTTTCACTCAGTACTGGCAGAAAAATCTTAACTGAAATTAAGTCCCAACAAAACTGAGGAAAAATATTAAATCTTTGAATGAATATTTTCTCCCAGCTTCAAACAAGGTCTGCTTTCTTCACACAGGGGAGATTAAGAAAACCAGAGTTTCTTTTTCACCTAAAAGAGAAAAATCCTTACATAGACACTGAAATTATAATTTTCTTTTAAGTCAACACAGAATAGGCATGTTCTTTTTTTAAGTAATAAAAGAGCAATTAATGCAGGTATCTGGAGCTTTTAATTGTTCTTATCTGCATTATAAAATGTTTCCTAAAAATGTAGTCACTTTATTTGTGCTTTAGAAGATGTCTGTGTCAAAAAAAAAAAAAAAATTAAAAAAAAAAAAAGAATTAAATTAACTCATAGTTACCAACCAGGATCATGTAAAAATAAATACCCTAGTAGTGAAACTTGCTTTAATACTTGGCTCTTTGTTTATCCATCTGTAGTTACATTTATGCCATTGTAGGCATAAATGTGAGTTACTTACCAAGGTTATTGTTGCTTGCTGTTGCCTGGTGCAGGGAAACAAGAGTGCGTTTTAATGTTTTCACCAAGAAAAATGTGTAGATTTTTTATATGTGACTGACTTAGTTTGGGTGGTTTTATTTCCTGGCTTCTTTTACATCTTCATGCTGCATTGCTGATATGAGAAGTGGTACAGACCAGCAGCAAAGGGCTAGGCTTTTAGGAATCATTATATAATCAGTAAAGAATCATACAAGGTAAAAAAATAATCGTGTTCTGAGTCAGCACAGAGTTTTGGACAGACCAAATTCTCTGGTCCATGGAAGACAGCCCATTTTAAGATTTACTGGTGCCTTTTCACTAGAAGATACCAAGAAATAAAGTGCTGTACAGAGACCCTATGCAGCAGCAGTAGTAGGGAAGCCACGGCCTCATTACCAGTGTGGGGGCAGTGTCTTGTGAGCATGAGATTTGCCAAACCAATACACTAAAGAAAGGTGCTTTTCATGGGGTACTCCCTTAAGAAACATTACCAGTGGGAACAAAAGGAACATGCTTAAAATGAGGGCCATGCCTCTAAGAATTTGGCCCTATCTGCCTGCTTTCTATCTGACCCTGAAGTACATCTCAGAAGCTGTAGTAGTTAATACAGATATTGGGTACAACGTACCTTCTTACAATCAGTAGAAAGTGCTGTACTGTAATTAAGGGGTGAAGTGGGGCATGATGATTATATGGAAAAGGAGGCCCTTGATAAGTGATAGAGCCTTCAAAAGAAATTTCTAATTAGTATGTATTTGATGTGTACTATACCAGTTTTAAGACTTTGCCTGGAGTAAATTGCTATGGTTGTCTTCGAAGGAGTGGTGAGATTAGCATTTACAAAGGGGGCAATTTTCTGTCTTCTTTACTCTGTTAAGTGCAGCAAATAACTTCCAAGACTGAAGCAGTAGTCAGCCC
>JAWWMU010000121.1:387244-402629 GCA_035048155.1 Cinnycerthia olivascens
ACAAGGGGAAACAGATTTAAACTAAAAGAGGGGAGATTTAGATTAGGTGTTAGGCGGAGGCTCTTGCCTGTGAAGGTGGTGAGGCACTAGATAAGGTTACCCAGAGAAGCTGCCCATCTCTGGAGGTGTTCAAGGCCATGCATGATGGGGCTTGGAGCAATCTGGTCTGGTGGAAAGCGGTTCATTCCACATCCATTCCAACCCAAACCATTCTAAAATTTTTTGATTAAACAGTGAGCAAAAGGCAAGACAAAATGTTTAAGAAACCTGAGTAACACCTACTAACCTTTCAGTCAGATTTTACTAGCTTTTCCGCTTCTGCAAGATGTTTTCCCCCTATCACCAGGTGCTGATAAAGGTCTCCATGAAATAAACAGAAAAAGCATTTGCCAGCTGCTGTTTCAAAGGAACTTACTTATAAGGAGTAGATATTCCTTTGAATCTTACAGAATATACATGGAAGTCAGGACTATCAGGGTTGCTACTTTACTTTAAAACACATTTTTGATTGCACCACATGCTTGTAGAAAGCACTGCTCACAACCTTAGCAATATGGTCCCTCTGGTTTCTCTGTCACATGTTTCAAAGGTTTTTACTGCCATATTTTAGTTTTTCATAAGCCTTCTGGACTCATGTCAGGATTAAATGGATCCAAACAAAGAGCATCTCCCACTCACTACTGACCAGAAGGTCAACCATTCAATTCTGCAGAACAATGGTCTGTAGAACAACAGAACAGCACAGTGGCTACAAGCACTGATCTTCCTGTTTGTAACACCAAGTGCCTATTTCTCACTGATCAGTGTGATGTCTGAATAGTAAGGTGGCATGAGCTCTTAGCAAAAGCTTTGTGAAGTTCAGCTACATGATCCAGTTATTACCTTTGCCGAATGCATAATTATATAACTAGAGTTCACTTTTGCATATGAGCTTTCAGAATGACTATGTCAGCAGAAACTGTTGTTTAATGTTATTTTGAAGTATTCTCAAGTATCCAAAATTTACTCCTTCAGATTGCAACAACAGCTTACACCTCCTATAGGAGGAGGAGGAGTAAGCTTCATCAGGCAAGTTTACTATCAGAATCAAACTGCTTTGCATTGTTCTGTTTTTGTGAACAAAAGATTGGCATTGAACACCTAACTCTAACCTAAAAGTTGGCCTTATTAATTCTATTAGTAATGACATATCTTGTAGTAATGACGTATCTTAAACTAATAAGGAAGTGGGTCCAGTATTGTTGGACCTGTCAAATTTTGTCATTCAATTATTCACCTGAAAGATACTTCCTAGGAATGCTTTGAGATTTGAAACTACAAGGTCAAACATTATTCTTTAGGCCAATTAATTTAAGTCTTCATCCCTGTTTGTTACAAAAAATTAGTGTGAAAACAACAAAGCTTGCAGCCCCAGTCACACTGAAATACTGCAATGAAACCAGTAGCATCATGCAAGGTGTTCTCAGACATCCCAAATGCATGCAGTAGGTACTAGGCTGGTGTACACAAATCTCTCCCCAACAAATGCAACTTAACAGACTAATAAATAACTTAAAAAGTTTTCAACACAGTAAGACAGTTTATCACCAGTTAAAAATCTTGATTTTCTGCATTCATTGAGATTGTTTTCCCATATGGTAGGTTTGCTACATATTAAATATTTAGTTAAGCTTTTCCATTTATAAATGCTTATTATAGCCAAAGCTGTACACAAATTCAAGAGAAAATGAACAGTAACATAAAAACAGCTAGTATTAGTTAAAAAACCCGCTGACCTCTGCGAAGTGTAATATTAACTGTTTAAAAAAGCTACTGCATATAAATCCCCATTCTTGTTTTGTAAATACACAAAACATCTGAAAAACTGTCAATAATTTTATGATTGGAATCTATCTCTCCAGTTAAACAAAAATTGTAAAGTTAATACTTTGCTCTTTTTCTTATTACACAGCTGTTTTATTATACAGGAAATCTATTTCTGAAGCCAAGATATATTAATTATCATTATACGGTCAAGTTAGCAAGATTAAAGTGGCAAAGATGATGATTTGACAGAGCAGAAATTTTAAGATTAACAGTTTAAGTAGATCTTTTCTTCCAAGACAGCGTAAGTTCTTTAGTATAGCTAAGTACCTCTAAAGAGGCACAAAAACCAAATAGCCCTTTCAACTGAACTTCCCCCCCCCCCAAAAATTTTAAAAGTTTCATTTCAAAAGGGAATCTTGAACTTACTAGATACATACACCCCTCTCCCACAGCCGTGTAAGATACATTCAGGAATTTAAAATAAAGATTTCATATTTCATACCTTCATATATATTATATATTTAATATATAATATATATGTACTTTACACATATACATACATTGTCAGTCAGCAGGATTAAACTGTTTTGTTTGAAATGTTTGACTGGTGTCACTAATTATTTTCTATTCTTTTGTAAATTCAATGGAATTTATCTACTACATCAAAAGAAGAAATTTAAAAGATCCAGATGCAATCTGTGGATCAATACTAGCACCAATACAGATGGCCATTACTTCAAAATGACTGCAGGGATTGAAATAATATATTTGTTATAACTCTCTTCTTACTGCACAAGCACTCCTGCAAAATATGTAGGCAGCAATACCTGTCAGGTACATACATCTATTCCTGTTAAATTTATATTTTATACAACTTTCCTTACTGTAATATACAGTAACTCTTTTGTCCTGTTGGATTTTTTCATTAGTGATCAATAGCTATCCAACAGAATTTTTTTTTTTTAAATCCCCTCTCTCTCCTTTCACTGTATGGCTCAGTTTCAAGACTTAATTGATAGGCAGCCACCATCACTATGTCCAGTACCCTTTGAATGCAGTTCAGTTAGTGACTGTGGATGCTTAAAAAAACAAATTTTTGAATTTGGCTTGCTGTTTATGGAAACCAAGAGACTCAGAGGTCACATCTCTTCAGCATGCTTACCACCATCTACAACACAATAATGTCAGGCAGTCCCAGGACTATAAATGAATTAGTTACCTACCATTTGGGTAACAAAAATAACAAACCCAGTTCCAATTTTAAACATTTTAAGATTATTCACCCTGAGAACACCAAGGAAGTGTTTAAAAATAATTATGATATGTTTTCTCTTCACATATATAGTTTTCTCTTCATCTCCTCTTGGGTACCTGGGTTTGCATCTAGAATTTGACCTCACACTTGCTCTGTCAGTTGACTTGCTCATGCCACAGTCAGGTACTGGTGATAGAAGAGCCCAAAAAGGCTTGTTGAAAAAAGGCAAGCAGCAATCCACCAAGTGAGGAAAGACAGGAGTCCTCGGAACAGGAGAGGAGTGAAAATACTCTTTAGGCTTCCTAGAGCCATTGTTATTTGTACCACAGTTACTTTCATCTTTCCATCAGCAGGTGGAGACTCAGAATAAACAGAATTGGGAAGCAGACTGTTTTCTACTGGAGTGTCAGAATTCAATCCTGGGTAGATGCCCCAAGAATAATTACCTGTTAAAAAGAAACAAGTAACAGATTTTTGTAGAATTAAATTCAAGTTCTGTTAATTCAAAGACTCTACAGATCATCTTTGATACATTTTTAATATAAACACAAAAAAGCTACATTTTTATAACTTAGTAAATACAAACTATATTCATCTACATGACTTCCTGGTCATACCAGCAAGCTTCTGGGATAGGATTCATCTTGAATTTTGACACTGTAACACATGATATAGCTGCCTTGAAACCCCTGTGTGTCCTGGATATGATTCATCTCATCAGATGGAGATGTCTACTCCAGGGCAGGATGAATCACAACCTACACTAAAGCCTATCTCTATGCACTGTACTTTTGCAAACAGAATGACACAACTGCAGGGCAGGCTATGAAAGACATGTCTCACAAGAAAGAAACAAAAAAAACCAACCAAACAAAAAAAACCCCAACAAACTAGAGTGACTTCAGATCTTCCAGTAACTACATGAAACTCATATCTCACAATTACCATTCTAAACCTACCAAAGATAAAAAAGCTGAAAAAATTTCTTTAAGAGATGCTTATACAGTTAAATCAATCATGCTTTATAAAGTTCACTTCAAAAATACTTTTAAAAAGACATACATTTCAACATAATTACACAGTTTAACTGGTTGCATTACACAATTTCTCAGAAGTAAATCAAACAAATTAGCATGTAATTGGAGGATATCAAAAGCAGCAACAGAAAAAACTACCTAAAAGCCACATACAAACGTTTTAAAGTACAGGAAACTACAAGGTGTTTTTGTACTGCAAGTAGCCATGAATTCTAATTCTCTTTAGTCAAGTGAAAATAAAAGAGGCCCTGTGTAGAACAGAATAAACTATTGTTGATACAATTTTGCCTACCTAGTGTTTTCAAGAGCAGAGTTGTGTGAAGGAGCATTACCAATGGTGCAACATATTGCAGTGCAATTACACAGAGATAATAGAATACCCGAGCCACCTGGAAAAATGAAAGAGAGCAAAGTTCATGATTCCTTGGTTGATCAAAGCAGACCTTTATGAACAAGTCTAGAAAAATCAAATAATTTATTAAAAAAACCCAGTACTTATGCATTAAAGCAGTTTAAAGAATTTTCTAGTAACTCTGGGCATATGACATATTGTCTTCAAAAGACCTAACGAAGAAATCCTCATAATGAATTCTAGTTTCAGGACATTTGCAAATCTGAAAGGAAGTGCTGAAAGGAAATAATTAAAAGCAACAATTCTATTAAAAAAAAAAAGAGAATCAATTTTGCTTCTGCAAACTGCATGCCATCATTCAATGATTCCTATTTTAATACACTAGAAACAAAAATAAATATGTTTATTTTTCAAGTTCCCAGTCATTCACAAACTAAATCCTGTTTCAAAAATGAAGTTGTAGTCACAGTCCAAAGCCCCAAAAAAAGCAAATGAAAGCTTGGTTAATATTACAGTCCTTTTTCAAAAGTGAGATATTTTTAAAATTTCCAACAGGAAAACACTTGTATTTTAAAAACAATAAGATTTGTTTTCATTAGAACAGTAATAGCATTTAAATGGTCTTTATTTTGGTCATATACTGTGGTTCATCAAAACCCATTCAGATATATTCCTTCCTCCCCCTGGCTCTCCATCTGTTCCATTTTTATCAAGATTGTAACACTACACATTTTATATAAGCTATTGACCTAAAAGATTAAACGAAATAAAGATGGGAAAAAAATGATAAAATCAAAATCAAGCAAGCAGTGAAATAAAACCACCTGGATTTTAAAAAAGAACAGAATGCAGGGTGGCAAAAATAGATGAAGGCAGACATGACCGTTTTGGGAATACCTCAAACCTCAAAGGGCTTCTTAATAAGCAAGCATCAGTAAACTAACAGGATAAAAAGAAGTAGTAAGACATTGACAGAAGAAAAAGAATGAGAAAAAAATATTGTCAAAAATTGATGGAATATGACAAAAATGCCAAATTAAAAAGTAATGATCACTGTAAAATAACAGACAGGAAAGAATTCACTGGCAGAAATTGCTAAATAAGGTAAAGCAGATATAATTAGTAAAACAAAACAAGACGACATCTAGTGACTACAGCCTTCTCAAAAAGAATATATGAAGATACTGGAGAAATGGATTTAAGAAATGTCATAATGAGAAGAAATTACTGTTTCATAGATAGGAATAAAATTCCCAGTACATTAAAATAGCGTGTTTACAGTATGGCGCAGTTCCATCCTAAAAAGTTGCTATTACGTGTATTTCCTAATTTTTTTTCCTGGAGCAGATTCCCAGCCACTTTGTTTGTAAATAACCACTGCACAGTTCACTTATGACCTTCAGACACAGTGTAACTGCAAATAATAATAACAATCCAGGAAGAGGAGTCTTTGTCCTACAGAATACTTCAATATTCCTCCAGCAATAGACCCCAACTCGGCAGGATCATTAGACAGCACTATCATGCAACACTAGAAATTTAGGTTTATTTTGCAGACAACAGCCATTCTACCTCCTCCATTTGTTCAAAGTATGCTTTAGCACTTTCCTTTAAAAAAATGAATCCTCAGAAATTTCGTCTTTTCCACAATATGATAGGCAATTTTTTAACTAGGCTGGTGCACTACAAAGTGGCCTGGCAGACCTATCATTTTATTCCAAAATATAACCACCCTATAATAAATTTTCCCTTCACTTAAAAATCATAGTTGGTAACAGTATTTTACCCTTCTATCAAAATTCAATTTTTTCTTTCCCATGCTGTAGTTAGAGATCATCACTCACTGGAAAGATCTTTTGTAACAACTTCCAAATAACCAAGGACAAACTACCTGCACAACACAGATGATACATCTCTCTGTATTTTGATTTGCAGAATTTCTCGGTAATGATGCTATTTTTATAGGAATATAGTCTAGAAAATTTCATTCAGATTTGAGGTCTGCTGCCACAGAAAACAACAAATTGGAAAAAAAATCATCTGCACATCTGTGGAAGTACTACAAATATATAACCTCAGTGCCACCATACTTACCATTTTCTGTAAATCAACCATACTTATTCTACCAGCTTCCTTTTTCATCTGATCCACGCTTTTCTGGGCTAAATTCAGATAGGCCTGTAAATGATGACGCATCATAGCCAACCGTAAAACACACAACAGGATTATAATCCACAGTCTGATGGTATCAAATGTATCTTCTGTCATTCTGTGGATAATAAAAAAAGGGTAATGCTGTTTTCCAAAGACCACCTACTGCTACAGTTATTTGTTTTGTATTATCTCCAAAGGAATTTTGAGGCAAATTTTCAGAAGTAGTTAACACACAACTACATTTATGAAATTCACATGCAAATAATATTTACTTTTGCCTTCTGTTTCTCTTTCCTACTACTTTTCAGTAGCCCTACAGTATTAGATCCAAATTAGTATTCATTTGTCTGTAAATAAGAGCAGTTCTTAAATGCTTAAATTATGAGAAATGAAGGCAGGATACTAAAAACCAAGATTGCTCAGATAATTACAGGTTTTCAGACACACAGGACTAGATAGTAAATAGTACTAGATTCTAAATGGGTACTTCAGTTGCCTGAGGTTCCCAGTAATAGCTTAACCCTCATTTTAAGACGAGCTGAGGCGCAAAAGATGTACAAAATATGTGTATCTGTTGTGTTTTATGTAATAACTCAATGGTAACAGGATCATTTTAGAAGCTTATCTCACCTCTAGGAAGCAAAAAATGTATCAGCCCATTATATCTGTTTCAAATCTATTTTGAATGAGGAAGACTAATTGTGACAATGACAATCAACTATACTTATACAGTATTTCAGATACCACTCTTCCTGGAAACTCTTTCCTTTTCTATACTTTAAATATTTTACCTATCAATTCAATACCACTTCATCAGCATGTGACTCTTAAGACAAATCTCCTGGCTTAGTTCTCATGCCAACACATCTCGACTGTTTTCAGTGAAACCACTTCTCTCCTACACCAACATGCAAGACACAAGGTTCCAGCAGGTAGTAGTGAGGTGGTATTCCATCCCTACAAAGAACAACGTGCTATTGCCAAGGTGATGTCAAGAGACAGCACCTTTTTTCATGCTCAACATTCTGCAACAAATCCTTATTCTTTTGAAATAACAGAAGCTCTTTAGAGTTCAGCTGCACCTTCCGCAATACTTCTGACAGCAGATGCTATTAAAGTCTTCTATGTTTCTACAACTTTCAAAGAGCTCTAAGACAACATTTTGCTCTCAATGCCCTGGAAAGAACTTTTAAAGGAAATCTTACAAAGGTATGCTCTCTTTGCCCAAAGGCGGGCTCATAATGTAGTCCTTAGTGATTGGTTTGACCCAAAGCAGAACCATAAATAAAGGTGCCAAGAAGTTTATATGTAGCAATGTTCTGAAAAAAGAAAAAAAAGAGGGAACTTAGTAAACAAAAGCAATGACCATAATGTTGAAAGTGTATACAAATTCAAAAGGAGAAACATTGACTTTAAAATAGTTGGGAAAAAGATAAGAAAATTACTTCACATTTTATAGGTATGACTTACATTTCAACAAAACAGTAATATTATTTATTGTGAAATCACACTGGATTTTGGCATTAAAAAGAACAGGAGAAACAGTTATCAGAAGTCAGATTTCACAGTTTAATGAAGCATTTTATTTAGAAACACTGATTAAACTAAACTTGGTACTTCTGTTCAATTAAAGACACTCAGACCCAAAAAAACACTGCATAAAACTGCACAATAAAAATAAAAGTAGTACTCTTTAGTAATCTTTGAGGACAGAACAGCAGAATTTAAAAAGGGGATATAGCTTTTGGAATTCTCCCCGAAATTAGTATCATTCTTTATTTCAAAACTTCTAAATTTTCTTCTCTATTTCTATACCCATTTTCCCAATAATTTTTCATTACTAAAATGCAATGAGAAGAGTGGAAGGGATTGGGTTGTTTTGTTAGTGCAGTATTTCCTCACTAACAGAATCAGGTTTGTCTTACCTTCACTACAGTGCTTCTACACTATACCAAAAATTGTTCTAAAAGAACACAAGACCTTCCTGATTGCAAACTATCAAGCTTCCTAAAACCATTAAAATGTTTGCTTGTTACAGAAGCTGTCATCACACACAAATTTAAATCTTTGGTTTCAGATGAAGAAATAAGCCCTGCTAGCTATTAAACGGTGCTAGGGAGTGCAACAGCAGCATCAAGGATCGGTCCAATGCATTTAACTAGATTGTGAAAGCCTTTTACCTGAGCTTCCACTTATTTAAGAGATCCTACCAAGTTAATGGACTGGAATGTGCCAAAGTGGTTGGAATCACTGTTGATTTTTAGTTTTTTGATTTTTTTTTTTTAAATAGGAACAGGCAGGAAGGCTGAAATACTTTTGATGCAAACTCTGGCAAAGGAGGGGACGTGTATAATTGTACAAATTTGTTAAGAAGACTCCAAATACACACAGGGAAGGATACTACTGCCAAAGGAAAAAAAAATCAAACCAGTTTTCAAAACCAGAAGGGACACCAGATGATTTTTATTCTGTTTATTGAAAAACAACGAACTTACTCCCGATATTCATAAAAGAATCACTCTAATAATTTTGAACATATTAGTGAAGTGGTACTTGATCTTTAACCTTTAAGTTTTGGGGTCTTTTTTGGTCAGTGTTTCCTGCAAGTTAAGTTTTCCATTCCATTAACAAATAGATACTGTGTTGGGCTTTTTTGGGTTGCTTAGTTTTGGTTCTTTTGTTGGGTTTTAAGGGAGATTCATGCTTTTTTTGGGCAGCTTAAGGGACATGAGGGCTTTTGGTCTGATTAAGGTATTTTCTTTGGTTTTTGTGTTTTGTTTAGTTGGCTGCATTTTTCTTTGTAGTTGTTTTCTTTGCAGTTGTTCTTTGTAGTTGGTTGGGTTTTTTTTAAGTAGAGTATGTATTTGACTGCAGAGATAGACACTGTTTTAGCACCCACCTTAGACAGCTTTGTATCAGCGACAAGTTATCCTCATTTACAACCCCCCTTCAGTCACTATCAAACAACTGTAGTCAACAAATCATCTACCCATTGATCTACCCAAAAATGCAGCAGCAAGGACCAGCTATGCTCTCCAGGTTTATTAGGACCTATGACTTGACAAACGTTCTTTATAATGGCTTTATCTAATAATATGGATACCTTATCATGTTTTAATCCATTTCATTTTCACATTGTTCCAATTAAATAGTCAAAGTACTAGTAGACTTTTGAAAATAACTTGGTGCTGTTGAACAAAGTTATCTTCAACAACCAGTTCCAATATCTTCTAAAGAAGCTAGAGAAGTTTTAATTTTCATAACCACACTTCAGTGGATATTAATTGCCCTTTAGTTCTTGATTAATGGATTTTTGTTTCAGAGAGTTTGTATTTCTGCCTAGGATGTCATGTCCATTGATCAAGGAAGATGCTGGAATACTTACAGAAAAAGCAAAAAGAATTTTAAAATATTGAGAACCGTAACAATTAAGAACTAAGTAGTTTATCTGTCTGGAAAGAACAGATTAGGCAGTGACTCAGTCACAGTCTACACACAGACAGGAACGTAACAGCAGATAAAACAAGCCAGTAGCTGGCTGCTATACATGGACAACTACACTGCGTGCAAGTGTACTTGCTTATAAATTCACCAAGACTGATGGACTCACTTCAAACAGATTAATTTTTAAGCCGAGCACTCCTGAAGGAAAAGAAAAAAAATGCAGTTTGAACAAAAAATATTTTCCTATTGGAAAACATAATGGTTATTTAGGAGATTTACCAGACTGAGTATCCAAGCTGCCCTATGCTGAAGAATCTGTCATTATCATGTATTAAACATCAACAGCCAATATCTCTGAAAGCCACTTGGAGTTTCACCCTCTCAACCAGAGAATGCTCAAGAGAAACAGTTAAATTGGACAGAACATTTTACTACCAAATGGAAGGATGGTTGAAGGTGAAAATATTCCTTTAAACTGGTATTAACGTATGACCCTTATTAAATATTCTGGGTAATTTTTGCATTTTATCCTATGCTAAATTTATTAAAGTAATAAGGCCCAGTTGTAACTGTGGAAAAAAAACAGTCTTTGCTTGTATTTCCTGAAGGTTATCTTAACTTCTGGAAAGACATGATGGGGGAGAGAAAGCTGGACACAGAGACATTCATGGTGGAGCTCTTGCAGGAGGAAAGAAAAGCTCCTTTAATTGGGACTCTTAATTACAAGGCAAAGAATGTAACAGACTGGCAGAGCACAGGTTGAGCAGAAAGAGGCAGGTGGCAAATCTGCTCAAGATACAAAAAGCAGGCAGCAACAGAAGTCTCAAGTCACTACCTTCTTGTTGGAATCGTTTGCTTTATTTTGAGACATAAAGGATTTAAGACTGAGTAGCATATACCTATTTGCATATATTTTCTCTTACTGTGTTATTTTTTCTGTTGCTAAATTCAGAGCATCCAGATGCATTTGAGCCAGTCGCAAGCCAGGGAATGTCAAAAAAGCACCAATAAGTGAACACAGAACAGCCAGGAACAATTTGAAGGTTAGTTTAGACACAGGACCCCTAAAAGAAAAGAAAGGAAATAAGCATTTTCTTTGGGAGGAAGTTGGGGGAGCGGGGAGTATCAGAGACTACTTTCAACCCAACAGTATCTAACATTAATAAAAAAAGCCAACAGTATTCTGTAGGCTTCCTTTAGAATACTAGCATTATTAAAAAATAGTCAAAAATTAAAATTTTTAAAACTACTTTCAAAACCACACCAAGTCACCTATTTATTTCCTAGAAAAACAGAAAACCTAATTTACTGACTGTGAGATGTTATTTTGTTACTAGAGAAGAAAAAAATAATAATTTTATATTGTTATTAACAACAAATTATATAACAGAAATGGCTAAAATAAAATTAATTTAAGGATTGTGTTTTTAAGAGGAACTGATATCTTAGAAGTTTAACTGCTCAAAGACAAAATGGATACTTTATTCTACCATTATCCATTAAAAATCTCTATCAAACTGTTATTATTACAGATTTTCACAGAATGTACATGTGGTCATTTAACATGTCTCTTCCAAGTGATTAGTACTGTATATTAAAAAAACTATGGGAAAAATATCCAGGATCACACAATTAATTACATAATTAACAAACACAGCATTACACAAAGAATAAAACAGAACAAAACCATCACAGTTACAGTGAAATGTAATTAACAGATTAAAGAGGAACAAATCTAGTGACTCAAATGAGTTTCAGATTCTTAATCTATGTCACCTAAACTATCAAGAGACACCATCATTAACTTAGTTGCTGCCAAGTAAGGCAAAGCACTGCAATAGTTTTTAACTAAATATACCGTTTATATGAAAATGAATATAGAAGTTAGTGACCTCGCCATATCTTAGGAAAGATTAAAGAAAGACTAAGAAACACATGGGATTCAGTTAATAGTTTCCCACGAGTTTATTCACAAATTACACTAATCTAGTTTGAGAAAACTGTTCCTCAAAAATAAAGATATGCCATGGCTTCTGCATGATACTTGAGACCTACCAAGCAAGAAATTCAATATTGTGCTTCCAGTGATGAAATGTTCCCTAAGTTTAAGCACAAATGTATAAGGAACTGTAACAGAAATACATTTTGCAACATACAAAGGTTGCCTATGACAGTGTTTGTGTATTTAGGTAACAACAAAAGCTATGGCACGGTCCTTCGACAGTCCATATGAGGCTTGGCTGTCTGTATCAAGCAGACGTTTTTGCATGATAGGAACACAGCTACAACCTGAAAACAGGACTGAACAACACAATTTATTCCTAATGCAAACTTTAACACAAACTCCTTCTTGTTGCTTTTGCCCACTCACCCTCTAGCATGCCATAGGAATGACAAAAAAATACTTATCTATTTAAACAATCCTTGCTGAAGGCAAGTACTGTGAAAAAAAGTGTTTACGGTTTTGAACTATATTCTATGAACTACATTCATACTGTCAGAAATTATCTCTATATTAAAATGAAAACTTTAATGCATCTCCAGTTACTTGTGGGTTCTTTCAGATATCTTCATTAACCTCTTTAAACTGTTGTAGGGATTATAACCAAGTAGAAAAGCAAAACATGCAAGACAAAGGCTTGGTAAGAAAAACCAAATGGTTCGTAAATTCACATATAAACAGACACGTGTATTTCCAGAAACTTACTGGGATTCCAAACCTTGTTTTTCAAGAAACTGCATAGCACTTTCTGAGAAATTGGAGAATCCTGCAGGAACACATATATTTATTTTATTACAGTGTAAGCGAAGAATCTATTTTATGAAATAAAATGCTGTGTAACAAGTCATATTTTAAACAATTTTTCACCTAACAGAGCTCTTTCATTTGCTAATTAGTTGGCCCTAATACAATAAAACTTGATTAACAACATCTGTAATATTTGGACATTTGGGAAGATAAAAAAAGATAACTTTTAAAATTATTTTCCAGTAAGGGAGCTACATTTTACTATGAAAGTCAAAAAGGGCTAGATCTATAACTGGAAGGCAAATATAATTAACAAAACAAACAAGCTGGCAAAGATTACGCTATTTAAGAGAAAGGCAGGAAAATACACAAGAGATTATTTAGAATCTTCATTCCGAAGCAAATTTTGTTAGAAGCATATGACTTACACCATTCATTTGAACAGATTTTCTCAAAAATGCTGCAACTATTTTTTTTCAGGTGATGCAATCACTACAGCTGTTTCAAGCACTAACCAAAGGAGTTACCTGATTCCAATCCAAACTCTAGGTAGTTTTCCGTCACAATGAGTATTGCCATTGCTTTCACAAAGAAGAAAAAACCAAAGGTGACACAGACTGATCTTTCACCTCCATCCTCAACTTTGAAATAATGCGTAGTCAATGAAAACAGTACCTTACTACATAAGAAAAAGGTCAAGGAAAATTAAGTTTGTAAAATAATTATAACTAAGAATTATAGTCCTGTATTTTGGTCATTACACCAGGGCTGTTCTATAATGTGTATTTATTTCTTTTGAAGGTAGTATGTGTTCAGCCAATTTCAGCTTAAATTACAGAACACATTAAAACATAATAATCACATAATGCGTAGCCAGGAATACTCTGCAGTAGAGTTTTGATCCAGGCTTATAGTAAGAAAGAAGACACATGAAAATACAAGCTTATATTTCTCTCCTTTCAGATAGAATCATTTTGTTTGGAAAGGACTTTTAAGACCATGTCCAACCATCAACCTAACACCGACAAGCTCACCACTAAGCCATTTCCTCAAGCACTTCAACTGTGCACATATTTGAGAGTTTTAGCTCAAAGAGATTTAAGACAACAGCACACTGAGTCCTATCTAGGAAAGAAAAGTCTACCCCCTATGTTCACCTTGGAAAACCAAAGTCAGTCTTAAAACCCCTCTATGATCTGGTATGATACATTAATCCCACTGCCACAAAGACAAACATTTTAAGACATCACCTGCTCTGTTATTAGGGTGTTTTAAAAATATTTATTAAGTATTCTTTTTATATATATTTCTAAATTAGTTCTAAAGTGAAAAAGATTAGGATAAACATTTCATGATACACTGTCAACTTTTATTACTATGAATTGCAGCTCATTATAATGTAAATGGCAGGCAATATCCAACCCAGATTTAAATAAAGTATTTGGAGATAACTCCAGGCATTATGTGACTTGAAAAAAACAAAGAGAAAAAGGAAAAACAAGATTTTAAGTGTAATCTGTACCACTTTTTTCCCCCACTATGCAATAACACAGTTGTATTTGCTTTCTAATACCGAAAGAATTTTAGTATGTAGAGTACCTGAAAACATTTTTGGGGGTATCTATTCAGTAAAACATTTGAACAATCATCTGTCTCTCAAAAACCTATGATTATGCAATATCACACTTCAACAGGCAGCACACATTTAACATACACTCTGCTGAATTTCATGTATATGCAGAAGGATCCTAATATGCACAATGTGGTCGAAGGACAGCATCTAGTAATTCAAATCTCATATAGTAATCACCCTCAGACCCCTCTATACTTTACAGAAAGAGCTGTTTCATCAAAAGGAAGACTTAACTCATCCCAAAAATAAGTACATAATAGATCATACAGACTGTGTTCTGGAAAGCTGTGTTTCTCTAATAACACATGCTTAAACCAAGACTCTTTACAGCTAGGGACATTAATCACTAATTGAAAACACCCTTAAGTTACACAAAGGACTTAACAGTTTGTGATCAACAGTCCTAATCTATCATCAGATTTATGACCATCTAGATTCTTCACGACTTCAAGTATGGATTGTGCCTGAAGGATTTGGGAAATTCGAGGAAAAAGAATGCATATCAACAATAAATTACAATTATAGTGCAGATTCAGAACTCAAATAGATTCATGATTATGCAAACTACACCTGACTGAAACCCTCTGTTAGTTAAATAATCATCACTGCTTCTATTTTTGGGTTGGAGAAAATTGAAGCATTATAGCCTGCTTCATCACCTCCTCCCACTGCAAGACCTAATATTCAGGATCTATAGTGAGAATAATTTGGGAGTATTTAGTGCTGAGTAAATAGATTGCCCACACCAGCCTCCATTACATTCAGGTTTTTTCAGCCACAAGAGGCATTATAGAATTGTATATTTGGCATACTGTATATAGTTGCAGGCATTGTAGAATTTATGGTACATAAAACCTAAGCCTTAGGTTTTAGCTTTCATATTTTTTAGATCCTGTGCTGTTTTGGTGGGTAGTTTTAGGTTTCATATTAAGTGCTACTGAGTTCTCTTCACAGA
>JAWWMU010000121.1:430806-441580 GCA_035048155.1 Cinnycerthia olivascens
AATTTACTACTGGAAGATTATTAGCGATCTGAAGAGTAAGAGGTGAGAAAAAAAAAAAGAAAAAAAAAAGACATTATTAGAACACAATAATGAGAACGCTTAGGAATATGGATGACTTTCATCATATAAATCATCCCACAGAAGTCAACAAAGCGTTGTGTGCTTCACTGTTAGCAATTCTGGACACTTGGTGCTCTTTTTATCTTTGAACCATTGAGGTTTATGTGAAATGCGTTCACTCTAGAAATACATTACCTAAAAATATTTTTGTATTTATATTGACATAATATAGAGTTATGGTATGAATATTATGAATGCCAGAGACTAAAATATCTTTTACAAATATACTGACATTCATAATTTTTTAACTAATTTTTTGCAAACTAATTGTGTTTCTCTCACATTCACATTTTTTGTGTCTGGGCTTAGTCCTGTAGGCAATTTTTTACTTCACTAACTTTTCCACATAAGGGTTCTTGTGGCAGTCTGAAGGCCTATCCTCACCAAAAGGATAGCTATTTGAGCACTTCCCTAAGCTTTCTAATTAATAGTTTCCACTTGAAGGACTTTCACATGATACTATAACCAAGAATAAACTCCTTCATTAAAATACACTGTGACTAATTTGTTCTAAAAGAAACCCATATTTATTTATCTATTTATCTATTTATCTATCTATTTATCTATTTATCTATTTATTTATTATAAACACCGATCATTCAGATCATTCACCGATTATTCTGCCCCAAGGAATCTTTTAACAAACATCTTCTGGGGAGAGTGATAATCAAGAGTCCACCCAGCACATCCTTACAGCCATTGCCTGATCTCACCAGTTCTATGCTGTTACCTACATGAGGGCTTTTAATGCAATGCCCAGATGTTAACAAATTGGATACTTCTGCTCATACAAAAACTATAAAGAAATGTTACTGTTTATATTTAGTTCAGTGGATATGAACCTACTTTATGAGAATGAATTCATCCTTGTGAGAAAGGACCTTCCTCACAAAGAAATCTCTGGCAGGGCTCAGAACAAAATATAAGTTCTATATATTTGTTGAATGGTTTTCCTTATTCTAAGAAACTATTCTCAGCACAGAAAAATACTGTTCAAAAAGGTACCAAAAAACAGATCAACAAAGTTCTATTAATATTCTTTCCCACTTAGCAAAGCAGTTAAACCTGTGCATATCTTTTAACTTTGAGTGCATAGTTTAAGTTTATCTTGCTCATGAGTCCACAGCAGATTAGCTTCAAGGTAGCCAGTATCTTGCAGAGCTGCTCTGGTGATTTTGTCAGGATTATTAATTTTCCTTTCAAAGTCTAATTGTGCAATTTTCATTCACCTTATGTGTCATTGACTAAGTAAGCAGTGCTAGTGAAAACTATTCACAGAACTATTACAGAATTAACTAAAATATAGCATATTCAAAACTTAATGGATTTGTTGCAAACAGCACAGCAGTATTTCATCTTAGTAGTTTTTAGTCTTTATTCATTAAATTTCCTAGTAAAGGAGAAATGAAAATACAAACTTTACAAATCGTTGCTGGTGTGTTTTTCCTTAAGCTGTATGAGAATTAATATGTTCTATATTATACTTGGTATTTTTATATTATTCTTGATATATTAATTTTTCTGTACTAATAGTGTAATAATGCATGAAAAGCATGAAAATGTACTCATAGAAATGAAAAATTTGATACATACTCCATGTATTTATATGTATATTTATATACAAGTGTATACATTGAAATAGGCATGTATGTATTTATGTATATATGTACACGTGTTTTATATATTTATACTGAAATTTTAACATAATATGATCACAGTATTTAATATAAATTATTTATAATATGCAATATATATTTTAGTGTATGTGTATGTATATATACATGTATATACGTTCTACATGTTGTACATGTACATATTGGACACTACAAGCATGTGTATATAGAGGTATGTATATATGTATTATATATAAATACTCACTTTCATTAAAAAATCCCAAACAATCTTCTGATATTTAAACACTTTGCTACTTATCTTTTTGCCTTCAAATGAAGTAGAGCTAGGAGGGAGGCATTATGAAACATATTTATTTTGAAAAATTTCAATAATCTCCCCAAAGGATTATGCTTATGCACTCTAATTTTTCTCAAAAGGTATTTAAAGTGCAGAACACAAAGAAATGTTGGCTATTTCTCCCTGGAATTTGAAGGCTGCAGTACTGTTGACTGGCCAGCTACAGATTTTTCAGAGGAGTAGTTGTCTTAATATTCTCTCTACAGATCTGGCACCAACAATCACATATTTAAATGAATGAGATAAAAGCCCTCTGTACAGGAACAACAGAGGATATTTAATTTCTGTATGATACTGATGTGTGTTAGCTTATGCTAACCTGTAGTAGTTAGCATAAGCTAAACAATGCTTTCATGAGCTGTTTTCATTTACATTATAACTGTATATTTAACTAGAAACTCTTAAAAGGAGAAATAGTCACAAACAATCACCTGTGAGACAGTGCAGGTGTACTTTGCATAATTCTCACACATACTTAATTGTACTAGCTATGTGTCTAAGAATATATTTAACTGTTATGTAATAGATAACAAATTTAGAATCTGTTATTAAAAATTTCACTTGTTTGTGTAAAGAAAAATATGGCCTTGCAAACTAATTATTTGCCTCATAGGCAGACATTGTTTAACTATTTTGTCCTACGTTGAAAATGGTGCTGCTCAGCTTAACAACAACCATGTTTATGGTGCTGAATAAGCAGCCTCAAAAAATAGAACAAAATCACAACAGTAGACTTCTGATTAGTAAACACAGTACCAAATTATATAACAAGGATTATTACTAAAAGCAGGATGTTTTGCCTGTGGTCTCTGAATCTGCAGAATCATTTCCCAAAGGCATTTTATTTTGATAGGTCTTAAATCATAAAAAACCTGACAAAATATTAGACTATTATATGTTGAAAAGATAAAAATAAGCCTCAACAGAAAGGCCTTTCTTAATTTTTGTGAAATCAAACTAAATTAATAATATGTGATAACAACACTAAAAATTGCAAAAATGAAACAAGGCTCATATTAACTGAGATCACAGAGAGTGGCAAGGGAATCCTTGTAAAGTAGGTCTTGTTTTGTGATTCAAATGCATCATAATCACTTTTTATTCTTTCCACCTAGTCGGGAGTGAGTCAGCATTTAGAACATCTTGAAATACAAATTTTTGGCAAATGTATTTTAGCCTGTTGGAGACCTTTTATTTCATGCCAACATTCATAAAACAATGTGTTTTTATATACTTCAAATATTTTCACAGTTTGTTACAGTAGCAGAACACACTTTGAAAGGAACTGAATTTTGCAAAAACATCTTCAATCATCTTTACACAAAATTTGGCAGTACAAAGCACAAAATGTAAAGGATTTTTGGTTTTGTAAAATTGCTGTGCAAGTATCAGATTATTTTCTATACTGCTTATGACTTTCTGCATCATTATTTTATAGTAAGAGTTTGCCTTTATCAAACTTTCACTTTGGGTTTGGGGACAGGGATTTGTTATAGACCTTTCTTGTACAGGCTATACTCACACCCTGCAGCTTGGCAAATGGATCATTCAATGAAGATTCCCTTTTCCCCTTTAGAATAGAAACAATTAAAACAGACTTCACCAGCATCCTGTGGTAGACAGATAGTTAAATTCAGCATAAAAAAAAGGAAGCTATACATTGGGTCTGTGAAGAGCCCACCCCTCTGCAGATGATTGAATACTTACAGGAATGACAATAATTGTACCACCATGCCTGTCAAACTTCTTGGCCACTTTCAGATAAATGTGTACACAAGTCTGCAAGAAACACTTGAGAACTGTTTCCAGAGTTTGGCTTCCTCTCACAAATGCTCAGCTATGAAAATTTGAAATCACTGATATTGAAATAGAAATATTTTTTTGTGCACCCATATCTACATGTATCTTCATAACTTATGGCTATAAATATTTAAATAACCTCCAGATTCCAATTTTCCTAGTGATACTAATTCAATAAGTGGCTATGTGTTTTCTCCCAATTCATCGTTTTGGTGATGTACATTCATGCACGCAAGTTCTCACAGTTTTGGGTGTATTTTTATCTTTAAACGTGCCCAATGCAGGGCCAGATCCTGAGTCTTTTCTGACAAGTGACATTACACATATTTCCATTGTTTAATTTCAGCCTTTCCCTGCAGATAGTGTAGTTTACACAGTTGCAGGCCAGGGCTTTAATTCTTCAAACTGCAAACACACAAATTCCATTATCTCCACTACAAATAGGTTGTGCCAAAGGTTTTTATGTTGGGACCATGATTAGGTCATTTTGCTCTGAACACAGGATGAAGTGGAACTGGAGAACTGGAATCATAGGATATCCTGAGTTGGAAGAGACCCACTGTCATGGGATTAATTTGGTCTTTCCTGGCCAATGCATCAATTAATGTTGTGGGTTTATTTTTGTTGTGAGATAGGATTAAAAGGAAAGAAAGCAAAGCAGATTCAAACTTGAAAACATACAAAGAAAACTTTATTAACAGAACAAAAGGAGGGATATAATAATAATAATAATGAGAAGATCTCGGAACCCGGTCGAGGAGTGACTTGTGGTCACCATGTGTTCATATTCATCTTAAAGAGTAGATTGAGTTTAGAAACACGAAAATATGCACACAATTGTTCATCCAAAAGCATGCAATTTTATTAGTAGAGTGTGTAAGGGAACTCCTGATGGAAGTCATGCAGTATCTACAAGATCAGTGTTTTGAAGGCACGGGTTTGAGCACTATGGACCTTGACAGAGTTGTAGAGAAAGCAATTGTAGAGAACTGCAGTTTGCTGAGCTACATGGTCATCGTATGATGTCTAAAAAAGCCACATAAAACACCACCTTGCTCATATTGTGCTCTTGCCTGGAAAAAACCCAATAAAATCCCAAACAACAACAACAACCCCCTACAAATGAAGCATCATATCCAGTTGTCCTTCTCTGTTGGGATCTCAATGGGAAGGAACCTGCTTGTGTTAAAGAGGCCTAATCTTTACTTTTGTGTTTGTTTGGCTCTAGGGGCACTTCTACCCCCACACTGAAGTCTTGATGAAAAGATGATATAACTGGTTTGACTTCTCCCCATGCAGCTGGCACCTCAGATATCAAAAGCCAGAGACTGCTGTAGAAGGATCAGGAGAGGTTCCTATGGAGCAGGGTCTGACTGTCAGTTTCCCACCAGCAACCATCTCCCTCTTCAGCGGCTGGAGGACAATTCCAATTGTTTTTCCTATCAGGGAACTGGTGGAAAGAACAATCACTCTTTGCCCAAGCATCCATGCTGGCCAAATGCTGCCAGTAATTACTTCTAGAGCATCTGGTTAACTCTGGTCTCCAATTTCAGCATAAAATGTTATTAAGCCAGATACAGGAAAAGCTCACTGTCTTTTCTGGACTTTTCAAAGTTTTCTTGAATGTTTTCTGGGCCTCATCTTGTGTGCAGAATTTAGGATGCACTTGAATCTGTGATGGGCTCACTTGAGTCACATGAATATTTACTGTAAATGCAACCCATCCGCCTCCAACAAATAAAGCAATTTTGTAAAAACATGCCTCTGATTTCTCATTCTTGGATTTCTTTACAGCTGTCAGTAATAAGACAATCTGTTTCTAATTAACATGGGTATCCCTCAGAAACTTATCCAACATAAATTTTTCTGGCTAAGTATGGAGCACAAAGCTGCCAGCAAATTGGAAGCATCACGGGAGTGGTGTGAGGGATATTGTTTTGGATTTGTAAAACAAGCAATATGAAACTGTTACTGAGCCTGTTTCTAGGATGCTGGTAATAAATTTAGTCCTCTAGACCTTTCAGTCTTCACCCAACCCCCCCCCCTTCACAGCTCCCCCATGCAAACTACTACTAGTGCTACTATGCAAAACACTATCATAAATATGCATAATTCTGGAGATTTATGGTAATTTTTCAGGATTATCCAATGTGACATTTATAGAACAGGAGCATATATCAATTTAAATGAGAATGACAAATATCCTTTTTATTTCTATAGCATTTTTAATATTTCCTTGAACTCTCCTGAGAGCAGTGTGCGCTGGTAGGAATTTGAACAGAAAATTTAAAAATTCAAATATTTTACTAGCCCACTACTTTTTAAAGCTTCAGGTTTTTGATGCATATCTGGTAGGTATGTTTGTATGCATGTAAGGTTGCATTATCTTAATGCAGATCATTTACGTGCAATGAGAAAAATTGTTTCTGTAGGTATTTTATATGTTATTGTTCTATTCCCTACTGATAACAATCAAAGGTAAAAGAGCTCATGTATTGGGCTGATTTCTGAAAATGAGTTTGATCTAATTTCTTTGATAATGATTACCCACCTGATAGAACAATTGAGCAAGATTTTTTTCTCATTTTTATTTTAACCACAGTAACATGGAATTGCTGCTGTGGCAAACTGCAATTATGTTCCAGATCTGTTGTATGTCATAGGGGTTTGAATATATTTTTATTAGAGAAATTAACTGAGATGTAGTCTAAAAATTAACTGCTTAGTTACTAATTATGAACATTTTTGTTCTTTGTATTTTGAGTGGCCAACACGCCGGTTAGATCTTCAAATTCTTGGTTTCAGTAAATATTAGTAAAGTTTCTAGTAAATGAAGGTGCAGTGCACTCTCAGATCTCAAAATATCAGTGGATATTTACCACACAATAGTATGCAACAGAAAAATTTGGAAATCTAGGGTTTTACAAAAAATTATTTAAGTTGTCTGTTACATTGCAAATAACTGTTACTGGATGCTGTTGTAGAATAAATTAATTTGCAAAAAAACCTTTGTTATTTACACTGCTATATACCTCAAAATATTCACTAATAAAACATGAAGTATTGTTACTCTATGAATCCTTCAATCTTAGGAGAAATTATTCTCTTCTCATTTACTTAAACAATAAAAATATTGCAGGCCACATAAAAGGGATTCTAATTGTATATGTTGAATAAGTTCTAATATCTAGAACTTATTTACTTTTCATAAATTTCAAAAATACATTTCATTGTGCCTCTTATACACATAAATATATCACTACATTTGTACTTTGATAAATACATGTACTTTTTGCTTTGTTCATTAATTTTTCTAAGCTATTTTTTATGGTATTTTTAATGGACTCAAACATAATCCTGTCCTCTTTGAGGAACAATGTAGTGATAGAAGAGTTCACTGAAAGTCTTGTCTTTCATTACTGTGCAAGGTCTTAGATTTAATGGGGAAATTAACCAGAAGGAAATAAAACAATATGGGAAATTTTCACTTTGTCTTACACAGGGAAGCCAAATCAGGCAGTTTACATTTAGTTGTGACCATGTATATATACAGTGTAAACCTGACTGTGACACTCTGCCTACATAACTTACAGCTGTGTTACTGCATATGAAAGGAGGGAAAATTTTGTGCCCAAGGACTCAGGCTTGTGGATGTGCTCACATGGCTGCATATGTGCTTCGGTACACGTGCCTCCCAGCTGCACAGACCAATATGGCCCCACCAGACAATGCATTTCCAAAATGGCTAAAATTTATAATGTGCCAGAGGATCTGTGGAGATCATAAGAATGTCTTAAACGTATTTTTCAGAAAATGTGGATATTCATTGATGTAAGCATAAGAACTCTCTCTGCTTGAGTAGATATGGAGCTTTAATCAGCCATAGAATGAGTGACGAAGGTTATCATCTGCTCCCTGTTCACAAAGGTCCTATGTTCAGAGAACTCCATACAGTCACCAGAAATGGTCGTCCAAAAACATTTAGTGCCTTACAGACCTGGGGCCAAAATAAATACCAGAGCATGGCTTCTGGATAATCTATATCATCACAAACTCATTGAATAAAACATAATAGGAAAACACAAAGGCTGTGTCTCTGTGTGCTCTCAGGGCTTATTTTTTTTTCTGTTAGAATACACTAACTCCTGTAGGAGCAGCCTGGAGACTGAGCTGGTGTTTGTCTTCAGTTCTCACTCTTCAGATCAAGCTAAGTTTCAGGAGCTGTTCAGCAAAAACTGAAGATTTGGAAGACACATTTAAGTGGATATGCCTGCTAAGGTCCTGATCCTAAAAAGCCACTAAACAGACCACAGAAGGTATTGGCATCAGAGTTACTGGGAGAACCTTTTGGAAAGCAGCACTGGTAAAAACTGTAATGTGTTACTTTAAATTAGTGAGACATCAAAACATTGTACTATCTCTCAATAAAAATGAAGGTCTGGTTTATTCAAAATTTTCTTAAAATATTGGATTATGGGTTTTTATCACTACCACCTATTAAGACAGGAGTGCTAAGCATCACCAAAATATTATATGAAGTTATTAGTTGACAAAAAAAAGGTAGTTCTCTGTTATAAATTCACTACCTGCATTCTTACAAATAAGAGTTACTTGTATCTTTCATTCTGCTTGGAAAACACTAATTGACGCATAGAGCAGGTTGGAAATTGCATAGATAAGATAGAAATATTGCAAGAAAGATAGAAATATGTAAAATCTTTGTTATGTATCTTTTTGAGATTGTTCTAATTTCCCTCTAAAACCATGATTTATAATTTTATTTATGGCAAGTAAACTTCTGGAATTAAAGAGAGACATTTTCAATTGGAACATGGCAGATTTTGATATATATTTCTTTTGAATTGCTGAGAAGCAAAATACAGTAATTTGGTGGCAATATGTCTGGTAATCACATAAGGTAAATTTATAAGGAATATAACAAAGACATTTATTTACTACTGCTGCTAAACCAGCTTTATTTACCTTAGAAGATTTTTCCATCTATGAATGGAAAACTTCCTTTCGAGAGGTCTGTGAACCAAATAAAAAGTATTAAGTCTAATTCCCATGTGGAAATCAATTGTGTTTTATCCTGGAGAGTCTTCAGGATGCAAATGAGGATGGGAAGTTTCCCTAGCTCTGTTGTCACACGGACAGCCAACCTACAGGCATGGGCACACCCTGTATGTCCTGTGTCTCCCCCTCACCCCAAGACTTTGTCTCAGCTGCCTACCTTTCACAGAAAACCACAAACCAAGGAAAATATGTCAGTAATAGTGCCCTGTAAATTAACTCGACTTTTGATGCAGGGGGGAAAAAATGATCAAAGGCTAAAAGCTTACAAAAGACAAGGACAAGAAAAACAAAAGCCACTCAGGACATGCACTACATATAATGTGGGCTTAAGAATTCTGGAAAGTAGTTATTTTCTTGCAAGCAACATACTTAACCCTCCTTCTCTTTGTTAAGTCAACTCAGTCACTCTTTGGATGCCCCAGCATCCAGCAAATAAAGAAAAAAAAATACCCTACACCTTCACAAAACAGCCTCCATGGAGCCAAATAATACTAAGGAACTGCTAGCTCTGGGCTCACCTTTGTCTTATGTCCCTAAAACTGTAATTTTTTAAAATGTGATGTTGTTACAAGAGAAATTGTAATTATTCATATTAATTCACTCCTAATAAGCCATGCTAAGTAACTAAGATGCATGCCAGCATTTTACAATGGGCAAACAGCCTGTGAAAAATGTGAGGCATTGCTGTATCTTGATAATTAAAGGACCCCCGTACCTGAGTACAGGGTACCTGAAGTTACAAATATGTTTTTTCCCTTTGTCAAAGAACACTTGGATTAAGAACAAGCAATTCATGGACAGTCAGCTGCTTCTGCAACCCTGCTTACTGCACTGATAGCAGCAGGATGCAGGGAGACAGAGCAGACACAGGAATGTTATGATTATTGTGTCTACATGTCCCCACCCCTGTTCCTTTCCCCTGCACTTCTTCCTTCTTCCTCCTGTCACACACACACACAAACACACACACGCACACATAATCATACACACACACACACAGACACACAGTCACACACACAATCACACACACAATCACACACACACAGTCACACACACACACACACATCACACACACAATCACACACACAAACACAATCATACACACACACAACAACACACACTCACACACACACTATCACACACACACTATCACACACACAATCACACACACATGCACACAATCTCACACACACACAATCACACAATCACACACGCAAAATCACACAATCACACACACACAATCACACAATCACACACACACACACAAACACACACACACACACACACACACACACACACACGCAGAGTCACAAACTTCCCGCTGCAGAACTGGCAGTATTGCATCTCTATACTGCCTGCCTTACAAGCAAAGGAGTGTACTGGTAGCATTCATAATCTTAACATCCTTGCTTCTTGTTGTTCAGGAATTTATCTAAAAGTCCCTGTGTTCTACTTTTTTCCTGTTATTACAATATATATCACTGATGGGCCTATATTCTTGCAGGAATTTTGATTAAAAATCAATATATAACTGGCAAATATTCTATATTCCATAATTTAGCTGTTTGGGTTTTTTAAAGACACAATTTTAAGAGGTTTATGGACTTACAGATACATGAAAAAATATGTTGATGGGCTTCTTTAGTTCTTCAACGACTTAAGGTTCTGTTTGTGTAAAATAGCTTGAATAAAATTAATTTATATACACATATATGTGTGGGTATGCAAATGCATTTGAAATTAAAATGTTCATAAATCCTTGTCAATTGGGCTGACATACACAGTGATAAGATTTTTTACAAAATCT
>JAWWMU010000121.1:490109-501597 GCA_035048155.1 Cinnycerthia olivascens
GAGAACCCGAGAAGTGATGGTTGCTTGTTCCGAGGGACACTCTACGTGGGAGGCAGTAGATGGACCAATTGCTGAGAGCAATCCTTTGCACCCCCACCAAGATGTCTCCGACTTATCTTCTTTCCTCTCACTCTCTTTTTTTTTCCCCCCGGCTTTTTCCCCTCCTCCCTCTCCGCCCCCCACCACTTTGTGGGTTTTTGTTTGTTTGTTTGTTTGTGTGGTTTGTTAACTGCTATTCTTCAACGCTATATGAGGGTTTGTTCTTGTGCCTGCACACGGTCCGAGGGCAATCAGGCACTGCAAAAATCTCACGGAGAAGCCATAGCTCAGCGTCCGCCGGCAGTCTGCTAGATAATTAACATTTCCCGCAACTAAATACAGCCCCACGACCAACAGGTTTAGCATCAGTCGCACAAAATCGGCTCACCGGTGTAAGCCACTGTGTCCGGTAGTAAACCCTGCCCTGATAATCAAATGTCCCTCGCCGGGAGCGAGAGAAAGCAGCCGGATCTGTGCCAAGAGACCCGCTCCGGCTACCCGGGGAGAGCTGGCCTCATCGCGGACTCACAGCGACCCGAGAAACCTTCATCTCTCCGGGTTCAGCATCCCAAATTTTGCAGGGAATTCAGGACACACACACACGTACACAAACACTGCAGTACTTACATATCTTCGCCTTTATCAGAGAAAGATTTTACCCCACATGTAGGGGGTGAGTTGAGTCTCTGGTGTCAAACAAAGATTCCCACGGACAAGCCCCCTCGGAGCAGAAAAAGCTCTTTCAGGTCTCCAGAAATTCACGAGCTTCCCCTCGCCATCCCTATTTAGAAGTGCCCCTTGGTTCCATAGTGTTGTTCTTGCTCCAGCATCTAAAATAGTTAAAAACCTTCCATCCATGAAAACAGGCGAGAAATGGAGAAAGTTGGCTTAGGTTTGCCAATACATTTTTCTTTTTCCACACTGTTTCCTACTCCCCGGAGTAGAAAGTGAACTGTTGTATGTGAGGTTCTACAAGTTTTTGGGGGGTTGGACAAGGTCTAGTCCAGCCCTCTCTGCTGAGGAGGACGTGCTCTGAAATTTAACCAATTTCCCCAAAGCTTTTGTTGCTGATGAACTGAAGCCCTATTGTTCATCCATTGCCACGGTCTTTTTCAGTTCCTACTATAGGTTATGCCTTGCCAGAGATAATGAATTTGCACTAAAACCTCTCACAGTCCCGTTGTGACAGACAGAACAAATTAGAAATGTCTAGTGTAGAGAAGAGCAATGACTACTTTTTCCTAGAGAAGGGAGTCTTGCATTTCTTGGAAATCTAAAAAAAAAAAAAAAAAGAAAAAAAAAAAGGTGAAGCAAAAGGTCGAGTTTCCTAAGGTGTTTTCCTCCCTTAAACTTCTGAAGAACAGTTTAATCTGAGTCTTGTTTCTGGAAGACACTGATATTTTGTGCAACTTTTGTCCAAACCAAGCAGCCGGTCAATAACAGGTTGAAAAAAAAAAAAAAAGAAAAGAAAAGAAAAATCAGGAAAAATCGTGGGGTTAACACCAAAAACACTCTTCCTATTCCTGCTGTCAGGCGTACTTGTAGCGTGACCTCTCGTCACTGGGAGGAGGATGTCCTAATGCGCTACCGGTTCCTTCTGTCCGCTCTCATCCATCGCTCGGAGTTTGAAAACAGCATGAAAACACCAGTAAAAGATCCTGCTAGGTTTTAGGGCTCGGGGACCGGAGGGGAGAAGTTTGGGTTTGCGCCAGAATGGGAGGTGTGCAGCGAGGGATGGGTAGAGGGAGAGATGGAGGAGGGATGGAGGGAGGCGTGCAGGGAGAGGGGGCGGCCGGAGGTCCCTGCCCCAGCCCCTGCCCCTGCCTGGGGGAGTGTGGGGGGTGGCCGAGGGGGGCCGATGCAGTGCGGGCCCCTCACTCTGGGTAAGCTGTGCACGGAGCCCGGCGTGGGCAGCTGTCGAAGAGGGGAGGGCGCTGCGAGGGGTGGGGGCGGGCGGGGGGAGGGGCGACGCTAAAAAATGACTAAATGTATACATACGCAAATGTACACCCTACAGATGCCCCTACGCAGACACGTGTGTGTGTATGCATATGCATCCATCCATCCATATATACGTTTACAGATGTGATAACAGGCGTGTGTCCCCCCGGAGCCGAGCTCCAGGGAGAGGGAAGGCGCTTTGCCGTTCCCAGCCGCAGACTTCCGCCGGGAGAGCCCCAAGCAGACGGGCATTCCCTGCCGGCACGGCCCTCGGAGACCCGGCGGACAAAGAGAGCTCTGTGAGGATACAAACGCCAGCCCCGAACGAAGAGAGGGAATTCAGCAGAGAGTGCCCTACTGCAAGAGGGAAAAAAAAAAGTTCTAAGAGTCGGCACCGCTCTCCCGGTTAGAAACACACTCACGTTTCCGCTTCCTGGAGAGAGCATTTAGATTTAGTTGAGATGCTTGAAGGAAAAAAGCAGTGCGTGAGTATGCGGTGTGCAGCCCCAGGAAGGGCTATGTCAAGGTCCACAGAAATGCTCCGGAACGGCTCGTAGAAGGGTGGCAAAAGCGTCCATAATGTCAGCAGAAAAGGAGAGAAACTCTGGACCTAACAGAGAACGCTCCTCGTTTCCAAGCCACAGGCTGCATCTCATCCTGCCGCCTCGCCGCCTGAAGTTCTCAGGGAAGTGAAAGTCCTCCCAAACATCACAACACACCGCAAAAGGAGTGGGGGAAGGGAAAGAGGAGGACAAAACCTGCTCCCCGCCAGTACGGTGTCTGCAGGTCGCCGCATCCCCGTTTACACCGCGTCTCCTCCCGGTGGGGGAAAAGGGCATCACTGCAAATCCATGAGAGCGGCTTGGACTTGCAGGGCAGACCGGCGGCGGCTGCTCCCCGGGATGAGGGGCACTGCACTCCTCCGGCCGCCCGCCTACCTTCCCCTCACTTGTCTCTCCAAGCCCCGTAGCGGCGCCCCGATGAATGCTGCGCTCTCAGCGGCTCACGCTCCTCTGTCAGGCAGCGTTTTGGCCAGGGACGAGGGAATTTTCTCATTATTTTTTAAGATCTGTTGGAAATTTCTGTTTTCCGCACGTCTACTGGAGAAAAGAAGCAGCAAATAGCTTTCGAATACCAGTACTACTATTACAACTATATATATATATATATATATATATGTAACAAAAATGTAAAGAAAGAAGATAGAAAAGCTGGACAGACTCGGCAGCGCTGCGGCGAGGTCTGCTTTTTTGGGGGGGCCAAGCGCTGTGCTGGGCAGAGCTGTTCCTGCTGCTAGAGCTTATTTAACGGGGTAGAGCGCGGCCGGGAGCCTGCGCGCCCGCGGAAGAGCGCGGAGCGTCTCTGCGGCTGCGCCCTCGCCACGGGTCCCCCCCATCCCCGCTCCACGTTCAAGGCTCAGCGGAGAGGTCGCTTCTATTGACGTCAGCTGAAAGCATTCTGCACGTCCGTCTACGCTTACATACGTTAAGGAAAGTAGGGCACGAAAAAAAAAAAAGAAGAAGAAAAGAATATGCAAATTCCCCTGTGCGGAGAAGAGACTGCGGATTCTGGGAGCGATTGTGCCTATTTGTGGAAGATCTTAATTAGCGGGAAATTAGAGAGGCCTCCCATTTTCTTCCAGGTATCATCATCATTATCAACAAAACAAACATCCCCGAAACGAACGATCGGGGTCGGGCTGTGGCGCGTAGAAGAGCCCGTCTTGGCGCGGGGATCCACTGTTGCGCCATTCTCTTCTCCTCCTGCTCCTGTTGGCTCCAGCTTGTGTTACTTTTAATACTGATGCATATGTAAGGTATATCTGCATTGTTTTTAATTTACTGGAAGTTGCAGCCTATCACTTTTGTTTTGCTCCCTCCTTTCTATCTCTTCAAATATACTTGTCCTTCCCCCCTCCCCCCATTCCCTCGTGTTTTGTGACAGTCCGCAGTGTATGTGTCTTTATTTCCAGTTTCCTCCATGCTTCTATGCTGTATAAGATTGCTGATTATGTACAGTGCTAGTTTTATAAATCAAGGTGCGCAAGATGTTTATTGGACATTAAAAAGAGAGGAGGGTCTTATTTCTCTACTCAATTATTACACCAGTAGCTGGAGACTGGAAGTTTGATTGTCTAATTGACTTCATATTGAGAAAACCAAATTCTAGAAATCACCAACGCACCCCTCCTTTTCCGCCCCATTTTAAGGCATAAGGCAATATAGATAAGGGGAGAGTTAACATGGATTAACATTGCTGTGTAACCTCTAAGAGCACTTGTATCTGCCTTTATTTCAGGAATCGTTTATTTCAAAATCTTTTCTTAAAATGTGCAGAGCCAGGTACGGAGAGCTTTCTCTGAGGAAGACATTTTGTAATTTCTTTCTTAGGTGCTGCATTATTAACTGTGCGACATGAAGTTTTTAATATGAGAATCTTTGAATCCAGTACCTAATTCTTCATAGAAAAAGCGTTTAGATTTTTTCTTTTTTAATACTGCTTGTAGCCTTACACTTACTTTATCCCAAAATCCATAGGCCTTGAATGATATGACAAACCCTGTTAGCACATTTCAATTTACCTTAACGGGTAATGATAAGAAAGAAGAGTAGTTTAAATAATAAAACCAGAAGATTGCCCTGTTTTTATAGTCCAGGAATGTTGTTTTTAAAAGAACAATGTTATTTCACTAAAAAAAACCAACAAAAAAAGCCCCAAAAAACCCTTGCATAATTTTTTTTCTTTTTCTAAAGCTCAAGTGCATGCGTAGATAATTACACTATGAATGACTTACCCGAATGAACGTATCGGGCAAAAGTTATCCCTCCCCAAAGACTGTTAGGCATGTATTTTTCTAAATAAAGAGTGGAGTGTCTCTTACTTCACCACAAGTATATTTAAATTCTTTGTTGTTTCTTGCCTTACTTCCAGAGCTACTTCTCGCTCCAGTATGTCACTCAGTAAAAAATAGTCATGTGCCTACTCCTAAAACGTGTAAAAAAAAATAATACTCTCCCAAAACGGAAATCGACACCCGGTCATCCATCAGACTAGCTCTTGCCTTACCACATATAGCAGCAATACATTAAGAAAGCACCATTTCTACACATTTTTACCAGCAGCGGGTGCCGGTGACTCCTGGCCCACGAACGCAACCCGTCCCCCGCCCACCTCCTTTTAATGAGCGCACGTGTGGCTGCCGCTGCCTTGCGGGGCCGCGTTAGCCTGTGAGGGGAGGCAGGCAAAAGTGAGCGTGGGTCTGTCCGTCTGTCCATTCCCGCAGCGCGTCCTGCACCGTCCCCCGCAC
This sequence comes from Cinnycerthia olivascens, assembly GCA_035048155.1. NCBI lineage: Eukaryota > Metazoa > Chordata > Aves > Passeriformes > Certhiidae > Cinnycerthia > Cinnycerthia olivascens. The sequence continues at coordinate 495,397 of JAWWMU010000121.1, forward strand.
CCCGCAGTGGGTTATCCCGCGCCTCGCGGCAACCCCGACGGGATGGGGGGAGCGGCCTCCTCCGCCCCCGGAGCACTCCCGCCGCGGGATGCCGGGGGTCCGCCCCGCAGCATCCCTGCCCCTGCCCCTGGCCCTGCCCTCCCGCCGTCGCCCCGAGTTGCTGCACGGCCGCCCCGTGAATCGCAGCAGTGTCCTCTTTTGTACAAACCCTGGGGCTGGAGAGGTGGCAGCGCACTCCTCCCCCGCCCTGCCTGTGCCTATGCCGGGGCCGCGGGCAGCACGGGGAGAGCTGCGCGTCCCCCCAAATCCCAGACACCTGGCACTCGAACATGACGGGTGGAATGGGAAAAATAAATACAGCCCTCGCTCCTCAGCCACCCCGCGTACCCATTATTAATACCGGCCTAATAACCGGATTTACCACTAAAAACAGGGGTGCCCGTGTCCCGCTGCGCATCTGCACGGATCATCCAAGGTGATCAAAATGCCCCCGAAGTTGGCGGTTTCTTGGATTCCCGTCAAAGGGTATATAAACAAATGAATACTTCGCAGCCCTAATAATGCTCAGATTTGGGGTGGCCACTGCGGCTACGGAGGTGAGATAGCGTGCTGGGCTGTAGATAACAAATACCTGAAATAAATCCTTTTTTCCATATTCTCATTCATTTTTCTCCATTATCCCATTTTTTTTTTTCTCCCCACCAATGTCTTAAAACCTTTCTTTCTCTAAACTCAGCATTTTACACTTAAATTTTCTCCCACTTCTCATAATCCTAGTTTGTAAATAATCCAATCGGCATATTGTTCTACACGTAAGCGTTAGATTTTAGAAAAGAGTAGATGCAGGTACTGTAGGTATTGTAGATGGTCTTTTATTTCTCATTTACTTTTTTCTTTTCCTTTCATCTCTCCTTTTCGTTTTGTTCTTGCATTTTTGTTTCCCCTGCAAAACTGAAGTATTGAAATGAAAAAATGTAGAGTATCAAGCATAATATTTGGTGAAATAATTAAAGTTTGACATGGCAATTATTTTTTTTTTCCATAAGAGAAAAAAACCCACAGAATTTAGAGTTTTATCTCAGTATATACGAAAAAAAAAATCTTATTTTTTACACCAAAACTTCCAGTGTATGTACACCCTCACTGTGTACCTCCTCTGAAAATAATAAAAAGCTAATGCCCATCTTTTGCAGTTAAGAACATATCTCCTTATAAGAGGTACAAAGGCAGAAATCAAGAGGAGCAGCAGAAGTGGGGATGGAAGTTGCTTTTCTTTCATTCAGAATTCATGTGATCACTAAATGCTGAGGTTTCCAGAGGCGGTAGTAGAGCAAACTCTTCGTTATGTGCGTTTTGACGAGCACGCAGAATGCCAACTTCAGACCCAGCCCGGGGTCACCGGCCAGAGCAGCCGACTCCTTGCAAGGCATGGTTTTGGCTTGCAGCACGGGCTGAAGAGGAATGAGCCAAATTTTCTCGATGTCGTTTCCGCTCTCTTATTTTAGTATCCAGTTTACACCTAGGTGTAAAATAACTAATCCGAAAGACAAGGTTTTAAACGCACGGTTATCTCTCTGCTCTCCGTGAGTACGGTCTCTTAGCAGCGGAGTGAAGTTTTTTGGGGTTTTTTTTCAACTTTTGGAGGGATTTTTTTTTTTTTTTTTTGCCTGTTTCATGGCTTTGTTATGTTTTGATTAGATTTTAAATTCAGTCTGCAGGTGCGGAGTTCCTATTTACCTTCCCCTCCCCTCCCCGTTTGCAATGCCTGGGCAGGCCGGACTCCGCGGCTGGGAGGGGAGAAAAGGCTGGAAGGAGGAGGGAGGACATCCAGTTTTCCCGCGGGGTCGGTCCTGCCCAGCTCCCGCGCACCGGGCCGGCCTCCCCGAGCCCCGGAGCCCGCTCGGCCAGGCGGCGGGAGAACAGTGCCACCTCCCGGAGCCCGCCCGCTCCCAGCGCGCATCCCGCCCCCTCCTCACAGCGCTCTCCCAGTCGTACCCCTGGCCGCCGCGCAAGGACACTGCTCCCACAAAACTGAAAAAACAGAAATGAAAAAAAAATACAGTGGTAGTGAGGGAAAAAAAAAAAAAAAATAGGGAGGGATACCTAGCGAGAAGAAGGATGCTCTGCAGGTAGAGCATCCCTCGGGTGACAGGTAGCGCCCTCCGCTCTCCGTCTTTGCTCCTCATCCCCACAGGGGGTGGGGTGTGGCAATTGTCGCCTCCTTTCCCTCCCCGCACCACACTTCGCATGTTGTTGCCGGAATCAAAACACGGTGTGGGTCTGTGGGTGCCTATTTGAAGGGAACTTGGACTTGGGGGGGAGGGAGCTGCAATATCTCAGGGGACGACAATATCTTAATATTCCTCCCTGCAGAATGGCTCTCCGTTCTTTATTGAATTTGTGCCGGTTGTTGCGTGGAAAGACCTTTTTCTCGGAAGCTCTTAGCTGGTCGTAGGAGGCTTTTATCTTCCCTCGATTCTCCCTTCCTCTTTTTAATAAAAGTGATGAAAACGAAAGGTCTGATGTTGCAGAAATACAATTCTTATGCTAGTGAATGGCAGTGAAGAGCTCTAAAAGCAGTAGGCTGTCAGGAAAAAGACGCACTCACAAGAAGTTAGAGGTTGTGTCTGATTGGGTTAACCGCCTTTTCTTTTTCAGTTTTTCTTCTCTACTTTTTTTCCAGTTTTTTTCGATTTTGGTAGCTCATTAGTCGAACTTTTTCCAAGACGGTGTGTTTCCATAATTAACTTCCTCTATATGTCCTGTTAGGAATTTGTGTTTTTTTCGCATTTCAACAGGCTGTGGACAGATAGAAGAGTAACCTGTCTGTCTCTTGTAGGACGTTTCTTCTGCTCCTCCAGGAAATGATTTCAGAAAAAAGGATAACATGATGTGGTTTGGGGTTTGTTTTGTTTTTTCCCAGTGGGCGCTCTGGGCTCATGTACATAAAGTATTTTAATTTAAAAGCAACGTCGCTGCTACATGCAGTTGCAAAATCACGCGCGACAAGCCCTCCCCTCGCGTGTTTTAGCTGCGGTGCTGCATGTGCGGATGGGTACCAGCGATGCTCACGGAGGGAAGTACACAACTCCTAGATGGCAAAATCCGAGTGCAAATTTCTCCGCCCCTCAAAAAGGTAATAATTTCGAGCTGTTTTTCCCAGCATAGGCACCTCAGCCAAAGGACCGAGCAGATTGTCTGAGCGCCGCTTTCACTCGGGGCAGTGGGAATATAAAGATTGGAAGCAACCACAGAACAGACGGGCTGCTCGGGTTCTAGGGAAGAAGACGTGGTGGCGGCCTTTTTCTGTTGGTCCTTCTGGGAAGGGTGTTGTCCTTCTGTTCTGGTAACACCCGAAACTGCGATGGCTATTTTGACGCCAAAACGACGGTTCTTACTCATTTTTGCCCTGCACAACCTGTCGCCGTCCTCGTCCCGCTCGTCCCGCTGGCGGCACAGCGTCTCCCCACTGCCCCGCGCCGTGCAGACGGATGGACGGATAGACGGACAATGCTGCTGGCGCCGGTTCCAGCGCCGCCAGAGCACTAACCCCCCTAGCTAGGACACCAGCATTCTCATTAAAACCTTGCAGTTTGGATGCCCATTGACAAAACGCTTCAGAGCTCTCCCAGCACGCTCCCCCAACTGAGCATCGAGAGGAGGGGTTACCGGGCAGCCCGTCCCACCTCCGGGGCATCGGCCAGGGCACACACGCAGAGCCCCTTCCCCTGACAGCCCACTTCCTCTCCTGATTTCTCCTCCATCTTTTCAGTAGCAACAAGGGAATCTAGAAACAGGGGGAGGGTGATGCCTGACCGCTGTTCGGTTACCGCGCTGTGGGACCTGGAGAGGTCTGGCAGGGGAGCAGGGTTTTAAAGCGGGATGTAGGGCTGTCACTACACCTCCCTCGACCCTTACAGGATATCAGATCCCCTTTTTCACACCCTCAAGAGGACGCTGAGCGGGAGAAGACAGACCTGTACACACACCTGTACCTTTTCCCCTGGCGCAGGCTATGCCCCATCCTCTTCCAGTACAGACCGTCACACCCCGAACAATCACAGGAATGCGCCCACCACCTCGTTCCGTCACCACCGATTTTGATTTCACCCCGAGGGGCACTCGACGGCCTGTCCCCGCTCCCTAAGCCCCCACGCCGGTGCAGCGCCATGCTCAGGGCAGGCAGCGGGGTGTGGATACTCCACGGCTCCCGCGCCTTTGTGTTTAACGAGGCCCAAGGGTGAACCCACATCAGCTGATCAGTTTTGAAATCCAATAGCTTCCCTTCACGTGCATAAGATTTGTCACTGACGGCAAGAAATTAGGGGGCAGGAGGATGTTAAGGAGAAAAGGGGTGCGGCGGAGGGAATCCTTCCACCCAGAGGGGATGCCTTCCTGGATGGCCCCCTCTTTCCGTTCGGCCCGGACCCCAACTTCTCCGTCGCGCGTTATTTCGGAATGCAGAGACATGAAGATCTGGGAGGGGACGGGGACCAGGTGGGTTCCCCCGCCTCACCCTCAACTCCGGACACACTTTTCCCTCCTCGTGATGACACAGAACGGCAGGACTGCTCCGAGCTCTTCCCACATCTCTCACTGGGGGCTCCCCGTTCCTGTACTCACCGCGCTGCCCCGGTTCCGCAGCCGCCCGCCAAGCACCATCATCCGCAGGAGCGTCAGAACAGGCTTCTCCAGGCCAGTCCCGCTCGGATAGGCGGGAAGAAAGGAAGAAGAGGGCACGGAGGAAAGGAGGGGCAGTTGCTGCCGGAGAGGGGAGGGCGGCCACGGAGGCTGCCCTACACCGGACCGCGGCGTGGATCACTCCTCCCCTTTACCCCGGTATTTCCCACCCACTTACCTCTGCCGCTCCCCCCAAGACAGACAGCCATCGGGAACGGGGACACGTGTTTCGAGAGGGCTTTCCTTTAGAACCCCTGCCAGGCAGGGTGGAGAGTCGAGGCTTAGCCTGTGGGCCCCAGGGATGCTCGACTGGGGTCAAGCGAGGGAGAGGGGTGTCGGGGGCTGCTGGCGTCCCACGCCGACACCGATGCTGCAGGGGCTCGAGTGCGTTGGCGGGTGGGGTGGGCATGGCCCTCCCCGCACCGAGCATCTCTCCCTGCCTCCCCTGGTTGCCATTATTAGCAGTACTGCTCCTAATGGTGCAGATGGTAAATTTAAGAGGCCTCTGCAAACGGAGGCCGGCAGCGGGGCTGTAGGGGACAGAGGGCATGGGGAAGAGTCTTCTCGGAGAAGGTGGGATCTGCTGTCCGCCAGCCCCCCAGGAGGGCCGTGGGCCCGGGAAGAAGGTTGCTGCGCCTCGCTGCCGGGGCGGCGGCGGTGCTCCGCGCCCTCGGGCACAGGGGGACAACGAGCTGCAGCTGCCCCTCTCCGCAGCATCCGTGTCCGAGGGTCTGGGGCCAGAGTATCTCGACCCTGACCCCCTCGAAACTTTCACTGCTGCAGATGTACAGATAGCTCTTGTAATTCCTTGGCCGGATCTTTATCTGGCCATATTCTCCCAAAGCTTTACCGAAAATTGTTGGCATCTGTACCGGGCGGGTATGTCCCCACTGTTGTGACTGCTACATCCGTCAGGACACGCGCGGGATTTGCATGCCAGGATGGCATCTTTCTAAGCCTTCTTCCCTCTGTAATGCAAATGACGACACAACATGTTATGCCATACAGCTCTTTGGAGCAGAGTGCATCAACCGGACTGTGGTTTCCGTGGGGTTATGCAAGATTTGTTAAACAGAGTGATAATAAGCCAACAGAGATATTTGTCAACGCATTTCTGGGTGTTTATACCTTTTATATACTATACTGCAAAACCCAAATAATGTAATGAGTGTAAATGATACTGAATTAAAATAATAGGAATTACAATATATTTAAAACCAGATTCTACTAATATGAAAGCAAATATAGCATAAACAGAAAAAAATGTATTTTAAATATCCTATAAAATGTTTACAAATTGTCTTTAATTTCTGCCGATTATGGTTTTATATAAAGTTATTAATACGACAGAAACAGTTAAGCCAGACCACGTTGGAATTCCTACTATTTAAATTACCAAAATAAAATCCTTCGAATAATGCTGTTCATTCAAATGAATGCAGAAACATTTTCCTTTTAATTTTCTAATTTTCAAAACAAAAACTAAAACGTATTAGACCTCACTTAATTTCACAATGAGAA
>JAWWMU010000121.1:584667-595342 GCA_035048155.1 Cinnycerthia olivascens
CTTCTCTCTTATTCCACATATGGAAAAGTAGCTCTTAGGTGAGTGGCTTTTCTTTCATTTGAGATGTACTAGGATTATAAGCTATGTTTCATGTTAACCAAATCCTCGCTGAAATAAAGCACAATGGAAAACTTCTTTTTCTTTTGGAGATAAAGCAAAATGAAAAAACTCATTGTGCAACTTTCTCTTAGCTGCTTTTTTTCACATACTGAATTAATTTGAAATAAAAGAAATCCTCTACTTTTTTTCTTCTAGACTGCATAGCAACTAAAGCCTCTGCCTTATTAAATGCAGAGTAACAAGGAGATGAAAAATTATCAAGGAGAGCTAGAAAATAGCCTGGGAAGATAAAGAGTCAAAAATCTCATGAGGGTAAGTGGGAGGAAGGGAATAAATTGCTACCTAATGAGTGCAGTAGAAGGACTACTTTGGACACTCTCACTGAAACAGCAGTCCCACAGAGAAGACTACTTTGGGTAGAACTTCCATACACAGTTTTCTAGCTTTGAAGTTTTTCTTGTGGTCTTGTAATAGCTAGTATTTACAAAAATCCGAAATTGATGGAATAATATGATTAGGTGAGAATGCCAGCTTTTGTTTAGAAAGGATGTATTTCTAAAGCAGTTACTTTAAAAAATGAAATCAAGATTGCTAAAATGGACAGATTTTAAGTACTTTTGAAACCAAGATATTTTTCCCTCTGATGATTCTTTTTAACCAGACATGGCCAGAACCCGGGAAAAAAAAAACAGGAAAAGCTCGTGAGGACATTAATTTACACACATGTTATTCAAAGGCTCAGTGCTCTATTGGAAAACAAAGACCAAAGGAATAGCACTGAAGATCTTGAATTCAGTCCTATGGTTTTGTCATACATGATGTTGGCAATAATGGTTTTGTTTGTATTTTCTAAAAATGAAAAAAGACAAATGAGTAAATAGTAATTCAAAGGAAATTTTTTAGCCTGTTGACTGTTTCCAAATATCTGTCCTGTGAAGCTGGTAATACTAGCTGTTTTTTGAGCAGCTGGTCTTCAACCAATTTGCAAAGGAAATCAATAATGCTATCCCCATTTCACAGTTAGTGAAACTGAAGCATTAAGAGGAAACGTGACTTATTCAAGGTCACAAAACGGTATTTGGCAAAGCTATTAATAAAACCCAAGTCTCATGAGTCCTAGTCCAGGGCAGTATCCAATACACTGTACTGTCTTTAGATCACCCTGAATAACCTTTCTTACATACAGGCTTACTTTCCTTACTGTCCCAGATCTTCAGCCCATGGTAGCTGAAAGAAATTCCCTGATTTCAGAGGCTCAAGGGCTGACTTGATGTGCATTTTACAGCTTGTTTATGTACAATATTATGTTATGATGACAAGAGAAGAAAATACACTTATCACATCAAACAAGCTACAACAGTTGCCTTACTTTTCCTAAAAAGAGAACACTGAGAGAATTGCATGGGTTTATTTACTACAAATATACAGATAAGAGTCTTAATTGATATGAAGAGGCTTTCAGAATCTAATTAACCTCCTAGCTAGTAATTAGCTCTGTGACCTTTAGAAATAATTGACAGGAGAAATTTTTTTTCTCTTTATCTCATTCAGAAGTTCCATGTCAAGTGACTAATCCTAATGTGCTACACGACCCACAGCACATCTTAAGAGTTGATGGGGTAACGTGTAGTAAGTCCAGGAGAAAAAACAGGAGCGTGGCATTCCTTTCTAGCATAAATACTGCCCATGGCCACCTGAATGCCATTCTCACCAATTCCAACCTTTTACTGTCCTAAAGATGCACTAAGTTTTAATACTCATGCCCCTCAAGAAGATTTAAAAGTATGCCAATTAACACGTTGTGTCCGGCTATACTAAAAATCCCTGGATTTTCAGTTCAAACTAGCTTTTCTACAAATTCATGGAAGAATGAATTGCTATCACTGAAGTGTATGTTTTCATTAGACACATTCTTTTCAGGGTAACAATGGTTTTTTTAACCAGCAAAAAGCACATGATAAAAAAATTCTGAATTCCACTACCCTATAGGGCTTGTATTACTTTGTTCCTTGCTATCTTAATGTTAAGGTCTGTGAAGACATCTCCATATCTAGTAAAATACAAAGGATGAGCAATCTGCAGTGAGAATTTCACTTGTTCAGAACCTCACTTCCTCCTCTTAGGGGAAAATGCAACTGCAAATGGCACACAATTTTTTTGCTATGTTTGGAGTGTTCTCCCTCACCAAATACAGAAATACACTGGAAAAGGGAAAATACTCTGTGAAAGGTCAATTTACCAACAGTTTCTAGAGAATGAACTTGTGTGACCCTATACAAAGCAAGATAAAAAGACAATGCTAGTTGCTCGTCATCCATGAAAAATAATCTATAATGTATAAATTATTTTAAAATGTGATATATTGTTGTAAATTAGAATTACTTATTTTTCATTTGTTTTGTTTTGTTTTTCCTTGGGAAATCTGCAACCCCATCATAATGTCCCTAAAATAATTAATCTCCTTGAATATTTCAGATTAATTCTTGATGAAGTCTTCACTATCACTAAAAGAAAGAGTTCACCCAATTCAAGTTTTCCAAACTTACCTAATTTCCATAAGGAAAAGGAGGCAAAAGAGGATGGAGGACGTCCAAGTTTAATAGAAAATCAATCCCTAACAGAGGAAGACAATGTATAGACGAGAAGCCAAATGAGGTTAAGAATTTATTGAAGCAGAAAAATATGACAGTATTTTGCAGGAGCTGATATCTTCCTATATGTAAAAATCTATTTTGAGGACCATGAAATCCTTCTAAGATTTGATTAAAAAAAAATGAGAGAGAGACAGAGAAAGAGAGAGAGAAAGAGCAAAAAAGGAGAAGTTGAAGACATGTACCAGAAAAAGATACATCAAATAAAAGGAAATACGAGAGATATTTCAGAAAAGACACTGAGCTCATGGGAAACTTTTTTGTAAGGTAAAAGAAACCTGCAAAGATTAGACAGATGTGTGTGCATGCATACAAATTAGTGGTTTTATGCAGTGAACTTTGCAAAGTTAAGATATTTGGTGGATAATTAGCATTCATGACATAGAACCTCGACTAACAAATAGAAAGATGAATGAAGTCTGTGTTTTGCTTTTTTCTCTACTAGTGATTAGTGGTATGGTAAGGGGGAACTGAGGAGATGGATTAATGTTTGTCTGAAAATGGAAGATGTTTAATTGATGAATTTGAAAGGGCTGACCTAGTAGGTGAACTTGAAGTAAAGGTAGTGACCACTGAATTAGCAGATGAAGAGAATTCAGCTCAAGAAAGGGGGACAATAATAGCAGCAGGGTCAAAGAAATTGATGGATTGGGGGTTAAAAACAACTAAAAGATACAGTAGTGAGTGATTTGCAGAGGTATGATTTATGTGCAGACAGAGCAAGGCTCAGTGTATTAAATCCAGTATACCATAAGCTGAATCAAAACCGAGAGTTAGTGAAAACCCACTAAAGGTCTTCTAAAGCTGAGACAATAGCTGATGCTTTACCATGAAAGAAGTGAGAAGGAAAAAGGTGCAATGAGAGAGAAAATAGGCAGGAAGTTTTGCCTTAAATCAGCAAAGGCTTGATGGCTTAGCAGAAGAATCACAGCAGACTCCTGCCACATGGTTAGACTTTTAATTATATTTGCAGGAAAATGTTTCCCATATTCTTGGTCTGAAATCTGTCCCCTTCAATCTAAGGCTGAGGTCCTTCCTGAGCTCCCAAGTAGTGAGCTTACAGTGGTTCAGAACTGTATTCTTGTTAATCACAGTAGCGAGGCAGTGAGATAACACTAAAATAAGCTGTGTTACATCTACTTCTGTTATATGGAAACAAAGAAAGGATATAACCTCATTTCTAATAAATCCAAAAAACACATAACGCATGTACTTGACTGTTGTAAAATGCTGACATTTTTTCTTCCCCATTTCCTTATTGCAAAAAGTAAGGTATTGCCTAATTTTATACAGTTATGCTAAATATATTATTGTTGGAATTTACATATACACTTGGAAGTTAGCACAAAGATGAAACCCTATATCTCTCCTCTGTGTTAAATGAACTCACCAGAGTTTCTGTTGTTCCTTAAATGAAATTACTAAATCCAGAAAGCAATGCTGTCTCTTTAACTGAAGGAGAACTGAATGAATGAGTAGTTTGGTGGGTGAGGACATAATGGCTTCAAATTTAAGAATCCAGTTAATTCTAAACAGAAGTTTCAAAATGTATCTTTTTTGTTTGATTGGTTTCCTTTTGTTGGCTTTTTTATTTGGTTTGGTTTGCTTCCCAGAATTAATGCATATCTCCATGGAGATTTTGGCAAGACTGACAATAATTGTCACTGTTGCTTGAAATGGATAAACGTGAGTGTAGAATGCAAATATTCTCTCCTCCATGAGTACATACTGATGCTTTATTTACCCCTGTATGTAGTAAGTATATTTATTGGTCTTAACTGAAACACATTCACCTGGTAGACAATTTTTGTGACCTAAAAACTTAGATTTGCCAAATAGCATGATAATCAACTCCATTTTGATGAAGCAACTGGAAACATCATCTCATTATATTTACTACATGTACATAAAATTTCTACATATGTAAAGAAAGTAAGAGCTATTTGTTTCAATCATTAAACCAGGAAAGCTCAAAGAAGAGCAGTAACAGGTCTTTACAATGCTCTGTTAGCATTTCAATTTTTATAAAGGTAGATTTACTGATATCATATACCTCTAGGTTGGGTGGAACCAATTTTCCATTAAAAAACAGTGTGATATTTACTAGATATATAACCTTGTTTTCTTCTGCTACTTTAAGTAACAAGTTATGGAGACTCAGTTTTCCAGAAATGCTAAATATATTTAATTCCAGTAATTACACTGAAAACATTTGCATAATAAATTTAACAACTTTAGCCAGATCTACATGAAAAGTTATGTAATTTTTCTGTTTGAATAGCAGTGGTTTAACTTAAAAGTAATTAATTACATATTAGAGAGCTGCTTTTTAAATTTTCTTTGAATATAGATAGTTCAAAGAAGTTTCACCACATTTTAATGATGGATGACACAGTTCTACCACAACTTAGAAGTAACTAAATAGTTAATATTATGCTGAATGTGAACAGAAATTGGATTCTAAATTAAAGACCTTTATATGGTTGACAGTTATATTTCAAATTTTCATAAGTCTGCCAAAAAAGTTTTCTTTTTTGAATACTGTGCAGAAATCTTTGAGTACAGCTATGCCTTTGTCTTCTGCTGAAATATAGTTATTGAATAGACATTTAGTTGAAAATGCTCAGATTTAATAATACTGTCATTCTCAGTTGCTGTTGATTGCTCTGGAAGAACAAGATTAAAAAATTGTAAGTGTGAAATCTAGCTGTCTGAGAGGGAAAAGAAGATGGACTCCTTACAAGGAAAATATGTGCAATGCAGTCAGTTCAACTAATCAATTAAAATACTTAAATGTGTGGCAGAGATGTCATTAGTTATGTTTACATTTGATTTCTGAAAGAGAGAATCAAAAGTATCCCAGCAACACATAGTAAATCTACCTGTTATCATGGCAACTCTTTTTAGAGCAACTAGGTTTTCCATTGTGCAACACTGGTGTTAATGTACTGATACTACAACTCAAATATTTCTAAACAAGCCTCTCTATCCTGACTTGTATTTTGATGGATTCTTATAGCTTAACAGCACACTTCCTATATATATTATACTTTCTCTCACTCACCCTCCACCCGATATCTCAAGGACATACCATTTCACAGTTTTCACAATTAAATACAGAAAATATTGTTTGTATATCAATTCAAATGTGTTGTCTCATCAAAAAACACCTCATGAACTGATAAGGAGCAGCGTGCCTTCCAGTTTCTGCTATAAATCCCCAACTTAGGGGAACTTGGAAGCAAGTGAGACGAGGATAAGTGGTTTGAGATTCATAATAACAAGGAGGGGAGGAAGAACTGTTGAGAAGTGATTGAATCTCTGACCTGATGCATCAGCCACCATCTTCCCTCCCCAATACTATTTAGAAGTCTCGTGGATGGGAACGGGAACATATGAAAAAAGTGGGATCTTGGCAATACCAGCAATCTGTAATGGTGACAATCATCAGAAAAGCACTAACAAAAGTCTGTTGTAGTAGATCTCTTAATGTACAACCAATCTAGAAACATCTGAGCTAAGAGCAAGTAGAGGATTTTTTAACGGGCAGGACATCTGCTTTCACCCTTTCAGAGGGGAATGATCAAATGAGAAAGAAAAGGACCTCAGATTTTTTAGTTGAAAAATCAATAAAAGTAAGATTAGTACTAGAGCAGGAAAAAAATGGAGCTTACTCAAAGGTGTTAACTGAAGGATTTTAATGAAATTGGAACATCAGAGAGAAGTAAAATAATCCATTAAGCAGACAAAACCTGATCACTTTCTGAGAAACATGCTCCAATTTTTTATTTTATATTAATGTACAGCCTAAAATATTATTGCTATTGCTGCAACTGCTAACTGAAACAGAAGAATGAACACAAGTATCAACAAACTGCATTAGCTGACAGAACAGAAGCTGAAAAAAGAAAGCATTGATATGCAAAACATAAGTTTCTAAGTAAAAATTTGGCTTCCACATGCAAGGTTAGTCAGGAAGCCACTTATTTTCCCTAGCAGATGGGTAATTTACAGATACTGGTCCTCAAAAGTTTTGGAAATTTGAGAGTTATCTTGCAATATCATGAGGAAAGCAAATTAGGAGCAAAAAAAAGATCAAGAATGATTTTTTTTTTATCTCTTAAAAATTCACTATCTAGATAACAAGGCAGCATCTGTGTGAGAGAAGTAAACTGCAGTATTTAATTGCTTTTTAAGCTTTCCTAGAAAGCAATCAACCATGACAAGGAAGTCTTGTTTAAACAAGCCTGAATAAGAGGGAGGAAGAAGACTGTAAATAAAGAAATCCATATATAAAGATCACACATACCAAAATCTGTCATGGTTATCTGATTCTGAATGCTATGATTGAATGCATTACCCAGTGTTGATAATATCTGGTGAAATTAGGCAATACAAATCATAGATGTTCCTTTCTAACAATATGGGCTGTAATTTCAGTGGTTCCTAACTTATATACGCAGATTTCTCTAGTACTGTTAAATTCTCAATATGGGTCTCTGGTTGGCCTTTTGCACATTTCTCCGTCTCATATACATATAAGCAGTTACTATGTGTGAGGAATGACAGATTACAGATGCATCTGAGAAAAGATTGAGCCACTCAAACATTAATTTCTGGACACTCAAATATACCAATACATAGATTCAATGTCAATCACTGCCTTAATAATAACTTTTATCATGATGTCATTCTGGATAATAACATTTTCATACATGAAAATATTGAATTCTCATTAGAAACTTATTCTTTTGTTTTACTTTTGGAAAGCACCATGCATTTGACAACATGAGCTTCCTTTTCTGAACTGCTGATTCAGTTTACAGCAAGTCAAGATATGGGAGCAGGCAAAAAGAAAACCTTTAAAAAAGGAAAAATTTAATTTATACTCAAATTACAGTAAGAGTTACAGCTGTTGTCTCCACATATATTCAAAATTGTAACTTATTATGATCTGCTGTGAGAAGTGAGAACAGGGTGAGCAAAATTTGATTAAAGAAAGCACAGCAGTGTGACTAGGATAAAATGACCCATCTATATTGAGTTTTTATAAGGAAAGTAGCATTTAAGCTGAAGTAGCTTCTAAAAAGCAGTCACTGCCAAGCCAGACAATGGGAAAATAGGACCTCTCTTCTGATTCCTAGTGAAGATCTCCAGTACCCTTTCTGCTGCTTAAAATATGTTAGATGTTTGAGTTTGAGCCACAGATTATAGAATAGAATCATAGAATCATTTAGGTTGGAAAAGACCCTTAAGATCATTGAGTCCAAACATTAACACTGCCAAGTCCACCACTAAACCATGTCCCTAAGCGTCATGTTTACACATCTTTTAAATACCTTTAGGAAAGGTGACAACCACTTCCCTGGGCAGTCTGTTCCAATGTTTGGCAACCCTTTAAGTGAAGAAATGTTTCCTAATAGCCAATCTAAACCTCCTTGGCACAACTTGAGGCCATTTCCTCTTGCCCTATTGCTTGCTACTTTGGAAGAGACCAACATCCACCTCACTACAACCTCCTCTGAGGTAGTTGCAGCGAGCGATAAGGTCTCCTCTGACCCTCTTTTTCTCCAGGCTAAATACCCCAGCTTCTTCAACCACTCCTCGTAAGACTTGCACTCCAGACCCTTCACCACCTTCCTTGCTCTTGTTGCTCTTCTTCAGATACAATCCAGCACCTCAATGTCTTTCTTGTAGTGACCGGGACCAAGACTGAACACATTATTCAAGTTGCAGCCTCACCAGTGCTGAGTACAGAGGGACAGTAACTTCTCTAGTCCTCATGGCCACACTATCTCCGATAGAAGCCAGGATACCATTTGCCTTCATGGCCACCAGGGCACACTGCTGGCTCATATTGTTATGAATATTTTGATCAAATAATCAATTAAACAATATAAAAGGGTTAGCTATGATTATAAGTAGAAAATTGTGAAGTATAACGTATAGAAATATCAGGAGTCCTGTGTTTGGAATGCGTAACTGCAGTAACCTCACCAAGAAGTTACTGAATCCTTTTGTCTTTGATTAAGAAGCTATGGAGACCGTCATACTCACCACTTATGCGGCTTGGATACCCACTACCCTTCCCATCTTGATTTGAATATTAAGGATTCCAATCAGTAGACATCTGGAAAGATGGCCAATGATTGTTTTAGGATAAAAATATTGATGAAGTTATTAACTATTAGAACCAATCAATGTAAAGGTTAAATTTAAAAGCGGACATAGTATGTAAAAGAACTTATGCAATGATAATTCAGCAGAAAAAGTATATTAAATGGATGAATTTTGTTTCTTAAGTGGAACACATTTTCGGAGGAGCTATCCCTCATGTTCCCGGCACCTGAATAAAGAAGTGTCTGCTTATTCACATCAAATTGGTCTTGGATAAGTTTCTTTTGTCCCATTTGGTGGCAATATTAGCCACTTGTGACCAACATCCCCAGGTCCTTTTCTGCTGGTCAGCTTTCCAACCGTTCTTCCCAAAGCCTATAGCATAGCATGGAGATGTGTGACTGAAATGGTTAACGGCTTAAACATTGCTGAAATCATCAGAGGACTTTTGACCACTGTATCAAACTGCAAAGAAGCAGCTGTTCATCTGTGACCACCAAAGCCTACCCCTCCCCAATATGCCTACTAACCGGAATTTGGACTGTCACTGATATGCAAAGTAACCACCCAGGTGCAGAGGGCAAGCACACCCCACCACAGGCTACAGCTGGGTGTTGAATGAGTTAAGGAAAGAGGCAAACCCTGGAAGGCGAGGCAGGCACTATATCTTTGCCCTTACTGAAGTGAACTCAGCTGTGATAACTCCTCTGCTGTGAAGTACTGGGGCATTTGTGGACACTGAGAGTGATCAGAGAGAAGCAGTGGAAGCTTTCCCAGGCTGGTCCTGGGAAAGCATGAGAAAAGAATTTAAACAATCAGCACCTGGTGTTTGTTCAAATGCCACAGCATGAGATATGTGATGTTTATGTTAAGATGTTTACCAAAGGGTGTTGGTCCTTCCTGCACCAATTAGCTCACTGTATTCTCAGTTAACCAATCCATTTCTAAACTGCAAATTACACTATAAAAGTGTATTCGTAGTTCAATAAAGTTCTCATTATTACCTTCTGAAGAATTCCATGTTGCTGTTTTCTCACCGCTCCTAACTCAGCAGTGACAGACATTCACACATAGCCTGAAGGTGTTCAGCTCTGCTGATGGGCCATAATGGGCCATCATGGACTCAACTGCACTGATGTAATAGGCAGCTGTATTGTCTTAGAAGGTGTCAAAGACTCCTGAAGTGTCCTGTGATCAATGTTACATCATCCAGTTAAAACTCTCCGCCCCAGAGGCATTGCTACCAGAACTTGAGTGAATATAAACCAAATAGATTTTGTGTTCTGTGAATTTCCCTCGGATTTTCCCCACCATCTGATGGATCCAGTCTGCAACCATCCCTTTGACCAGACATTAAAATTACAACAATCAAGTCTCATCATGAGGCCTAAGGGTGGTGAGATCTTTCTACCTTAATCCATTCCTTCTCTTTCTTATACGTTTTCTCAAGTGATATTTTTATGTTTTTGTATTGTCATTTAGTATGGATGAAAACAACAAAAAATGGCTACATACCTATTTTCCTGTGTAACTAAATTGTTCTACACTAAACCCTACATATATTTATTTACAAACACGAAACACTCTGTTGTTTCATTGTAATCCACCCCAAGGGATTTATTAACAAGAACCTGGGTTACCCTCACCTTCTGCAGCAGGTCATAACAGGTTGTTGTGATCTAACTGCAGTAACTGGCACTTAGTCTTCATGAATCTTATACAATTGGCCTCAACCCCTCAATCCAGCCTGTCCAGATGTTGCAAATAAACGGGAAAAACAAAATAGTAGTGGTAGTTATGCTAATTTTAAGAATGAATCAGGCCTAGCTAATGCTGTTAAATGCTAA